>VZTZ01038425.1:1467163-1505609 GCA_013400955.1 Drymodes brunneopygia | reverse complement strand
TATATATATATACACACATATGTATAAATACATACTACAGCATTGGGAATCATAGATTAAACAGATACAAAGAATTACATAAGTAAATTATGAAACAAGCATAGCAAGCAAGTACACAAAGAAGTGTATTTTCATTTTAGTATATATTTTTAGGAGACCTGAAAGTTACAAGCTACTTTACAGCCACATTTCTGAGAGCTCAAGCTTACCTACGGTGAAGTGACTCTGAAAACTTAAGGCTTGCATAAATAAATTCCTTCACTTGCATATAAATTTGAGGCACTGACTGAGACATTGGAAGCTTCTTTGGGAAGGATTGCTGTGAAAATAAGAGATAATACTGTCTTACACGTGAAACTGATTCCAACAACAGCTTGGTACTAAACACAACAATTAGAAAGCCACTTAACATTATCAACGTTTTAATCTAGCTAAACCTGCCCTGGTTTCCATCAAATACGAAGCTGTATGTATTGAGCTGCTTTCTACATCTATTTAAATAGCTTATAAGCAGAACAGAATTTTATCACTTCTTTAAATTACAATAATGTTAGGAGATTTTATGTAATTCAAGATGCCCCTGCAGAAAGCAATTTACAAACATACATTAAAAAACAGGTCTCAAACTGCTTTTAATCTGAATGAACAAGATAGAAGTAATTGGGGTAAGAGGTTCAAAAATACAAACTTTTTTTCCCAAAGAAAGCAGTGCATAAAAAATGTTTCAGAAGTTCAACACTTCCAGGATTCTCAAAGTATCTTGAGAACGCTTAGACTTTCGATTTTTGCTTCACAAAACCAAAGCAGTTTAAATTATTTTCAGGAATTTGGAATAACATGTGGGAAATAGTAGTAAATTTGCAATAATAGAATCACGCTTTTTCGATTTTAAAGTCAATTCTGTATTTGAGAGAACAAAAGTGAATAAATTCAATTAAATCAACAGAGACCAAATAGGTATTTCTGCACTGAACACATAATTTTTGACATTTACAAAAAAATTATTTTTCTGTTCATGACTAATGTATGAGAAAAATAATCAACAACTGGTATCATCCATGAATAATTCAATTTCTCTTTAGGAAAAAAGCATCCATCAACAACAGCTAAAGCTTTGAGGTAATCATAATAGCAGATAAAGCTATTTGGCACAAAATAAAAACTTCTGCAGTTTATTAGCAAAATACGCCATGCTAAACGGAATCCAGGGTATAGTATACTTCCAACACTGTAAGGGATTTACATTTTGTTTAACTTATTTTAGTATTACAATAGCTACGTAAATTAATTTGATGGAGAAATGCATCCAGAAGGCACTCTGGAATCTCATTCAAAAATCAGCATAAAAACCTCTTTTAATTCTTCATCTTCATTGCAACACTGTATTAATGACAAGCAGCTGTTACACTTTTGCAGGAATCTGTAGTGATGGATTGTGCATAAAACTGCTTCCCCCTACAGCAGTTACTCCCACTGTCATGAGGTTCTTAGTGCCCCTCTACAGACTCCATCATGAGCCTCTTATTTCTTCACTGGTATTTCTAAAACCATAATCGAAGAGTAGAACAGGTTAATCACCTTTCTGTGAAGAGTCTGTAGTGAAAGAATGGCTGAGGCTACAAAAGGATATCCTACTGCAGTGCTAGTACAGCAGAATTATTCACAGTCCCTTTGTGTTTATTTTGCCCTACACGCTCAAACACAAATATTTCAAATTAAAAGCAAAATAAAAAAATCGTTGTCTCTAACCGATTTCTATTTTACACATATTTTTGCAATACGACAGTGTATACTGAGTAATTAAACATGAGTTGTAACAAAATTTAACTAGAGTCAGATTGCATTATAATTACATAAAGACACTATCAATTAAACTCTATTGTTAATCTGTTTACAAAATGAGGGCTGTCATTATTCACTCAAACATCTGAGCAAATGACTCAACCTTTCATTTTCTTATTTACTTATGACTAGATAATTACACACAAAGAAGGTGATTTAGTCTCTTAATCGACCTAGCTTTTCAAATTTTAATTGTTTTTTAATTATAGAAATCATTACTGTTCCTTGTGTCTTCAACTGGATTTCCACAAACTTGAATAACATAAAAGTTTCCCTTACCTTATCAAGTTCTGGATCTTGAAAAGGAAATTTGCTTATAACAATTCTGTATTCCTCTTCATTTGCTACAGGGATAGGGCTGTAATTGTCTGCTTCAAAAATATCCCTGGTGAATAAGTGAAGTGAAAAAAAATTGGACATGTAACATATTTTCTGGTGTTAAAATGTGTAAATAAACACAAATTTTACCACCACACTCAGGTGTGCATCTTCAAAAAGTTTAAGAAATTTATACATTCCAAGTATTTTTAATTACTTTGGAAATACTTCATATATGGTAAGTCTTTACAGTGTGTCAAATCTCAGAGAAAAAAAACACCTGAAAGTGTTTTAATATGTGAATAATAAAGAAAAGGAACCTTAGAGCAACTAATCCACTCCAGAGTAAACCATAATATACCTACTGATTATGGAAACCTGCACCTGTCCTACACTAAAGCTGATATTCAGAGTGTCTCACTTAGGCACCAGAGCTACATATGGACAATGGAGATTCAGAGAACTTCAAGCAGGATATGGCCACAGCATCGTTTGGGCACCCCCTGCACTTCTCTACTTGTCAAATGACTGTAATAGAAGCACAGGGAGCTGGAGAACCTTAAGTGGTCAATTTAATATTAAGGTTTACTGTAATAAAAGATTTTATGGCAAAAAAATTCTGCACATTGAGACATCACACTCTATTTGAAAATAGGCTTTGAAGTACAGTCTCAGGCTGACCCAGGTATTCCTGGGTTTAGATTTTATTCAATCAACTGATCCCAAGGAATTGGTGGAAACACACCTTCATTAAAAAAACATGAAGATGTACCGGCAGTGTCAGTAGTTTTTCAGGCAGATATGCCTATCAGTTAACAGTAAATACTAAGACAACCTAAAGTAGGAACCTAAAGCCCTATTGAAATAACCTAGAATTATTGGGTTCCTAAAGAACAGAAACAGATGTCTCTCTCCAGCATGTTTCTCCAATAATGTCCCTTTGGAGACCTTCCTTCTTTTCATTAACTACAGACGCAGTACCTGATGTCTCTTCTTCTAATTAGTAGTTACATGTGATGAATACCCTAGTCCTAACCAACCTGAAATTCATACACAGCACTTGAGTTAACAAATTCTTTCTGAATTACATCATAAAAACTTGAACTCAGACAAAAACAACAGATGCAATACAAAAGGCACAACTATTTTGATATACTAACCTGAACAATCCAGACCATTTTTTAAGAAGTGTTTCATTGTATTGGTCTCTTATCTCAAACAAAAGATCAAATAGTCGGTTCACAGGAAAACCATAGCCCTAAAGGATGAAGAGGGGATAGTTCAAGAACCAATACACTCAATTTCTACCACAACACTTCAGAAGTCTGAGGTGAGACTTACAGTCAATCTTGTCACCTCTATAACACAAATCATAGTACTTTTAGCACATCACTACAAGTTGATTTATTCAATTTTTACCAAAGTATTTATCCTATGCATTGGGAAATTTCCCCCATTTCTCCTTGTTTGTTAAAAATTGCAAGAACACTTCCCAATGATGTTCACTTGGTCTTTCAGCTAAAGAGTTAATGATAACTGGATGATTCTTTTTCAGGATGAGAAGTAAAGCATTTTTAAAAGCAAGAGTGACCACAAATTACAAAACTAACACTAATTTTGCACAGATAACAATAACTGATGCTTGCTGGATAGCCCAGAACACGTGTTCAGTTCATAATACTGAAAATGAAGACCCAAGGCAAGACATACATTATTTAATATTACTGTGCCATTTTGGGTTTGACTTGTATCTACAATTCATGGAAACACAAACATTGCACTCACCTAAAGTTAAAATCTGACTACAAGAATTTCATTTAAATTAATAATACTGTATGTACCTGCAAAGTATCAGCAAATACTACAATGAGATTCTTCAGTTCCAGAACAAGGTCAGGATCATTGCAATATGACTGAAAATGAGAAATTCTGGTTTCATTAAAAGGATTTAAAATATGAGACATACATTTTCAAAGAATAGTATCACAGGTTAAACTCTCCAGCCTTAGTAAAAAACAATTTAGACTTGTTTGTCTTTACTTAGTCCATAAAAGTATTTGTTAAATTTTTATATAACTACCAATGGTGTAAAAGTTCAGAAAAAGTAAACTGAAATATGAGATTCAGTAAATACCAGCATGGAGTACTGAGACTGAAAATCAGCAAATTACATTTCTTTTAGTGGAACATAAGCACACTTGGCTAAATCAGAATCAGAGAGGTTCTACAGGATATTCTTTTGACCACCAAGCCTGGGTCTAACTAATGTTGTGCTACCTCAGACAGTTTTTTCCAGTTGTACGGGTAAAACTTGATAAAATATTTTCTAAACAAGTTCAAATTTAAATTGGATAATAAAAAGGTCAAGACACTAAGTTATTTACTAGATTACTGAAAGTGAAATTTGATTTTCAGAAGTGTAGAGTGATATAATGAAGGCTTACACCTTAGCTTCATTATTTGCAATGCCAGGTAAAGTAATATTTCTATTAAAAAGATTTAAAGCTGCATGAGAATATAGTGTTGGTTTATACATATAGTGTTGGTTTATACATATATATATATACACCTGTTTCACCTTTCTTGAAGTTTTGTTCTTAGCATATTTTATTAAAACTAAGGGTTTAGTTTCTTTATCTAAACACTGGTCTACAGCAGGATGATGTTAGAGAGATTCTGATAGAATTGGGTTTGATGGGAGTTGTGCATATTGAGAAGAAATAGTGACCAAGCACACAACAAGACTTTGAAGAGTTCTTTAGAGATTACATTACTTTCACCCCTTAAATTACCATATTCTTATATAGGTGAATAAATCTACATGGAGACCATTAAATAGCAAAGTATTCAGCGTTAAAAAATTCTGATTGAATATATCTCAATTAATCACAATCCTCTCAGAAGAAGTAAAAAAGTACGAGAACATCTTATGTACCACTGATAATAATGGTCCTATGATAACTATGGTTGCAATCTCAGCTTTTTCCCCATTTTTCCTCAGTATCTATGAAATATAAAATATTTCTTGAATTAAAGATCAATTTTAATTAAAAAAAAAAACACTGCATAAAGGAAATGCAGCTAACAAACATTCAAAAGGGAAAGCTAAAATACTTCTATTTTTTCCAATAGGAAAAGTTATAAAAATAGTAAATTCTGAAGTAATTTATTATCAGTCAGTCTGAGTGAACACTGTATATTCCATTGGTTTTTCTCAAAGGAATAAGAAATATCATCCAGCATCACTGCAGCTAAGGTAGGAGTATAACTTTAGGAGACACACTTGAATGCATTGAAGTACCCAAGTGATACAGAACTTTTCTAATACCTTTACTTCAACATAAACACAACACTACTATAGCATTGAAGAGCAAGCTCCAAGGGTTTTGCTGGTGAAGTTTATTTTGGAAACATAGCATTTGGAATGATAATTAGGAACTATTTCCTGGTGGTGCTTTCAGTGCTGAACTATTCAATCTGATCTAATGAAGAGGTCAGTTGAGACTAATGAGGAAGGATTGCAATAATAACAGCAGATTAACTCTGCATATTCTAAACTGCTGGACTAAGAGAAGGTTTGGAAGACCCAGTGAGTTGTAAATCAGTGGAGGATTATGCAAATAGCCCATGGCTGTGGATCACAGCCTGATACTGTTGGGAAAAACAAAAGCTTGGCAGGCTCCCTCCCAAATCTGAGCAATTTTTAATCACAAGAAAAAGAAAACATGAGAGAGGTGTAATTTTTCACTTTGTTGCTATCCCAGATTTAAATACACAGAGCTCTGAAGTAAGGGGATTTAAACTGCAATACTGATAAGACTTCTCACTTACTGAATGTGTTCTAAGAACAGCAATGATCTTGGAAAGTGCCATGTTCCACAGTTCATCAGTGTATGTCCTAGTTACCAATCCTTGGGTTACATGTAAAATGTGGTCTTCTACTACAAAGAAACTAAAACAAAATAATACATGAATTATTGTTTCTAATATTAAGAGTAAATATTACACTTCACACCCAAGCATAGCCAAAACCTTCCCCACTGGAGCAGTGACACTTTAGTAGGTTTGGTGTTGTGCTTCACTCAGAATGAAGTAAAAATGTGAAAAGTTCCTTTCAGGCCCTCTGGATCCCAGGCTGCAGGAGGGTCCTTGTAGGGCACTGTGCTGGTAGGATCTGGATGCTCCTTCCTGCTCAGATCCAGCAATAACCACCCACATGATTTGTGCAGAAACTGAATCTTGCAGAAGCAAGATTTTGGACAATGGGAGACCACAGGCTGAATTAAGAATCAACACAGTAAAACCGAAATAAATTTTCATTTTTAAAACTTACCCTACAATTTGACTGAAGTATCTTCTATAGCCTTCTACTGTTTCATGCTAAATGAAAAAGAAAAGTTTAGGAACAAAAATACCACTAAGCATTAGCTTCAACTCAAATCAATGCAAAACCAAAAGTATTGATTACCATGCTTGACTGTGGTTGCAGAACTAATCTTGCTTGTTTCCTCCTTTGCTTTCTATAGTAATTTTCAAATATTTCTCCATCACCCTAAAAAAAGACGTAAGTAGTCAAAAAAAGTCATCTCCATGTGAAAAAGGCACTTCTTAATTTAAAGATAGAAGTCTCTTATACTCGGCACATATTTTACATTTATTCCACATGTAAACCTCCAGCTGACACCAGCAGTTTTGCATGCATGAAATACACAGAAATTACCTTTTTCTGTAGAGCAGCTTACAGCCTGTACTGTAAATAGAAATCTTGCTCACATGCCTACATTTTGTCAAGCAACATTATGCATTTTAAACAGTGTGCCCGTTTTTAAACTCAATTTTCAGAGTATATTAACATTCATAGACAAGGCATATTGCCTATTAATGTATAATTGAAACTCATTGTCTCCTAAAACATTTCTCTAGGTTATTCAAGAAAGTAACTGCATTATGAAGTTGTTATGAAACAACTGTTAACAGATGACACATCTGAACACTGCCTGCATTAGCTTGGCCTGAGGAAAGACATACATGAGATTTATTGAATATTTGCTTATTCTCTTTGGATTTATAGTAAGCGTGGATTTGGATTTTTTTCATATCACGATCCTGAAAAATATAATACCTTCTGTGCCTAAAGATTGTATTATGAGGAATTCAAGTGACATCCTACTCATTAAGATGACCATTCAGTAGAAACGATCTGTCCATTTGAAATCAGTGCTACTTTGACTCATCTATCTACTAAACCATATGTAATTTGTATGCAAGCAGAATATAGCAGCTTAGCATTTTTAAGATTTGTTTTTACTTTATATGCCTACTATGAGGCCAGTGCTATTTAGAATTCCATTACTTGGTCTTCCAAAACATCTCCAAATCAGATTATTACAAACAGTTTATACTACTAATCCAGCATTTCTCACCTAACTCCTTTATAAGATACAAATTTAGTTCATAATGAATATTTAGTTCACAATGAATATTTAGTCATATTTATAAATACTGCTAACCTAAGAAAGCCTGTAAGTAAAAGAGATACTTTGCCTAAAAACAAAAAAAAATCCCACTTCAAACCACAATGCAAGTTTACTACCACTGTCTATTGCAGAAGAACTTTATACAGTATGCTCCAATTCATACGAACACATACTGGATCAGAGATACCAACCATTTACCTCCAGCCCAAGTACTCAGTGCAGTTTTCAGATTGTTGACTTCTACCTCCAGCATCAAATCTCTACCCAGTCCTGACAAAAGTTGCTCAAGTGAAAAAGACTAGCTTTTCTTCTCAAATCCACACCACAAGTGGAGATGGAAAATATCTTACGATTATTTATAGACCACGCTATACTATGCAGTCAGGATTAACAATTCAGGCATAACAACTCTTTGAACCAGATGTGCTGAAGCAATCAGCAGAATACACCAACAACCCTGATGGTTCACTCACTGCATCAACAAAGCCTAGGTAAGATGAAATATAACAAAGCAATGCATTTGTTTTGCCCAGCTTCCAAAATGACATGAGTTTATATCAACAGAAACAATAAATCAGTTCATGTTTTGTTATAAATTTTAGGAATACTGCTAATATATCAAGTTCTATTTCACACCACAGATAAATTTGTTTTACACTGATAGAGTGTAATGTAATTGATTAATGATGGTTTTGTTTCCATTTTTGCTAAAAAAAAAAAAAGCTACATTGAAATAACATTTTAAACAGCATTTCAATATGCAAGCTTCCATGTAACACACCTGCAAGAATTCCATAAAAACATAAAAAGAAGACAACCCAGTCTGAATGCTTGAAGGCAGGTACAGCTGAGACTGTAGGATTAGCAATACTTACAAGTACATCATCTACATGTCACTGATTCTTAAATTCTGTAAGTAATCTGACTTCAAAAGTAACTGAGACATAGGAAAGATCAGAAAACAACAAATAATTTGATACCATGTTTCAAAAAAAAAAAGTTTTCATCCTCGTAAGCTTTTGCACTGAATCTCTTTTACAGAAGCTAAAATAGGCTATCTGCCATTGAATCCAATCTAGTCTTCCTGGGCACACCCAGACAGAATCTCCAGATTTTTTTTCCTATTTTTCGCTACTACTCTGACTTCCACAAGATTCAGACTGAATATTCCTATGTTTTGTAACATTCATCCAAATACTTGGGTAACACGGAACACTTGTGGGAGCTGCGAAAGTGTGCATACCAGTATTAAAGCAAACATGCACATTTTAAATATATACTTAAAAACACCTAGGTAGTCAATGCCTTGTGCAGTGTCCTTTATTATGGATACAAAAAGAACACACGGACTCACACCCTGAGCACCCATACCCACCTCAGCTGATTCATCCAGAACCATTAACCATTAACTACAAGCAATACACTTGCCTCTGTTAAGAGCATGAACCATGTGAAAATGAATATGCAACTTCAAAAATTTAAATCTCTTTTTGAGGTCACTTTAATACATACCAAAACTGAGTAGATGTGCAAACACCTATAGACTGGAGAAAAGTCTACGAGATCTTGGGCAGTTAAAACCTGAAGAAGAAAAGGAAAAATACGAGTATATAAAACATAATAAGCATATTATCTGCAAAATGGGATATATTACCAACAGAACTTGCCTACATAATAAGGACTCAAAAATGGATGGCTTCTATCGGAAAACAATAAAAGAATTCCTCCAATCTCTCCTCCTTTTGCATTACAATAATAAGTTTTATTTGTGTTACAATACTACACTCCTTTCTCTGTGTTTCCAGAGCATCAGATTTAAAGGTATAAATACTCACTGTTTTATTCAATTTAGAAATACTGAATATTTGACAGATAAAAGAGTTCTAACCAAAGCCGAGGTCCTCAACACCAAAATGCTGGATTTAGCAACACCAGAATATTCCAGTGGGTCACATACCACTAACAGTGGGCAGCTAATGTATGATGTAAGTTGCAACAGAATTCCAGAATAACTGCAAGTCCTGTTCAACTGAATGTCCTCAAACATAATGCTAAAGCTAGCATTAATACAACTAATATTTTAGCACTAATTTTTCACCCTAAAATGTTGATCTGGACTGGTACACCTTGAAGGTGTTGTGTGTTTTTCTAACTAATGTTAACCGTCTAAAGAAAAGAGTAAAGACAGTGAGTTTTGTTCAATAAACCTACAACATCCACTTAAAATAAGATGAACTGATTTAATACAAAGTTACCTCTTCTTCATGTTCATCCTCATCTTCAAATGTTCGCTTCAATGTAATTTCATTCTTGGATTCCAAAATCCTGTTTCTACTTAAATGCATATTCCGACCATAGTTTACATTGTTCTGCTTCTGAAGAGCAGTACTAAAGGTTTTCTGCTGCTGTGCCTGTGTTAAGAGTAGAATCAAATAAGAGGCATGCATTTCAAATTTCATCACTGATGAGTATATGCTATGACATGAAAAACAGGTGGTGTAATTAAATACACATCAGTACAACTGCAAGATGCACAAGCACCCTCAGCCTACACCAGTGATTTTGCCTTTAATCAGTTTGGGATGATAAATTAATTCAACAGTGAATCCCGCATAACTATTTTCTAATTCCCAGTATAAAATTTTAAAGGTAGAAAATTTTTTAAAAATCAATCTGTAATTTTTCTGATTATAAACTGCAGAGAATCAATATTTAAATGAAGTCCAGGTATCTGAGTTCCAAGCTATTTTTTTGCTGTTTTTGGTTAAGTCTAAGTGAGCAGTCAGCTGTAGAAGTCAAAGGCACTATACTGTCCTTACTATTGAAGGTAGCACAGCACAATCTTGCAATTAAGTCCCATTTATAATAATCAATGCTGCATTTTACAAGAACCTAAGATGACAAAATGGCAACCAAACCTGACTTCTGTCAACAAGAAGTCAAATGATAATTTTATTTGTTCTCTGAACAAATTTTAAAAGCATTAACTGCTTTAAACCTTGCCCAGTACCAGTGCTCTAAAGTGGCAGATTATTTTGTGATGAAGCAAGCAAGGCCTCCAGCTGTCTCAGCCTCCTCCTGGCTCTTTCCTCAGTCTTCTGTATGGGGAGCACTTTAGAGAGAACTAGGCAGTTATCTTAACACTTCTTTAGTCAAATTCATCCTGGGCAGCCGGTCAGATGGGCTGCTCTTTGTTTTGGTGCAGTAGCTGCTGAGATACAGACTATACAGGAGCTGACTACTCAAAGTATTTCATAATTTCTTGAAACCTGAGATCTACAGCATCTCTCCTTCCTTTCTCAGGGAGGAAACTATTTCTTGTCTAGGACACTGATAAAAACCACGTATTAGCATTTCACAGCTCTCCATCTTTACTCAACAGCCTGTGGGATGACTGTAATCTTTGAACAAACCTGGGATAATTTGAGACTAACGAAACTGAAATTTTCAGTAAACAACGGGACCGAAGTCATCCTGTTAGGCTGGCTTACCTGCTTCATGGCAGTTTCTCCAATTCTGTCAGAATGCTTTCGGATACTCTCTAAGAAATCCTTCAGATCTGACATGGATATTTCTTTTATTTCTTCACGCAGTTTTGGAAGGTTTTCTATCATTATCTGGCAAAAGCGGTATTGGCTAACTCTAGGAAGATACAGATTTTCTAGCTGCTCCATTGTTTTCAAAGCAGAATAGTATCTACAAAGAGATTAAAATAAAATTATGTAGCTTCTTATAAAAAGTTGGTAAAATAATTTATCAAAAAAAATATATATATATCAATATCACACACGCAATCAATATGTATCCAATTAATTTACTCTATTCTTAGAAAACTTAACAATCAAAAGGTCATCCATATAATGCTTTAGTTTGAAAAAAAACCCAGTGAAGTGCCAGAGTGACTCAGCCAAGTCAAAATTTGAAATAGGCTCCTATAGTATTAACTGTTCTGATCAATAGTCCCAGTACCACATGGAGCATCCTGCAGAATGGAGACAGTAAATTCATAACCATTATCTCCCCTCCTAGATTAAACTGATTAGGGTTTTTTATGAGTTGGGGTTTGTTTCTGAAACAAACTGACAATCAACCAACACTGCACTGTATGCGCCAAACAATGAAAAAGATCTTGAAAAAGCATGCCTGCAGGTATCTGCCTTCTCCAGGTATATGTGAACACATAGACACATCTACGCCCACCCTCTTCCCACCATCCTAAGTCAGAAAAGACATATATACACCTGTCCTGACCAATGCTTTTTTCCAGCACTGTATCATATTTTGCTCTATTATATTAGCTCTTCTGACAAAACACAGTCTATCGCACCCAGAAAACAACTACACTGAATCAACAAAGTACCAGAATCAACAAACCTGTGATCTCAACCACGGTTTAGAGAGGTACAGGAGCCAGGCTAAATATGAGTAGGAAAGCAGTCAATTGCAGATGTGACAATAATTTCCCTTTATGTAGAATTCTTACCAGCTACTCAGCCCTGGGGGGATTTGGGAAAACGAATTTAGTTTGTCCTATTCGAACAGAATAAGGTAAACCAATGCCTTCTAACTTGGTCTTAAATGGGAAAAGCAGAAACACTCAGATCAGGTGCAGTTAACTTGCTGCTAGTTCCAACCCTTTCTTTCCACAAATATGGAGTAATATCCTCAACCCATTTTCAGCTTTTCTTCCATAAACATTTTTCTTCCTGAAAGTCCCATATAATCTGTTTTGAAAAATTATCATATTATTTTGAAGGAAAAAATTAATATGAGGAAAATCCCTTCAAATGAGAAATCCTTGAAAAGCGTCCTTTATGGCTCTTTAGTTTCTGGACATTACTTTGTAAATAAAGTGAATAAACACTTTCAAAAAATATAATTCAAGTTTCTGGCTACCTTCAGTAGACAAGCAATAACAAATTACTAACACTAGAGTCATGACTTCTTGTTTAATTCTGAAGTTAAGACACTATTTTGAATCTTCTTAATCAAGACATTTCTAAGTTAACAACTCCGTATAGCTGGAGGATGGGAAAAATCTTCTCTTTTATTCCAGAACAGAGCTGCTTTCAGAAGACTGCAAATAAAGAGGTTTCAAGTGTAAATTAGGAGCTTTTGTTTATTATATACTTGGTTTATATAAAATATACATAAGGTGATGGGAATGTTGCACATAAGAAAAGGTCTGTAGGGTTTATGTGTGTGGGTTTTGTTTTTCTACATAGAAAATGGCCAAGAGTGCCACATGGTGAGACTTCTGGGGAATAAAACCATAATAGCATCAAAATAGTATAAAAGGTTTTTATTTAAATTACACAGATCAGCTTATCAGAACACTGTTAGCTTATCTGGAAGGTTTTTGACTGCTGGCTCTAAGATCAGAATTAACATAATCCACTTTAAATCCATTCTAGAGTCCCTTACTCATTATACATATATGGAGCTCAGGACCTTGCCCTTTTAACATCTGCTCTGATAAAGCACTGAAGTCTTATTAATTTGAAGGTCATCTGCAGGTCAGGATTTAAACCAGAAAGTTTTGCATATCATTTCATAGAATGATGTATTTACGTTTTTAGATTTTAAAATTTTCCATAGATTCAACTCAACAGTGAAGATTTTGACAATATTATTAGTTCCCATCATATATCATCAATCACATAAGGTGAAGACTGCCCATTTGACTACAAATGAATTAAAGAAGTATCTTCAAGGATATTTTTTCATATAAATATAGCCTTCTGACTATTAGTCAGAAATAAAATAAAATAAATAGTCCTTCTGACTATTTTTCTGAGCTAATCTTGGGAGAATATGTTCCTCTATGCAGAATTTGTAATTTTTTGAAACTGAAGACACAAGTTTGAAATACCAATATGGGCAACATGATAAGACTGTGCAGAACTGATCCATTTCAACACCAGAACAAGAAAACTGCCTGTTGGATTTTACTTACATCTCCAAACTATAAAAAAGGAACCTTCTAATACTAGAAAGAACCAGGATGGAAAAAAACCAAAACACAATAGCAAACAAAAAAATCCTCACACCAAAGAGCCACCACCCACCCCCCCCCGCGAGGATTAATATTAGTGTTTTGCATTATCTTATTCTTTGCAAAATGCCCCAGGCACAGAACAGTCAGGTCTGTATAAAATATGAAACATCAAAACACAAAAGACCCAAAAGTAAAAGAAAATGATCATTACTTTAGTGTACATGAAGGACTCATTTATGCTTTAAATGACAAAGAGAACTTTAAAGATTTTTATCAGCAGAGTATTGTTTGGAGGCAGTAAAGAGAAATAGTGTAACATACTAAAAAAGCCCCATCAAGTTAAACTACAGCAGCAAAGAAATTACACAGATCAGGAGCAAGATTAACTCAAAGACTAAATTTTAATGAGAATAATTTATTTGCACACAAGCTTATTAGGTAAAAAAAATGTAGCTATATCCCAAAATTTCCTGCTGAAAAAAACCCAAGATACAAAATCCGCATTTTTTAATTAAGGAAATAAAGGCAGTTTACAAAGAAAAAATAGTAGTACTCTCCAACTTTAGTGCTTCTCTTAGAGGAAATACTGTATATTCTTGTTTACTACATTTCCACTGAGTAAATAGTTAAAATTTTGCTACCAAACACATTTAAGGCAGTTCCTTGGAATTTTTCAGTTATGCTACAGAAAAATCATATTCAGAGAGATATTCATAAGGTGACATGCTGAAATTGCAATTGAAATCCTTTAACCACAAGAACTTATTTTGTTTTTAAATCTAGTTGCCTTACCAACTTTAAACCTAAGTTTTAAACTTTCTCAGCATACGAATTCCGTCAGTTGCCCAAAGGACCATGAATTGAGATGGAGACAGTACTAACTCTGACACTTCTGTAAAGTGAATCAAAAGCTCAGTGTTTCTGAAAATCAGATTAAAGAGTTGCTGTGTGGGGAAAAAAAAAGATATGTGGAACACCTTTTTTGTCAATAATTATGTGGTAAGAAATTATTTTAGAAAGTGAAATTATCAAACTAATAACGCTTGAGAATGGTGACAAAGAAAGCAGCTGACATTTCAGTATCAAATATAAATTCTGATGGGGTTTCTTGCCAGTTCCATGGTACCTCCAGGAAGTACTGATTTGCTGCTGGTAAAATCCAGTGCTTCATTCTGACACTGTTCCAAACAATGCAGAAGAACAAAATCAAATTACCATGGTTTTATCTGTTCTGATATCTTTCCATACTGACATGGGTAGAAGCAAATTATACAAATTATGAACTTCTCATATTTGCATCCTTTAAGTCTTAAGGTTTATTTGGATGCTTGAAGGTTTATGCAGAGAAAGGCTGCATGACTGTCTCAGTGAGTTTTAGTAACCTAAATAACTAATCAACTCTGTCTTTCCCACAGTTTGGGAAAAAGCTTATAGCAAGGTCAAAAAACACATCCAAGTCTTTCAGGGCAAAAAGCTCACTGTGAAATACTATACTCATTCTTCAGTCCATCTCACAGAAGATTTGAGAAGATTCAGCAACAACCCGATTGATTTATTGAATTATTTTCATTGTATGATGGGTTTGGGTTTTTTGCAATATTTACTGTGGAAAAAGACTTGCAAAAACACCAGTTCTAACTATTCTCAATTAGACCACAATAACTTGAAGCAGTTGGGACCAGTCCCCCAAGACACATATCAAAATCCAAACACTAAGGCCATGGTAACAGAGCTGTGAGAAATGTGTGATGACCTTATCTCTGACTTAAAATTCAAGCTCAAATTGTAGGTAGGTGCATAGCCCCCACCAGGCGGTTGGGAGAGCAGCAAAGAAACCACACTTCTCCTTTGTGCTTCCTCAGTTAAGACTTTAAACCCTCTGTAACTCTTTCCAGCCAACTGTGTCTGTTTAGAGCAGATTCTGCAGTTACTTCCTCTCACTACTACAGTTCTTGTCAACTTCTGTTATCCATGGCTCAGGAGACAGATAAATAGGATACAGAGCCTTTCACCTCTAGGTCATCAGTTCAAATGTTACCCATGTTGGTAAAGACAGAAGTTGCTATCAATAAATGGCTTTTTGGACTTCTCTGTAAACCTCCATTCCACCTGCACAAACCAGTATGTATTCCAGATCCAAAATCCTGCATTATCTTAAAAGAGGCCTGCCACGGAAAAAGGCAATGAAATTCCAATCTTTTTCCTATAACAACTATCCCCCCAAACATATATAATACCCATAGTTTTATTTCCCCTTCCTTTAAACATTAGAATTGAGAGTTTTATTCATGGTGCAAGACTGTAAGACAATGGAATAATGAAAATATGTTCTAAAAGGCCACAAGCAGAGAAAGTCAAGATGCCTTTTTATTTAAAAAGAGCAATGAAAGCTTTGCTGCATTAACAAACTTCAGTGAAGGTTTATGAGAAATTATCTTTGCCTAAAATAAACGCTCCTCATTGCTTTGTTATGTCTGAGATTGTGACTGCTACTCTCTCTGACTCTTCCATGAAAAAGCTTCACAGCAAAACTTAGGAAGATCAATTTTGAAATCCCTTGTACATGCACACATCAGCTGTCAGGTCTTTGCACTGACACTAGGGATGTCCCTGCTGTGGCTTGATCTTTTAGTAGTGACAAAGGCCAGAATACATTCACTCTGCTGAGCCACAAGGAAATTACCAGTTGAATCACCTGCAAGTTTCATGGGATAGCCACCTGTAGGCTATATTACAGGGAATTGTAAGTCACAGACAAAACAGTAACTGCAGAGTAGCTAATGAAAGAGTTATCTGAGCTGCAGCCCTAGCCTGCAGCACAGTCTAAGCCTTCTGCACTCCGTGTGATTTCAAGGCATGGTACCTCAAAGCTACAGCATCTCCCCTCTCACTCAGATCTTTTTATGGTATGACAATAATATGTCCAAACCCCTCAATTCAGGAGTCCCTCAACTTTTAAGACTTCCTGTCCGGCAACAACTTCCATAGGAAAATTATCAGATAGAAGTCCTTAAGATTTGAAGAGCACTGATGGTTTCTCAGCTCATCAACCATCAGTGGTCTCCACAAAACCGCTAGCAAATATGGAGTCAAAATGCTAAAAACCATCAGCAATCTTATCTCACCTAAGTGATCTTTACATTATGACATTCCCCTGCAATTCTAAAACCAGGATGCTGCTCACCTTGCCTGTACTTCCAGTATTTTCAGCACCCTAAACATAGCATTGTCCACAGAAGAGCTTGCAGAGGGAAGTGGTGTGATTCAGACAGCACACCCTTCAGCCTGATCTCTGACTGGAGTAGCAAGGGGACTCTTTACATCTTTCTGCAGAGCTACTCCAAGAACACTGCAACAACAGTGGCAGTACTACATGCCAGCTACTCTAAGGAGATGCCAAACCAGTGTCCTGTTCAGAGGTAACATTGTACAGTAGTCAAGCTGATGAGACCTATCACACTGGTTCCCATACAGTAAGTTTTAATTGTAATAAGACACCATAGTGCCATAGCTGTAATGTCATTGTTAAAGCTTTTGTATTTCTGCAGAAGACCTCCCAGAGAGAAAACATGCATAGGTATCATGTAGCCGATATATCACTGTCAAAGGTGCACCAGATTTGCTGCAAAGTTCATAGATTTGATGTACACAGTTAATCTGAACCATTTTGGACATGTCTGCACACAGGCTTTAGAGCTGATTGCTCATACACAGTGGCTGCTCTTGAGGGTTTTCAGATGTCCAACAGTATGGTAGGAGGTGTTGGCTACTCAGAAACTGAAATCCAGACAAACAGTCCAAAGGTAAATCTGTATTACATAGCAGCCCTGCAGACAAGTGACTGTGCACAGCTAGTTCCAAATGGGAACAGGTCTGTCCAGACAGACTTGTCAGCAGGACCTCCCTGCAGTGGTGCCAAGAGCACAAAGAGGCACTGCCAGCAACCAGGAACCCAGAAAGGGCAGGCACAGAGCAGTGGTGTGACTGAGGCACTGTGAAGGCGGGCAGGGATCACAGGGGCAGTGATGATACGGAAAGCATGAAGAAGAAAACAGCAGCAGTGGCATTGCTGGGGTGGGTGTGCAAGGTGCATGCAGCCCCAGTGGGACAGGATGCAGCTCAAGCAAGGGGCAGGGGCAGCAAAGCTGCCATGGAGGGAGGGAGGACTGGGGATCCTGGGACTACAGCAGCAGTGAGTGGCTCCTTGAGAAGATGAAAAGTGGAGACACAATAGGAAGGAGCACTGGTCATGTACCAGTTATAAACAATTACTCTAGAAAATAGTTTTTAATTATAGTTTTAATTCTTTCTAACAAGTCAACTTGTCACAGAGGGAAAAACCTCACACAGCACATTATCCGCACTTCATTCTCATAGTACCATCTACAGAAAAGCATAGAGAAACCAGGTGTATCTAAATAAAGGTATAAGAAGTAAAATGTCCTTTCTTCTTGCATTATGAGTTTGATTTGAATGTATGATGATATATTAATCAGATATTAATGTACTCTGAAAGATCTTTAGTCCCTAAGAATCTTACTTTTCTTGCTTCTTAAACTGCTTAAGTAACAAAGAAGAGTAAACTTTATTTCACATTTTATAATCATAATTTCATTACATATCATACCCATTTAAGCAAATACTATTTTTCATGGCAATCACTAAGGTCCGAGAAGTTCTTTAATATAACATTTTCAAATATTCTTGAAATATAGACCAGTATTAGGAAACAAGGACTATTCTGTCAACTTACTTACAAATGTTGTATTTTTTCTCAGAGAAATAACTTTACCCACCTTTTTACACTCATCTGTTCTTTTAGTTTGCTGTACATTTCCAGCACTGCATAAAAAGAAGCAGATTGATTTGTGAGTCTTATTGTGGCTTTAGTTAATAAAAGAGGAAAATATGTACCGTAAAGGACAAAATTAGAAATGGAAAAGGATGAGCTATATTTACCTTATTTAATTTCTACAGTAGCATAAATGTGATAAACCTAGCAAAAAATGTTCTAGAATGCAGGTAAAAAATAAATAAATAACTGATCTCTTACAAGCTTTTAAAATAAAAATAATTAAGAGTAACAAAACAGTCAACACTACATATATCAAGCATATTCACTCACTTCATGCCACAACCTGATCTGCATTACCAGTCCATGGCCCGTCTCCATAAAAAGGCAACAGTACCACCTACTGTACTCAGAACATGTCAACAAGACTTCACAAAGAAAAATTCTCAAATCTACTTTACATCAATATGACAAAACAGGATAAAACCCTTATGGAGCTGTGTGCAACCCTACAATATCACCTTCTTGAAACAACATTTAGAGCCCTTTAGTTTTATTTCAAAACACCTGTAGTGACACAGAGCTAAAAGTACAATGTTGAAAGAGCATCGTTAATATTTTCCCCAGTATTCAAACACTAAACCCCACCCTCTCAAGCAACAAATTATTGTACAGCATATAAAAAATATTAGTTCATTCAAAGCTGTGTGTGGCTACATTGTTTGCATCATTTAAATGTCCCACTGTCTTCCCACTGTCGCAATTGCTCTGTATTGCAAAAGACATGGAACCTATATGTTGACATCTTTTAAAAAGCTATTAATTTTTTTGTTAAACTGGATGTTACAGGACCACAACTTAGAAAAAACAGAAGTCTTTTTCTTTTGGCTATTGTGACTTACTTTATTTAATTTGCCATCATATTTAGCTATAGGTCACTCACCTGGAAGACACAACTGTAGTTTTTCCACAACTGTTGTAATATTCCGCTGTTGAACTCTACATCGGATTATTTCCTCTGTTTGGGCTATCACCTTAAAGGTTTTTTGTTTTTTTTTAAAAAAAAAAAAAAAAAAAAGGAAAGAAAATCACACTTAAATTATTCAAATTAATTTATTTTGCTACAAATATTCATAATGTCCATATAGGAAGCACCACTTTCTCACCTCTTTCCCAGCATCCTGAAGCCTTCGGTTGGTATCAGTAACTTGGACCTTAAAAATAATTTCACCTTTGTTAGACAAATATGCATATATTGCCCTGATGTGACTGCTCACCCTTGTAATCAGATCATGCTTCCTGAGAAACTTAGAACAAAGAAATGCAAATTCAAATTAACTCTACAGCTTGAACTTGAACTTTTGATCGCAAAGGGCTTTTGTTAACTTCAATTACTTATGACAGTTCTTTCTAACAGATTCTGTGGCAAACTTCTCAAATTTACTTGGGATTTTTGAACTTTCCTTGTTTCTGTAGGTCTGTCAAACAATTCAAATCATTGACCCAATTGACCACTGGTCCCTTTTTGATAACCTCAATGAGCTCTATGGGCCATTCATTGTCTGTAAGAAATGGTGATTGCATTTTATGGTAATTAAACATTCATACTTTGCTGAATGCAAACACTGGGTGGTTGATTAACATCAAACGTGGAAATCTCCAAACCACAGCAACATTTTAATGCTGCAGGTGCAGGCAAAGCTCAACCTCAGATTTTCCCACATAGTAAGTGACTCATTAGGTCATCATAATAAGGAAGCACATTCTAGTTTATTAAAAATCTCATTAATTTCTGAACAAAGATGCTCAATGACCTCATTGATGCTGTATTTGGTCTCTTGTTATCTGAATATCCTTTATATAATGGTCTTCTAATCATAACCTCTGATGAACTATGCTCATTCTGTCTGGTGTGCATATTTTGCTCTCAAAAGTGTAAGGAGAGCTAAAAGGGACGGACCCCATAATTCACTATTCTGCATTCTGATCTGTGAGGAAACCTTGGTTCTCATATCTCATGAAAACTACTAACATCACCTACTCTCCCGCTCATTACAAAGTAAAGTTTTTTTCCATGCATGATTGTGGTATTTTTAGTTTTCTAATAAGGACTTCCAATTCTTCTAAGGTCTGACATATAAACACATGATTAGGAAAAGATCTATTTAAGAAATACTGTGTTTTTCATTTGTTGTCCTTTACCTTCTGAGAAAGCCTTTTAAAAAGGCAAAATAATTTGCTAGTATTATCTGAAAACATACATTAAAAAAATCAGAATGAGATCTAATAAAATATTCAGCTTTGTAAATATCAATTACTCTATCAGGCAACACGGCTCTAAGCACAAATCCTGTTCAATCCACTTCTAAAAAATTGCTGCAAGCATCAGAGTGCATGTGATAAACACTAAATTAATCTTCAGTAGAAGAGTCCAGTTCAGAGACAATGATATATGAAACTCTGAAAAATTGTTCCTTACCTTTAGTTTTTCTGCATCAGCCCTAACTTTAAGAAGTTCTGTAATAGCATCCACAAAGCCCTGATGGTGAAAATTGCACATCTTTTCTATCTCCCTGTCATGGTTACGTATGCAGGCATCAAGTTTTTCCATAAACTTCTGATGTGCATTTGGTTGGTCATCATATACAGACCTATTAAACACAAATAAGAAAGTTAAAGTTTACTTTTTTCCCCAGTTGAAAACAGTATGGATACAATGATCTTTATTGAAACCCCTCTCTCTTAAAAAGAAAATAAAAGCAAGGAAATTCGATGTTAGTGGCATCATTTGGTGGATCCACTCCACCGAAATCAGCATTAAAAAAAAGATGGCACAAACCCGGGAACCGATGGCGCAAAACCCAGCCCTTATGGCATTAATCCAGGTGCTTAACCAGTTACATCATGGTTGACCTGAGCCTCACTGGTCTGTTATTTATGCCCCAATGCTCAAATATGGGTACAAAAGAATCAGTTTCTCCAACCACCTCAAATAGCATGGATCGCTTTTCCATCAAATTCCACTCTTTGCTAAATATAAAGAAGTGCAAACATACAAATTTGCTTTCCCAGTATTCCTAACAGCAGAGTTATCCAACTAAATCAGGGGCGGGTGACTCCAGCCGGAGTGACCGGAGCATTGCGCGGCAGCAGCCGGACCACGGGCAAAGGCAACCCCCAAGGTTCTGTCCCTGCCTGCCCACGCCCAACAGCTCCCAGGGCAAAACCATGACATGCACACACCCAAGGCTGCCTCCTCCATGGCACCTCACGGGCAGGAAGGGCTACAATCAGAATCAGAAGCCAGGTCTTCTGGCTTATTTTATTGACTCTTGAATAGTTCACTTAGAAACCCCCAGCAGGAAACATGACTTGGGAGAAACTGCTGGTGTAGTTTATCAAGCAGCATCAGAAACAGAAACCTGCATGGAAAAATGCTCAAGCATGAGAAGGAGCAAATGAGGCACAGGGCAATTTTAAGCTTTAGACTTTGGCAGAGGAAGCAAGAGAAGAGGTTTTACATAGAACTGCACCAAAGCCAAAGGTATGGAGTCTCCCAACTAAGGCAAGGCACAGACAGTTCCAAAAACTGATTAATAATTTGATACAGCAACAACAGCAAAGACCAGTAGTTTGAAGTAGCTTTTCACATAGAATGAGAGCAGCAAGACGAGGATGAAGTAATCATACATATACAAACATGTTTGCACTGCAAACTACAAGTGTTAAAAAAATAAAGTAATCAAAAATCTTTAAATTGCTTTTATAGCCTCTAATTTCCCTTCGCATTTATAAAGTTTTCTTCAGATATTTATAAGGACAAGCTGGTTTAAAAATAATAAAAGTTAAAAAATGTTCAGATGAGGAAAAGAAAAGGCTGAAGTTTCAAGAGTTTCAGTGTTGCTTGCAGAAGTACAGTCTTAAGTTCAAGATCCAGGAAACCATGAGTAAAAGCCTCTAAAACTCTTGAGTAGCAAGAAAATACTTCCCTCCCAGTCTTCTTGGAGAAGTGTGATTTACCATATTCTTCAAGATTCTCTTTTCTAACCAGACATCTGGGCTTCGCTGAGATCTGAGCTCATCATCAGCACAACAAACCTATAGCTGAGTGTCTGACAGGAATGTGACCTTTCAATGAAGAAAAGGATGAAGAGATTGAAAAGACTCTTGCAGTAAGATTCTTTATACTTCTTGAGTATCTTTTGACCTCGTACAATATATTCAGAGAAGCCACTGAACTTAAGTGACAGAAGAAAGGCAATATGCTGTCCTACATGTCAAAGGAAGTAAGCCAATTTCTTATATTCCACTTGTTAAAGGTATTTTGTCAGGGGAAAAATGTATTGAATAAAATATTCCAAGAATACCCCCTTTTGCTTATGATAGGAAAATAAGGCTATGGTACTGACAGCAGGTTCTTTCCTCCAAAGTGCACCAGGGGAAAAATAAGGTTGTTGACCCATAAAGTGGTTCACCCCTCACCACTTCCATCACCACAGCTTGAAACGACAGCTGGAAGGAGCAAACCTGTGCCTGTAAGTCTCTCCTCCTGAGGCTCCTGAAAGGGCTCCCTCAATGCTGCCCAGGAGGGCTGAGCTTTAAAGGGCTGTGGTAGATAGCCACGAGTGACCTGCATTACCAGGGGGAAACACCCCCACGCAGAACCCAGTGCTGGCTGCAGAGAGAAGCAGCATCCTGGCCTGGGAGGAAAGAAAGGTACAAGACACAGTGGGCACTGAGTGAGGCCTCATCAGGCAGCTTAATGTTCTGCATGAGAAGACACAGGGGCAAGCATGTGGACCACAGCACTCTCACCTGTAAAGAAATGGGGAAGGGATGAGAAAAAGGTTCAACAACTGATGTCGCAGCACTCCAAAATACACAGTACAAGCTGGTTACATGAATGCTGCCCCATTAAGAAAAGGGTCAGTGAGGCTGGAAGATACAGGGTGGACTCAGAGGGGCATCCAACTGTCTTCAGAGTTCTTGAAGAAGAATAAAACAGATTAGGGGGACCAGATGCCTCAAAGTACCTTCACAGGTATCTGCAAAGCATGAGCCTCCTCTAACTGGGCTGAACTCACCACCTACACTGTGCTGCATGCCAAAGAAAAAAACAACCAAACCAAAGAAAGAAAAAAACAAAAACCAACCAACCAATCAAAACCAAACCAAAACAAAAAAACAAGAAGCCCCCCAAAAAAAACCCCAAAACTAACCAACCAACCAAAAAAACACAAACCACAACCCCCCCCAAAAAAAACCAACAAAAAAACCCAACAAACCACACAGAAAAAAAATGTTCAATTTATTACTGCTTTCTTTAGCCTTTTTGCTTAACAGTGGAAGAAGCCTCCAAGTTTAGGTCTCCCTTCAGTGTTGTCAAAGAGAAGTGAGAAAGGAGCATCATTACAACAAAGATAGGGGACTTCTATCTATCACCATGTGCTCAAACTGTAAACTGTGTCATGTAAGCATAAATGAAAACAGCAGCAAAACTCAGTAAAGAAAATATATATAAAATGAGAATGAAACTGCAAAAAGATGGTGCAAGAGGAACTCCATACTTGAGTTTGTACCACCAAACTTTCTTTGATGGCAGCAATGCACTGTCTTTTCAGACTTAGTTATTGCCTGATGATTTTATGGTATCCAATAGCTGCCTTGGTAACTTTTTATCTGTTTCACATCCATGCCCACACTTTCAGACATGTTGTTAAAATACCGACAGAAGGAAATTCTTTGCAATCAGAAGATTTCTCTTTAAAATGTTATAAAAAAAATCCAGAAAACGAAGCCAGAAGTTCTGAAAAGACATACAATGTAGCATAGGCAATATAGTTTTCACTGTTATAAAAATCAATATTGATTGTGTTTTCCTCAATATTAAGGCCGCTTATGCTAAAATTTAATTATAATAAAGTACTGGTTTTTAATCTCAGGGGTATTATCACAATATTTAATGGAAAATAATACAGGGAATAAATGCTCAAAATAGGGGGGAAGAAAGCAATACTTTGTATCTCCTAATGCCTTAATCACAAAATTCACAACCCTACCTTCTTTAAATAATAGTTACTATTTTGTGTCGTACATTGTACCCTTTTTTGCAAGGTTACTAATAAAATTGTGACCTGTGATTTAAACCAGTGTTTTGACAGAGCTCCCCAAGATGGACTAGTAGTATAAATTCCATATTAATTACATACGTAAACAGCTCCATCTTGTGGGAACAACAAATCAACGCTTGTCAGCACATGAGTGAAAAAACCCGAGACAGAACTGCTTGCCTTTACAGAAATAAATCAACAGAGTATTTAAAAGAAACGCACATTTTCGTATCACAACTTTCTTTTCTAGGTGAGAAAAGGATGAATTAAATGGGTTTATTGACTCCCTTAGGACACTGTCCTCTGAGGACACTTCACACACGCTGTTTCAGGGGTTTCAGAACAAAGCCTGGCCTAAAACACCAGCCTTTGTGAAAATGTAAGTGTACACTGGAGAGCCAGGCCATCTCGGGCCTGGGACAGAAATAAGGCTTTTTCTAAAATCTGCAAACACAACTGAGACAATACACACCTGACTTGCCCATTGTGGAATATCACACATCATAGTTTATTTCTGATACTGAAGATTATTTTCCATTCATACATTTATTTAAAAGATTACCTACACCTATTTAAATAAAGTAATTGCTACCTCTGAATAATTATCTGAAAGTGTACATTTCAAGAGATAATGACACTGCAAGAGATGCTGGTAACAATTCTCCACTTTTGAGAGCTAAAGCATCAGGCAGACAAATCACCAATATTGCAGTATCTTGGAGATATGGAATCCTAAAAGCATCCTAAAGATAATTCTTTCAAATTACACGACACAATTTAACTGAATTTACAACACACACAGAGTTCTGTTGGAAAGCTAGTGAGGAAGCAGTAACCCTTCTAGCTCCATTTCTTCAGGAGACGACAATTACATGCAATTATGTCTACCCTAAAAATCTCTCTCTCATTGTAAATTGCTTCACATCCAGCAGTAGGAAGTGTCATAAAAAGGGGCAAATGTGCCTAGGATACCAAAGAAATTTTTACATGCGTAATATACAGTTCTTTCAGGTTTTGTTTACATTTATACACCTCTGAATGAAGAACCCCAAGGATCCTCTTTAGCTTAATGGGCCCCTGAAGTGGATGCTGACAGTCTGAAACACAGCACAAACTGGAACTGTGTCAAACTGAAAGATGTGATCAGTTTTTATTATAACTGCTTTCAACCTCTGATCTGCAAAGCTATAGCAACCTATAGACTACTAGAGGTTGATTCATACCATGAAACTTTGACAAGAAAATGTTTTTCTTGGTATGAGTCTTCAGACTGGATAAAAAAAGGAGAAAATCACTAATGTTGGAGACAGGGGTTTATATTTAATTTTGGCACCCAAAAAACCCAAAACAACACAACATTATCATCTTAATTTTCAATCTGGAATGAGAGAACATTACCTTGAGTGACTACTTAGCCACCAGTACTGCCAATCACTGATGGGACAGGTACTGATTTCTTTCCTGATGGACAGGGGAAACAGGGAACCCATGAAGAGCACAAGGAGAGATGAACAACTTTCCTGGTAATGTGCAGCAGGTTATTTGTCTATATTCCCAGAACTCTGTATATAAATTGAGACACTTTTTTTCGACTCATACCAACAATTGGGCAAGTCATATTAATGTCAGTCTAGGTAAAAAGAAGATAGTGTAGAAAGCACCTGAAAAAGGAAAAAAAATAAACTAGGAGTAGTCAGAGACTAACCTAAGGGAGAAAGATGTCTCATTTCACTGGATACATTTTATTGCAATAGGGATATTTTTACCTTGATCCTTCTTACCAGGTAGGCTAAACGGAGAAAGACAAGCATAAACAGATTTGAATTCAGGTCTCAAGAAAAAATGAAGGAGAATTTTCAGATATGCAATCGTTTTCCAACTGAAAACAATAAAATAAGTTTACTTTATACCATAAAAAACTTCCCTAAAACTTTTGCTTTCAAAACTGAAACACAATATGAAAAATGTGTATTTAACAGGTCTTACTGATGACTTTTTGTGTTTAGCCGCAAAAATATATTGAAACACTAGAGGGCACCATCCTATTCACAAAAAACACCAACTGTTAAGTAAGCAAAAAGGCTCATCCCCAGAGAACTCAATTTCAGTCCAAAATCGTAAAACTTAACATGCCAAGAATTACACAAGACCCTTCAAAAAATAATATTAATTTTAAAAATCAATTATCCTGAAATCATCTGATCTAGTCCATAATGACAACTCCATACATTTACATTATCACTCTAAGCAAGCATCACAAATGTCTTCACAAATGGTTACAATCTCACCACAAAAATATATTTCTTCTATCATTTCATACAAATATTTCTGTGCATGCAATCAGGATATATGTTCTTAAATGCCTGAGTGTAGGTGGGATTAAAAGAGGATGAGCATTTCACTAAGGAGGAGGGAAATAAAAAGTTACAAGTGAAAAAAATGAAATCATGTAAGCCCAGAAATTAATTTAATACATTGACCGGACTACTGAAGAGCAGACAATGGAAGTGCATATAGACTAATAAGAGCAAAAGGAGAGGAGCCTAAAATAATTTTTTTAAAGTTCAGCAAAATCCCAAATTTGCTTTTTCCTCTCCGCATCTCCATGTCTATGGCCTCTAGCCTAGAAAATGACAATAACCAGACACCTAAACACATTTCTACTGTAATCTTCTTGTTTTAGCATGGAAAAATAGATTACAAGAATAATCAGAATGGGAACTAAAGTAATTTTGTCCCACTTTTCAAAGGAGAGCAGAATTGCTCAGGACCTTGGGCTTCAGGCAAAAAAAAAGAACTTGAAGTTTATTTTACTAAAAATAAAAACTCCAAACTTTCGTAAGAAAATAGTGATTCAGAAGATAGTAAGAATTCCTGATTGGTGATAACTCTGTCACTTAAAAATCATTACTAGAACAGTATATTAGATAAAGAAAAAAATAATATTTAACAAATCCCATTGGAGTTTTAAAAAATTATTATTTCTTGAAGGTTTTGGGGATTGTTTTGTGTGATCTTTTAAATGGGCAAAGATTCAATTTTTAACTGCAATCTATATGTAGGAAAGACAAATCTGAGCTTATGGAGCATTACTGTGAATTTTTTGAGAGAACAATTCTCCTTCAGTAATCATTTATAATAACATGTAGCAGCAGCAGAGACTTTTAAAATATAACATGTATTTTGAAATAGAAAAAAAAAACATGTCAGAAAACAGAGAAAAAACACCAATCTTTTTACAGGACAAAGAAACTCCTTATTAATGACTTGCCACCTTTCACCGTCTTCACACCTCCCCCAACCCATCCTGTTCTGTCCCATTTCTAGGATGAATTGCAGGTTTCCCCACCCTTGCCTATATTGCCACAAAGTCTTTCATTTCCTGATTACACAAGACATATGAAGCAATTAAAAACTGTACGTACACATTCCTTTCAGGATACTGATAACCACTCAGTAAGTGCCAATCAGTTACAACTCCATGAATGCTGTGACAATGACAGGAATTACACGTATCTGTACAACACTTGTACAAGTTTGACATGGAATGTAAGTCTGACCATGCAACTTCTGACCTTCAACAGAAGCAAGAGAAAAAAAAAACATTTGTAGAGCTTCAAATTATGAACCATGGGGGGAAAGAAATTACTGATTACTTTGATCAATTAAATGAAGGCACAAATAAAAAAATTCCTCTAACCAGACTTTTTAATTCCATTTTTCAAAGTAATACTTAAAACAAAACACATACACAAATAAACCAACTCTCAAATGAAGAGACCGTGCTTATGGAAAATAGTGGTTTTAGAATTCATATCTTGCTACCAATGCCAATTTTGTCCTGATGCTAGAGATGACCTCAGCTAGCTCCCATACACACATTGCAAGTGGCCCACTAGATGCTCTCCCTATTTCTTTCATTGAAAAACAAATCCCAAAATGAAACAGCAACACAGAGATATACTAAATAAAATTATAAAATAAATTAATATTTACAATTCAAATTTGCATGATGAGTTCAGTGGGATCAGTGCAAAATTAAGATTCTGCCCTTAAAACAGACCTGTCACTGTGACTCTAACCATGGCATCTCTAATCACACACTCCATTTGAGCTGCAATTTCACAGGAAACACTGCAGAAACTTCCTTTGTCCTACAATATACAAAGATATTTTCTGTTTACATAAGCTGCAAACTTTGTAGGGATTTTTCCACGGAGCAATTTCATATAGGTGGCTGCATACACCCTAAAAAGCTTTATAAAATAATGTCCAGGTGTTTCCTGTAATTCAATTGCAGTTATGGTAATAAGCACATTTCTTAAAACCTAAGCAGCCTTTCAATGCCAGACGCTACCTACGTTCCAGTTCTGCCATTCTTACTCATAATTACATCTCACCACTCTATTTAAAAGCTCACATTACATGCCAGAACAACACAGCACTCAGCTATGGCCTTTTCAGAGAAAAGATTTTATTAATCTTAGTTTAGCTGTTATGCTTTGCTTGCCTGGTTTTCCTGGATGTGCAATTTCTGTGAATTGTTCTCACTAATAGTATCCTGTTTCTGTGAGCAGGAAAGGGCCGAGTACAGTTTGTTAGTTAACATTACTTCCTATAAGCAGGGTCCTTATTCTGTAGTAGCAGCACTCGAGCAGTCATTGTTCATGCTGGATAAGCAATGGATCGGGCTGATGGCTGTTAATGGACATCCTCTGCAGAGAAACATGAACTGATAATCAGCACACCCAGATTTGCAATAGACTTCCTCCTTCCTGTTTTTACACTGCTGACCAAGGAGATGCCTCTTCCTGCCAAGCCTTTGTGCGACTTACTGATGTATGAAGCAAGAAACTGAAAAACAAGTGCTGCACTACCCCTTTTTTTCCTAATTTTGTATTGCAATAGTAGATAAAAAGGCAGCAAAGGAAACGGCAGCTTCACTTGCTTTGGTCCTGGCTATCGCCACGGAATGAAGTGCCAAGTTTGGCCATCTGTTTCATGTACCTAAATGGATACCAGTGGATGTAGTTGGAATCTATGTTATTTCATAGAATATAAAAGAATATAAAGTAGGAAACTGAGGTCCACAAAGCAATATTTTTATCTTCCCTTAATATTTCCAGAGATGGTTTGTTACATAAATCTTTATATTTTAGGAACAATTAATTTATCTGTAACCCAAATTGTGACCTTCTAAGTTCTTTTAAAAAATTTGATCAGATTTCTATTCCAGATGTACCAGAAATAATTAGGCATTTATTACAACTTCTAGCTGATCTGTCAACTTTATCTGGAGCACTTAAGATATAATCTTCAAGATAAATACAGACCAATTATTTTAGAAGAAAATAAACTTCATCTTTCAACAATCTCATATGTCTCTTCACAAGACATATGAAATAGAATATTTAATATCAGAAATGTGTAACTTACTTATTTCAACAGGCTCTGAATATCAACAGTATACAGATGTAAATACATTGTTTCAGAAATTTAAGAAGTTCCAGATAAAATATCCAATAATTTAAAAGTTTCAAAGCCAACTGGATTAAAAATGTATTCTGTTCAATACAGATCAAACCAGATAGTTCTTCACTGCATCACATTCCTTTGCAAACATATAATCAAAGCATGTATTTTACAATGATTTTATATAATTCATTTTTATTAACTCCATGAGCTCACATAGCCTATAAATAAAAAATCACCATGTATTTAATTAATGTAAAACAACAACCTGTGCTATATTGTATAGTCTTTGCATATCTCCCAGGATCACTGAAGAAAATAAAACATGACTTCTAAAAAAAGTCTATTTTCAATTGAGAAGCTGAACTGAAACTCAGTGTTTGTCTCAGGAAGCCATTAAGTGCTGATGCCACTGACTAACTGCAGTTCTCTACCTGCTTGATAAACAAACTAAGAAAATTCTGTTCATTTCTTAGGGAAAGGTGACACACTGGCAGAGCACAGAAACTCCTCATTTCAAGAGCAGGTAGCACACACTGGCCAACTGCTTACAGCTTCCTAAGTTTATGAAACAAACCAGAACAAATATACAGTACAAAACAATATTTACTATGTACTTTTATGTTGAAATTAACTGAAAACAAAACTTGTAAGAAAACATTGCTTCCATGAACAAAATGAGGTAAAAATCCTTCAAAGTCACTCTATGCCTAAGGAAGTGTGCAAACTGTGAAAGTCCCAAAACTTGAAAGTTTAAACACTTCCTTTTGGAGCTGAAATGTCTCAAAAGTATTCCCCAGGTGCATATATGACAGTATATGCTTTATTAATTTTGTATTACTCTGATTCACCGGAGAATTGCAAGCTACACTCACTGCAATTTTGCAAGCAAATTACTTTCCCTGAGACACAGTGGAAATACCACTCGCAGTATTAGAACTGAACACTTTTTTCACGCTATATTAAAAAAAAAAATCCCCAATGTCTTTTAGGTCTTCTCTGTCCAATCCCAAGTCTTTCCATCAAGGCTGATGCACTCTAAAATCTGTTTCCTTCCTTCTTAATACCTCTGTCAGTGATTAAGTTCCCTACTAGTTTGCTATTACTGGCAAAGGTTGAGGTACGGGAAGGGCTTCAGCCAGGCTCCAGGCGAGACCATTAACTCCTTCCTGCACAGGACCCAGTTCGTCAGGACTACACATAGTTCCGTAGCAGACATGTACAAGATGAGGAGGAGATGCATTGTTGAAAATACTTCAGCAAGCTGAATGTCAAATTGAACATTCTGTCATTGTTATACCAAGGTCTGTGGTGACAGGGATTAGGTTCAGGCATTTCAACCACAACCAGAAAATTGCCAGAAAGACTAGCCACAGCTAGATTTTATAACTAGCCATAGCAAGCCCTTCACCCCTCAGCAAGATAAAATCTCAAGTGATTACTTGATGCTGCTCCAAAGCTAGGTCTATATTTTTGAATGAGTTAGTACTTAACAGTTTACTACAACCCATAAAAATGGTTTCCTATTTGCAAATCCTTTTCTGGCACTATCTTAAAAGCATTGTTTAAGACATATTAATCCTCTTCAATTTGATGAGCTCATTTTAGTCGTATAATGCATAAAATGCAACATGACAAAACTTGCAAATACACCAGCACTTACCGGTCAAAACCAGACTTAAATTTAACTGAATTATGCTAAGGCTCCTCAGGTAGATATCTGTATAGAGGAAATTGCAAAGTCTTGGAACAATGGTTCAGCCACACACTAAGCAAGCTGGAGCACAGGCTATGCTGTTGGCTTTCCAAAGAAATCTGCAAGGAAGCAAGCACCTGTGTGACTGACATTTGTGAACCATGTTAAATTATGCACTTCCTATGCATATGGCAGGTCCAAAATCTGGGTCACCAGACACTGAATAAAATCAGCTTGAGGAATAAGTCAATGAAGAGATGACAGGAATAAGAGCTGGCTTTTCTGAATTTAACTGATGTCAGAGTGCACAAGCATAAGCTGTTCATATGAAGTGAAGGCTAAATTTAAACGAGACACAATGACACAAACTGCATGAAACACCTATTAAGTACACTATTCTGATGATGATGCAGCAGATGATTCCCTTATTTTAAAGGCTTTAATGTATTTTGAAACTTGTTTCCTAAACACTGGAACAATTTCAAGTTCTTTGGTAATGCTTGTGAAATTGGAGAGAGCTATTTCAGAACAATTCACACAGGTTACCAGCTAGGTTAAAGCTTCACTTGGCAGTTGCCCATTTAGAAATCACTGCAAGAACTGAGTCAGAAGCTGATGCGTGAACACGTAAAAGATCAAGATAACCTGATTTGCAGACACATATTTCATGACAAACTTAATCAGCATTGAACCTAAAGTTTTTTTCATAACAAAAAAATGCAGTGCAGATATGATTGCCCACAAACAGTTTTGGGCTTTATAAAAACCTGAGAAGTAATATGTTGAAACTTGCAGAGATGCAAGTGAATTCTTCTAAAATACTTTTGCTACCGCAGGCAAACCTGACTGATCAAGCTACAGGAAAATCAGAACTGCAGCTCTGCTGCTGAATGCCAGGTTAATCAGTCTACAGCACACACTCTTTGTACGCCCTTTTGACTCTATATAATGGGGTAGCAATAAAAAAAAAAATTGCTCCTTCATAGCAATATACATCACATAGACAGTTGCGTTATCTGACTGCTGTCTTTCAACTTAAATACTTGGAATACCATCAAATCCTACATCAAGTAACAAAATCTGCAACAGACACTACAAGCGAGCCTCTATTTTTTAAGGATACATTGGTTCACAGTGAGCAGGCCATTTTCCTTATTCTGTAACAACCCAGTTACAAAATAGAAGTTAGCTATTATTATAAACTGATATATAAATATATGTGCTGGCTTGGGCTGGGGTGGAGTTACTTTTCTTCACAGTGGCTGGTATGGGGCTGTGTTTTGCATCTGTGCTGCACACAGGGCTGATAACATAGAGATGTTGTCACTGCTGAGCAGGGCTCACACAGAGCCAAGGCCTTTTTGTGCTATCACACTGGCGAGGATGCCATGAGTGCATGGGAGGCTGGGGGGAGACACAGCCAGGACAGGTGACCCCAATTGACCAAAGGGACATTCCAGACCAGAGGGCATCATGCTCAGTACACAAAGTGGGGGGACAAGGAGGAAGGGAGGAACATTTGGAGTGATGCCATTTTGCCACAACAATCCCCTGCAGCGCTACAGGCTGGGGACGGTGTGGCTGGACAGGGGCCAGGCAGAAAGGGACCTGGGGGGACTGATTGACAGCCAACTGAACACGAGCCAGAAGTGTGCCCAGGTGGCCAAGAAGGCCAACAGCACCCTGGCATGTATCAGGAATGGTGTGGCCAGCAGGACCAGGGAGGTCATTCTCCCCCTGTACTCAGCAGTGGTGAAGCCACACCTTGCGTGCTGTGCCCAGTTCTGGGCCCCACAGTTTAGGAAGGACATTGAGACCATTTGAGCATGTCCACAGGAAGGCAACAAGGCTGGTGAGGGGCTTGGAACACAAACCCTATGAAGAACGGCTGAGGGAGCTGGGCTTGTTTAGCCTGGAGAAAAGGAGGCTCAGGGCAGACCTTATCGCTCTCTACAACTTGAAAGGTGGCTATAGCCAGGTGGGCGTCAGTCTCTTCCCCCAGGCCATGACTGACAGAATGAGAAGACACAGTCTGAAGCTGCACCATGGGAAGTTTAGGTTAGACATCAGGAAAAAATTCTTCACTGAAAGAGTGATTGGGCACTGGAATCATCTGCCCAGGGAGGTGGTGGAGTCATTGTCCCTGGATGTGTTTAAAAAAATGACTGGACGTGGCACTCAGTGCCATGGTTTAGTTGATGATGAGGTCTTAGGTCGTAGGTTGGACTCAATGATCTCAAAGGTCTTTTCCAGCCTAGCTCATTCTGTGATTCTCTCTTCCAAAGTAACCACTACTTGTGATGGGGTCCTGTTGTCCTGGACATGGCTGAACACCTGTCCGAGATGCAGTGAATTCATTCCTTGCTTTGCTTGTGTGTGCAGCCTTTGCTTCCCCTATTAAACTGTCTCTATCCCAACCCATAAGATTTCCAGCTTTTACCCTTCTGATTCTTTCCCCCATGCTGCAGGTGGGGGAGTCAATGAGCAGCTAGGTGGGCTTGGCTGCTGGCTAGGGTTAAACCACAACAATATACATGAAAGTACACTCCTGATCCAAAAGAGACCACAGCTATCACACAAGGCATTTCCAGTCCTTTTGGGCTACTTTGTAACTTCTGTTTGAAAGGAAACCAGGAATGAAACACATTAACTTGAAAATTGAAAAGGGCTTGAAGACAGACCATTAATAAAGATAGGGACTACTGATTTTCAAACCAATAGCTTACAATTCTGTAAAAGATTATCAAACCATCTGAAATTGAAATATATGATCAAACCATTAAAATGCTGATTTAAAGCACTGGCTGATGATCTCAGAGTACTCTTACGTCTGCTCTATATTTAAAACAAGACTAAGCCATAGACAAAAATGTGAATTGCTGGCTCATATTCCAAAACCAAAATGATAAAAACACAGAAAAATTACTTTAGACAATCCTATCAGACAAGTAAGACCACAGGGGAAAAATGAAGGCAACCACATTTTGTTACTGGATAACCACATCACAAATCTCAACAGACCATAGGCAGAAAAAGTATTTCCCTGCCTGCAACTGTATTAATGCTGTACAATCTCCCCACATTTTGAGATTTCATTCGTACTGCCTATGTTACTGCTTACTAACTGTTGTGCTCAAGACACAGAATCACATATTAAATCACGCCTGCTGGTAACTGTAATGTACACTTTCAGTAAAACTGAAGTTACGTAACATTTGGGCACTTTGCTCATTTTGCTTTGGACAGGCCCTCTCAATGAATACAAGAATATCTCCAAAATACAAATTACAGATCCCAGTCTGGGCAAAGCACCTGCAGCTACAAAGTGTACCACAACACGTAAAAGCAGCAGAATTGGATTCTCACTCCGTATTTCTAACTCTGAATTTTCTTAGAGACCTTGATCAGTAAAGGACAAAATAGTTGTGCTTATTTTTCTAATGATGCCTTACTAAAGTGTAGCTTTTACCTTTGGCTTTTCTGCAACACAAGGACAGAAGTTCAGGATGAATAGCTATCAATTGGTTCTAACACTTCAGCCAAACTCATTTATGACGTCTGACCTCCAAACTCTTGCTTAACCTAAATGAGAAAAATGCAGCACTTCACAGAAATGATTTTGCTTTGCAGTCTCAGCTCAGTGCTGCTTTTACCAGTGCAATGCAGTCCTAGATCAGTGGAAGGTGACTGCAGCATACTGCAGCACCAGACAGAAATGCATCAACTGAACAGTGCCTGTGGGTGTGATTGCTGCAGCCAGAGACAACAGGCCAGAAAAACGTCTTCACACGAGGCTCTTTAAGAACTCTGCAAAGAAGTTTCACGGCCAGCATAACTTAGAGCAACCTAGAAGATGCTCAAACATCTACCACGCAACAGCTTTCAGGAAGAGAGAATTTGATCAAAAGCATTTTTACACGGACTTCTGAGGACTACTTTCCAAGCCGTGATTGTGGTTTAAAGCTACAGAGTACATTCCACTTACAGATACATCAACAGACATAGCACCTCCTTATCAACTTCACCTTAGCTACAAAATTTCCATTATCAAATCCTCCACAGTTTTTATATTAAATTTTACTTTTGTATTTTTGTTCAGTCAACGGATTGTGGGCATGGAGGTATTCCACTGACAGGCTGTGCATGGGAATCACTGCAGACTTAGTGAGGCAAAGCTCACAAGATGAAGCGTTTAGAGAAAGTCTACCATATGCTTATGAAATATATTGCCAGCGTAGAGTTTAAGAGTTAATTCATTTATATTTTAAAAAGCTTTTAAATACTACACATTACTACAGACTCAAAGAGACTCATATCTATAGTATACAGGGCACTGGCAGAACAACTTCTACTCTGTTGAGTTCCACTTTGACCTTTTACAACCAACCATAAACTAACAATCAGATAATGTCAATTATTTTCTTCTGAAGAGAATTTATCTTACTAGCTACCACAGCATGTCCAACTAACCATTCAAGAAATGTTAAGACACAGAGTTCAGCGAGGGACTTAATTTTTTTGTTATTAACTTTCTGCTTTTGTTGTTGTTGTTGTTGTTGAGAGGATTATGGGAATTGCCTTTCTTTCTTTTTGTCTTCTTCCATTTTCTTTCTAGAGATTAGAAATGTGATAGCTCTCCCTGAGAGAAGCTCAAAAGTATGTATGCAACATAAATTATATGATGTTAACATGTTACATAAAAAGGTGAGAGTGATGAGCCTTTAACAAGTTTTGTCATTAATCTCATTTTGTTAGCCATTAAAGCCAAAAAGATGCTGATAAAAGTTGCACAGAGTCTGATGAAAAAAAAATTAATCCTGGCTTGCTGTATACACAGTCTGCCTATTTAATGAAAGGCATGTTGGCTTAAGTCTCATTTATAATGATTCAGAATGTGTTTCTGAATTTAGAGATGTAAGTAAAATAGCAGCAAATTTAAATCAATAAAGTCAGCCAGTTAAAATCTCAAGAGAAAATTAATTTAATCCAATACAATCTCTTCATTTCCTGAGATGCAGAGCAGTCTTTAGGAGCTAACTCTCCTAAACAGCAAATAATCCCAACTGCATGAGGTGTATGTTGACTCCTCCTATAAAAGACCTGCATTTCACATTCCCCTTTATGGGTAGATCTCAGCACTAGAAAATCACCTGCAGGATCAGTCTGTATGTTGTTCCTTACCTGTAAATTATACAGAAAACCATTATATATCAATAAATGCTATTATTTTTTGTATCATAACAAGTGCTGCCATTCTTGCAGCAGAGTAGGAAACAGCACCCTGGCAGGGACAGCTATACCCAACCAGCAAGCAAAACACTGAAGAAAAACAGGAGCAAAAAATGTGTTTCCATGGAATCTACATCAGGCCCACAAGGAAAAAAGTAAACTCTCTTTGTGAAGCATGGATGCACTAGGAAGACATTAATATCTTGGTATTAACAATTAAGGATAAGTCAGATCTTGCATATCCTATGATCTTCAGCACTTAATATTACCTCATGCTACTTATCTGAACCACTCACCTCAAGTCCCTTCTTTTGTTCTGCTATTCAAGTAGGTATGTAGGTACTTTATTTCATATGGCAATGCTATAAATATTCTCCCAGCATTACAAACGAGAGATTACAAAAATATTCCATTTCACATAATGAAATCAACATAATTTCAGTCATTATGTGAGACAACTGGCTTCAATAGCTTCTGTGACTGGAAATCAATGGATCACTTCATGTTGTAGCCTTATGCAATTGTGCACAGAATTACTCAATTCATTTCTTTGATTTATATTGTTTAGCAAGTAAAACCTAGATCTCATGCAGAAAATAATGCTCCATTTTACATTCATGCTTCTGTTCACTGAAATAGATCTTGTAATTAGATGTGGCATTTCAGACTTTTCAGTTTCACACAGCAATTCACAAATTGTAACAGAGCTGAGCAGACAGCTCAAGTTTTGATTTTAAACACTGCTGCTCTTAGGGCATAGAGAGAGTGTGTGTGTGTGTATGTGTGTGTTCAGTGGTGTTCACTGGACTTCTTTCAAAACACTCAGTCAGGTGTAATCACTCTTTCACCTCTTTTTCATTTGTAATTGAACACTTGAGGTTAAATCAGACAAACACGCAGTTTTTTCCTAAAAATCCTGAAAGTCAGCAATGCAAAACTCCCTTACTGGAAAGTCAGTGATAGGACAGGAACATGCAAAAAATAAGAAATTAAATTTTAGTATTTATGAAAACATCAGCACATTCTAAATGCTTAATATGGGTAAGAGATTCATATAGCCCCCTCCTCATCCACACCTGTGGATGCCTTCTTCTGCTGCATAGCCCAATACTCTGTTTATCCTTTCTACAGGTTACTCTGATATAAGATCTATACTGAAGATGGTGGCAAAAGTGCAATTATATTTAATATTTTGGTGTGGTTTTTTGCAGGCATCAGCTTCAACCTGCCTGGGCTTGTTAAGTGAAACATGGTTAAATGCCTCCAGGGACAACTCAAGTCTGCAAGCATCCCAGCTACTCTCTCTCAGCCTAAGCCCACAGACTCTCACAGGTGAGGCTCCTTGTGATGCTCAGCTTCAGCATCTCCACACTGTATTCCCAACAGCAGCTGTGTTTAAGGAACGTGAGGGGAGATCAGAGTGCCGTTTGCTCCAAGGTGAGCTCCAAGACCAGACTGAGCCAGCAAGCAGACCCCATGTGATGTCTGGACAAACCCACCACACTCCCCATG
>VZTZ01038425.1:1413877-1466532 GCA_013400955.1 Drymodes brunneopygia | reverse complement strand
CAGGGCGGGGAAGCTTCGCCCGCTGGCGGCGCCGCGGCCCCCGCGCCCCGCACCTCAGGGTGGGTCCCACGCAGGCCGTGTCGGTGCTCTCGATCTCCTGCAGGATCCGATCATGCTCCGGGAGACTCTCCGCCATCTTGGATGGGAGGGACCCNTGTGTGTGTGTGTATGTGTGTGTTCAGTGGTGTTCACTGGACTTCTTTCAAAACACTCAGTCAGGTGTAATCACTCTTTCACCTCTTTTTCATTTGTAATTGAACACTTGAGGTTAAATCAGACAAACACGCAGTTTTTTCCTAAAAATCCTGAAAGTCAGCAATGCAAAACTCCCTTACTGGAAAGTCAGTGATAGGACAGGAACATGCAAAAAATAAGAAATTAAATTTTAGTATTTATGAAAACATCAGCACATTCTAAATGCTTAATATGGGTAAGAGATTCATATAGCCCCCTCCTCATCCACACCTGTGGATGCCTTCTTCTGCTGCATAGCCCAATACTCTGTTTATCCTTTCTACAGGTTACTCTGATATAAGATCTATACTGAAGATGGTGGCAAAAGTGCAATTATATTTAATATTTTGGTGTGGTTTTTTGCAGGCATCAGCTTCAACCTGCCTGGGCTTGTTAAGTGAAACATGGTTAAATGCCTCCAGGGACAACTCAAGTCTGCAAGCATCCCAGCTACTCTCTCTCAGCCTAAGCCCACAGACTCTCACAGGTGAGGCTCCTTGTGATGCTCAGCTTCAGCATCTCCACACTGTATTCCCAACAGCAGCTGTGTTTAAGGAACGTGAGGGGAGATCAGAGTGCCGTTTGCTCCAAGGTGAGCTCCAAGACCAGACTGAGCCAGCAAGCAGACCCCATGTGATGTCTGGACAAACCCACCACACTCCCCATGGGGGCTCTCAGAGGACTGATTAGCCCCAGCCTCACACAAATGCCCAGACTGCCACTTATACAGTTTTGGAGGATGCACGGTAGATAGATGTAGTCAACCTCAAAATCAAGTGCTATGATGTGCAAAATGACCCATGTGGCATGCAACAGACACTTCTCTTCCACCAGTTCTCAGCACTGGCTTCCTCACCCAGGTACCCCGCATTCACCCTTTCCCAGCCCTGTCCACACTGTCCAGCAGGCACCATTCCCACTCCAGGAAAAGCCAGCAGCACCATGCTCACTGCTTTGCAGCATGCTGCCACACAAACTGCCTTTTCCAGTTTTCTGCACACAGGCTCACTGTATCTTCTCAAAGGGATAACATTCGAATTCACAGTCCTCTCTCCCCCGCCTGGCTAGTGCCTATGCTTTTTTATTTCTTTCAGACATCTTTAATCAGGGAAGCATCGGCAAAGCTCCATGATGAAGATCCCCTTTCCCCCTGTGTTTCCTCTAGAACCCAATTCACTCTCCACAGGCCCTGCCCTTATCTCCCCAGCTCTAACTGAAAGGCACTTTGACGTTCGCCTCTAACAGGAAAGGTTATGCAAAACCTTTTCTTCAACATGCAGGCTAAGCCATTTGGCAGCATGTGGAATTGGAGGAAAAAGACAGAAAACCAAACCATTGAAGTCAAGGCATATCAGAAATCCTCTAAACACTGTCACATTTCCAAGAAAGTTGACCAGGGCAGTAGGTTTCAGACCGCATCGTTAGAGGTTGCATAGTGCAGCACCGCACCACCCACCCACGATACGGTTTGGGCCCCGTTCTCAGCACAGACCCGGGGGTACAGGCACGCCCAGGGAGCTGACTCGTGTCCAAGTGCGGGGCTGCAAAGATCGGCACCGGGTTACGGCGGGTGACCCAAGCCCGGCCACCGGCGCCGGGCCCAGGGCCGGCGCCCCGTCCCGAGGCCGCACTCCAGCCCCGCCGGAGCCGGGCCGTGCCCGGCTGCTTCCCCGGNATGGGAGGGACCCGGCGGCCGCGCCGCTGCGGGAGGTGCCGAGGGAGGAGCGGGCGCGGAGCGGGCGGGGGCCGGCGGGGAGGGTTTCCCGGTGCGCGAGGGGCGAGGGGCGGCGGGGAGGAAGGAGCAGGTGAGGACGCGCAGGTCGCGCCCTTCAGGTTGGCAGCAGCTCGGCGGTGCCCCGCGGCCCTTGTCAAGGGAAGGGCTGGGCCGGGGACACCCGGGGAGCCCGGCAAAGCCTCTCTGAAGCTATGGCATCTCCGGGCAGAGAGATGTCCAGCAGAGACCGCGGGCAGCTGCGTGTGCCCGTCGCCAGCCGCTGTGACCCGCTCAGCGCGCTGTGACAAACGAGGGACGCGCTAAATGCGGCCCCTGCCCCGGACGGACCGGCTGCCCGCCACGGTGCGCCGCGCTGCAGAGACGCCTTGAAGGCTTATAACGTTCAACACGGCCTTTTCCACTGAGCTAGTTCTGGTTTGTTTCATGGTGTGGTCTTGTTTTATTGTTATTATAATTTATTTGGTTTGTTTTGATTCGCCCGCTCCCGCACATCCGGGCCGTGCCCGTCCCGACCGGGAGGCACCGACCCCTCCGGCGAAGGCTCTGCGGGGGTTTCTGCATTCACGTTATGTCACTGATTTCATTCTTTACGTGATAGAAATTTGGGGGTCGGGGTAAAAATAGAAGAAAACCAAGCCGAAACAAAAAAGTGCACCTTTACGTGCAGTGGTTTGACCTGTGTTTCACTAGAAACTGATAGAATGTTTCCTAGTGCTTTGTACCGCAAAGCTTCGTGTGTCAATGAAGGAAGAATAACCTATTTTCTATTTAAATTTTACAGTTTGTGGCCTGTGGCCAGGGATTAACTAATCCTTGGGTTTTGCATGCTCAGGAGACAGGATGCACCTGCTTTCTGGGCAAAGTTATCTGCACACAAGTGGGAAGCTCGTGTGAAGAAATAGGCCAGATATGTAAAACTTCAGGGTGATGTGTAGCTACTTTTTCCAGTAAGGAACTGACAGCATTTGACAAGTGTGAATGTATCAAGGTCTACAATTGCATTTGGCATCCTTCTACTACATCCTGCTGTTATCAAGCTCATCATCTCTCCTGCCCTGGTGCAACTACACCTGTACACGAGTTAATAAATGGCACCGAAGACGGTGCACATCTTGTCTGTGCTTGTGCTTTTATCATATTCAGTGTGGATTCAGATGAATTTATTGATGGCACCTACTAAATCAACAAGGACTATTCTAAATGTAGATGAGTGCTTACAAAGTGCATGGTGAAAACAAAAAAAAAAAAAAAAAAAGGTAAAATCCTACCACTTGTAGCATTTCCTTCAAGAAATCACTCAAGTGCAGTAACAGTCTTCCCACATTCCTTTTTTTCCCCAGCACCAAAACACTGAAGTTGAAGTTGTAGATTGACACATTTTTCAGGGTAAATTTAATTTTCTTTTTTTAGCCTGATCGTTACTGCAACCTGATGCCTACAGTGCCAGGCAGGCTATTTTTAAAACACTTCTACAAATACTGACAATATACCTAGACAAATTACATCGCAAGAACGAATGTGCAGAGGAATTTTTTTCAGTTGCACTTTTACCATTGAACAATTTCCATGAGCTACAAATGAAAAAAACCCTAATCTTCAGATATTTAGAAATATCAACAGTAAAACCTTAAGTAGTTGTGTCTTTGGCGATTAAAACAAAAGTTGCATTTATTAAAAATATAAGAATAAGAAGCAGTTTATTTTAAAATGTAGCTGTTAACCTCAAACTAAGAACACTGCTACACAAAACAGAAAATTTCCCCTTGTTTTCATTTTTAAGAGCATTTTCTTTTTTCACAAATCTGAAGCCAGCCATCAGAAACAGATCGCTTTGTCGTGGTGAAAAGAAGCAGAGTAGGTGACCTTGGTTTGTATTTTTTCACTTAGGGCCAATCACACTGAAATTAAACTCAACTCTCCTGTAGGCTTCAGGGTCAGGAAAACAAAGTTTCGAATATATCAGCTGACTGAAAGAACAGCTATAGAATGGAACACATCCATCATGAAGAGTATAAAATTATCAAAAAGAAGCATACCTTAGGGTGGTTCCAAGAGGCAGCTCAAAGGACTGGATCTCAGCAAGGGCATTTTCATATATCTGATCTTTATTTTCTTCTAGATACAATTCTGAGAGGTTTGACTTGCTTTTCCGTGCCATAGTGTAGCATAAAACTAATCTGACTCTAGGAGAGGACTTTTATTCTGATTATTATAGTTGAGTAAGTGACTCTGTACTCAGCAAAACCAGGCATAAAAAAAGGATCCTGTGCTAACCTCGTGACTCCTGAGGACTTTGTGTCCAAGAATGGTGCACAGCTGCTCTTTTCCTGTCTGCTGGTAACATTTGCCTTGTATGCACTACCCAGGCCTGCACAGTCCTTTCTGTGTGTGTGTCCAATATATTTATCTTAACAACAAATTTACTGCCAAAATTATATTTCTATATCCTTTAAATAAATATTAAACCTGAAATTTAGTCATTTTGAGAATGTAATTTTAAGGAAACTTCAGATACTAGACATCAATGCTTAATTTCTGTTAAGTTTTCTGAGATTAGAATTTTTTTTTAATTTCTATTTTCCTTTTTCTATATAAAAAGCTTGCATACAAGGACTTAGCTGACTTTATGAAAAATGTTTATGATTCTCCTAAAGCAGATTAGAAAAACAGAGAAACATTTATGTTTTCATCAATTTCCTTTTCAGCATTACTAGTTGCTACTTATAATAACAAATTTCAAAAAATGCTCTGTGATAACTGTGGGTTTATATGTGTGAGCAGTAAAAAAACTAATTTATTACCTGCATGGAAAAAAATGAATAGACAAATGTTGAGAGCAGTGCTGCTGTCATGTCATTTTCATGATGATGGCAAAGAAAACACTTTACCCAACTGCCATGAATTACTTTAATTTCAGGCAGTTATTTCAAACATGAGACAGGAGTTCTAGATCATTCAGTTTAAACAACTTTTTGGAAGCCTAAATCAATATTATTTGGATAATCAAACTTAATATATTTTGGTTTTTTAAATATTTCAAGGGTTTTAATCAAAATCTGGCTCCTAATCTCAGTACTGCTCCTGACAAAATAGATGAATCCAGGCACTCATGGTGCAGTGAACAGTTAAATGCAGTAAGTTAAGGCTATGTACAAATGTGCAATGTGTTTCCTTGAACAAGCTGCTTTAATCACCAGTTTCTTTTTGAACCAAAATTAAGCAATTGCTCTGTTAGCATTACTATGCAATGCATTTCCTGCTTTCATGTTCTACATGGAGTTGTGGGGTGATTTTTGCACTTCTCACCAGAAATGGGAGCCTGTGATTGACCCATTCAGCCACTGGATGTCACACAAACGCAGATGAAAGGATAGATATTGCAACTACTCATTCTAATCTCAACAGTCACTGGATTCAGAATTAATTTAACAATTATGAGGTGACCCTGTGAAAGTAAACTGCAAATATTATAACAAATAAAGCTTATTCGTGTGATAAAAGAAAGTACATCTACTGCCACTGTGGAAGAGCAGAGACAGGGCAGGTAAATCAGAGATGCCTCAGATATCTACACCCAGCCAGCACACACTGTGGCTGGCAATAAAAATAGAATGCAGGGGAAGCACGGCGATTTGTACAAAACACTTTTATGAATATATATATATGTGATTTTAAATGAGTTCTTTAAATGAATTCTTTAAATGAAATTCTTTAAATGAAAATGTGATTTAAATGAATTCTTACAGAGGCTTTGGGTAAAATTTCTTCTTCCTCCTTTCCAAAAAATTTAAACAGTAGCTTGCTTTAGGAAATGAACTAACCGAAATAAACAGGGCTCTGAATCTGTTGTGCAAATGCTCTTGTTAGTATCACAGCTGCCTGGAAATAAATATGTTTAATAACAAAGCTAAACAATGTAAAAAGAAGCAAACAAACACAAAGGTGAATGACCAAGAAACAGACAGATGTCACAGTCTCTTCAGTTGTCACAGTGGGGGTTGAAGTACCTTGGTTCTCTGTACAGGATCAGACCAAATTGCACCAGGCCTGGCTGCTCAGCTCTCCAGAGTGTTTTACACCTCCACTGAACCAGTCTGAGACCATGACATCCAGAGAAGTATCCAAGGTACAGTGGTGGATCTGTCTCTGACCTCAGATCTGTGGGCAGGAGTACATCAACACCTGCCAGAAGCCCTTTCTGCTGCAGGTGACGCTGCTTCTACCCTGTGCTGTCTGTCCAGCCTGTGCTCCCCTTCCCCACTTCTGTCCTCTGCTCCTCCCCACCACAATTCCAGTGCTGATTAGATGTGCTCCACGTCTACATCTTTCAGTCAATCAGGAGCTTTTCCTTTTTCCAGCTGAGCTCAGGCCACTCTCAAAGGCTTTAGGGAACTGCCTTGTTCAAGGAAATAAAGTATTTCTGTAAAAAGAGAAAGGGACAAATTCAGTATAGGCACATGACATCATCTTCTGGCAGAACAGTGTACCTTTGCTTCACAACTATACATAACACAACTGGAGGCTGCAACTAAACAGTTTGTCAGCAAAGACAGTGCTATTTTTTTTTTTTATTATTTATGGCACTCTCCATGCTGTAAAGGAGAGAAGGCATTATCTTTTTGGAGGTATCATACTGGTACTAGTTCAGATTTAACCAGGTCAAGAAGTCTGAGAAGGTATTAATCTTCTGGAAGTCCCTGGCAGAAAATGAAAAGATATTTTCTGTGCTGGTTAAACTCACACTATTTCTGAGAAGGAAGTATTTCGTTATTTGGACAGGCAGAAGCCTCAGGCCCTGTAAGCTATAAAGAGAGTTGCTGCCATCTTTCCAATTGACCTGAAATTTTCCTTTGAAAAAATGATCCAAAGCAGCTATTTCTTGCTGAAGGTGTAGAAACAGTTCACAGCTCAGAAGGGAGCAAGAGGGGAAATTGAGGCAAAATATCAACAATATTGTGAAACAGGATGCAGAGGCTTATCTAAAGCAAAACCACTTTCACCACCTCCTTTCTCCCCTTCCTCCTCTAATTCCTACTCTTCCCCAACCCTAATGGGATACCAGAGGGCCAAGAAATGCTGGTTTAAATATTGCCTGCCTGAGCTGATACTTTAAAACAACATTTTACGCACATGACCATTGCAAAAAGTGTAATGTGCTGTAGAGTAGGGTCCCTACTGGGTATGCAATTCCAGTATAGATTACTTCCTCTTTTTAAAAATGCCAATGCACAATTAGCAGCTTTGAGTCTGTTTAATTTTTCTTTCCCGTTTGGATTGGAATCCATTTTGAATGAATCATGGAAAGAGAAGGGGGAATATGTCCATCCTCAAATGGAATTACTATAGATAATTTTCACATGCAATGCCATCCATAACAAATTACTTCATTGGTCATTGCCCAGATATCGCCTCTTTACATCCCTCCACAAGGACAACAATGCCATTAGTCATTTCTCTGGCATCTCCTGCTCTGCTACTGCCTTCTTTCCTGGGCTCATCCCCAAACTGGACCCTTGCAAACCAGCTCATTCTCCCTAGAAACTGAACTGGCTGCTCCCATTCCCCTTGTGCCTGTTTTCTCTTGGCCAGACCCGTTTCTTCCTCTCAGATGAAGCATGGTGGCAAGAACCCTATCAAATGATTCTCGGGGAAAACAGGCAGATAAGATGATGGAATTACCTCTGCCATTTTTTGCCTTTTACCGTTTTGCCTAATATACAGCAAATCCATTAGGTATCAGAGGGGAAATTACCTTTTTTTTATTTCAGAGCATTTAACTGAATTATACTTTCTGAATAGTAGTCAAAATCATAAATACATTTTTTTTGTTTTAATTACACTAGATTTAAGAATTAGACAGTGTATGTAACAATCTTGACCAAAATGCTAAATGAACAATGTTCTATTTCACATTTACACCTGGCAGTTTTTTATAGTAAATTGTCAGAACAGCACACATCTCTCCCATTAGGAAGGCAGTGCATCACTAACTGCTTTTGGCATTTCACTGACATCTTACAAGTGCAGAGATCCTCACCTGGTGCTGATATTGCCTTTGTAAGAGTCAATAAACGCATCGAAATTACTGCTTGAACAGAGGCACTTCTGTCTGACTGCAGAGGGAAGGAGAGTGGCTGTCATTGTATGTTTATATAATGCTTGGTGCCATTGAAGAACAAGTAGTATTTCATTTTCATTGCAACATACAAACCATATTTTTTAGCACAGCATTTGAATTTCCTATTTGAAGGAGACACTTTAATAATATTGGGTAATAGCCTACAAAGTAGCATCTTTATCATTCTGCAGAACAAACTGATGCATAAAATTTCCTCTCAGCTTACCAGTGCTTTTAAGGAGCAGGTATTGACTAAAACCCTGAGTTAAGGATGTGCCCTGAGAGCCTGTGGGCTTTTCTTCTCTTTAGGCAGTGAGGAGCTCTATTACAGATATTTTTCTGGAGGACATTACTTTCCTTGAACAGGACGACTTTTTTTTCCTCCACACTTTTTAAGAGCATCCAGTCTTAGATAGCCACAGCATTTATATTCCTTATTTAACCCAGGAGAACTTTCCTGAGAAAAGCAGCCCCTGTTCTTGTTTGGGGTATGAATGAGTCAGAAATTAAAACTACTTTTGAAGTTAGGATGAGTGCATGATGGACTTCTGTCTGTCAGCTGGGCCACAGTGAGTGACAGACATGGTGCCCACTCTGAGTCCATTCTCACTGCAAACTGAAATGCTTTAATTGAAACTACTATGAACAACACACTCAGAAGTTTGATCATTTTTATCATGGCCTATATTCTTTTAATACTTCAGGAAGAAAAAAAATAACCTCGTCCGAATATAGGCTTGAATCACTTTAGCTAATAATTAATTAAACTAAGTATCTCCATAGGCATTTTCAGTCTCTCAGGTTCTTATTTCAGTTTAGTTAGAACTCTGCCTAATTGACTGAAGTGAAATAACTCTGCCTTAGAAAGGAATATTATCAGATAGTTTTTTGCACCTTTTCTGTGCAGGTCAGGCTTATGCTTCTGCTGTGTTCTCCACTCATGCTTCTCTGAAGTTTGTAACAGGGAACAGCAACATTAGGTTACCACATTAGGTTGTGATGGTTTGTATTTAATTGTCCTACCAGTCATATCTGGCCAGAGGAAATCTTCAGTATTCATTTTGCTGAAGAGCCCATGCCTATTTAGTATTGTTAACAGCAATCAGGAAATTTAAAGGAAGTACCTCGACCATCTGCAGCTAAGATAGCTGAGCCTTATTACTATGAAAGAAAAAGAAAAACCAAGCAAGCAAACACATTGCCAAATAATACTATACTTCAAGAGAAAAATCTCTTTTCCAGTAAATGAGTACAGGAATCATTATTTAAAGTATCACACCACACCAGCTGCTTTTTTGTAATATTTCCTAGCTATATTCAATTAACATGGCACGTTAGACCTTCTAAATCAAAACTATTAGCTCTGAAAGGAACCGCTTGTTTTTCGAGAACATTCCAGGCCACAAACACTTTTTCCAGTGAAAACTGAACAATTACAATAACACTCTGTTTTGGTACGAAAATAGGAAATGATGCTAAACAAAAGGGAATGTTTATTTAGAAATTCCAAGGCCATTAATTTATATTAAGAAACTGTTTGTGCTCAGAAACTACAATCAAAAGGTGATGTGAATCATTGATCACAAAAGGACTTTATAGATAAGGAGCAAGTGCAGTGCTGGGTGATTGTATTATATATTAACAACTTTCATGAGCAGCTTTTGCTGATTCATTTGGCAGGAAGTGAGCTGCCAAGAGAGATTTCTAGGGGAGGAACAATCAACAATATTTTCATATAAAATAACCTCCAGTTACTGTATTGTTCTCTCAACATTTGATAATTAATGTTTTCCTGTTCAAGAAAAAAAAGCATAAATCACAAAAACAAAGGCAAATCTGGTTTAGTGTTACACTGCTATGAATACATACAGTCAGGCAAAGTAAGGGCAGGGTCTGATCAATTAAAAAATTGGGAAACTGGTAAGTATTCCTTGTGAATACTTGCTGCACAGTTTGCCATTAAAGATATGGTAAATGCTATTCTTTTTGAAGGAAAAAAAAGTCACACCTTTATCTTTCTTCTTGGTTTGGAAGCTCACTGGCCATGGCACGTCTCAGATTTTATCCAAAAAGCAGTGCTTGGTTTCCATTCAGGAGAGCAGGACCCCCCCCCTCCACCAGTAATGAGCCACCCTGGGGGCAAACACCGTGCTGGGAGGCTGCTACAAATGATAGGAGAGCTCCATGCTTTAAAAACTGAAGCTGAATCACTGCAGGCAGAGCCAACACAGCAGCACACCCACAGCCCAGGCCATGAATGTCACCAGGCCAGCCCCACCAGCCACTCCAGAGCCCCCCATGGCACAAGGACAGCTCCAAGAGAGTCAGCCCTGAGCAGCACAGCCAGCCAAGGAGGGGTCCCCACTGCTCCCCACGGCAAGGAGAGCTGGGGGCCTGTGGTACATGAAGTGCACCAGGGACAGTCCACAGTAAGGGCACATGGTAAGTCTGGGAGTCCTCTGCCATCCAGGCCATGCCAGGCTTTGCCCACCATGCCAGCATCATTCAGCTTCCTTAAACCCTGGCATTGCTACCACTGGTACAAATAGAGAAAAAAAATACAAATGCCTTCAACCAATCTTCGTTATAACTTGAGGTATGATGGCACTGTCCAAATGCAGTGAATTTGGGAACACGTGGTGGAGGACAGAGAGCAGGAGAGAAAGCATGTACCAAGGAGCTTGTGAGAGTAAAAGATGCTGCAGTGTATCTTACAGACACTTGTAGCTTCTGCTCTAGCTGGATACTGGTTAGATGTTTTTCACAAACAGTTGTGTAGCTCTTTAATACAAACTTTCCTATTATAAGATTTCTACACCACTTGTCCTTAAATTCATAGTAACTAATGAGGAACCAGGGGCAGATTTAGGAAGCAATCTATTAGAATGACTAAGAAAAGTTTTAAAGAAATTAAGAAGGAAAAACCAGAAGCCAAATATGTTGGCAGTTGTGGATTTTCATTCAGACAGACCTGGCAGAGCTCTGGTTCTTTATCTGCCTTTTTTTTTTTCATTATGAAGCATGTAGCTCTGATTCAGGAAATACTGATTAGGCAACTATGGAAAGGAAAGGCAACTCTTGCTAAGGAAAAGTGCTGTGTAATAAGCTGTCATGAAATTCCACTAATTCTACCACAGATGATCACCAGAAAAAGTACTGATTATCAAAGACTTGTCAGTCAAACTTTTAAAAAATATTCTAAAGTAAGGATTTAGAGGGTTTTTTAATTAGAATATCTTGAAATGTTGTTTTCAGTCAGCAAAATTTATTATTATCACTATTATAATTAAGATAGAGTTTGTATAAAGTTAATGTAAATTCAGACTTTAGAAAATGGTTTAAAATATCACACATTGATGCCCAATAAATCCTTGCACTCTCACCTCTGCTGGTTGATCTCATCCTGAGATCAGATATCACATCCCTCAATAACAATCCATTGTAAGATTTAGGCTGTCCTGATAGTGTAATTCATCTGAGTGACAACTCAACAACAAGAAGCTATAGTCTGCTCAACGAGCACTGCAGGAAAGACAAGATTAAGTAATTAATCATGGGAAAACCCAGATGGTGGGAATATCAGAAATTCCTGACTTATGATTCATTGTTAATAACATAAAATATTTGAAACCATTCACATACTGAAACTTGCCAAGACAATGAGGATCCTATAAAACAAAATTACAAAATTGTACAACAACAACAACTTGCATTCTACAATGTAAGCAGATTTTGGTAATTTAAAAAATTTATTTTAAGTCCAAATGATGATTTAAATTGTATTTTCCCCTTTGCATACAGCAATCTACCTGAGATACTAAGGTTTCAGGAAATATTATCTATTCAGTGGAATTAATTAACAACAAATACAGGTATTTAACACATCTCCAATTAGTAAGGAAAGATATTAAGGATATCTGGGTCATGTTAAGAATAAAACAAAAACATTTTTCACATCAAGCCTTACATTAGGAAGCAAGAGGAAAGCACTGAAAAGGTTAGAATGTATTCATTCCTCTTTTCATTATCCAGAGAGGTGTTTATAAGACAAACTAATAAAAGGCACAGACAAGATGCAATTCATGGAAAACAGAGCAATAGTGAACCTTCAGCAGTACTGGGAAGATTCAGATTTGCACTGCAAGTAGGGATTCTAATAATCTTAGAAAGCAACCAATTATCTCAGAAGGATTGCTAATGATAATTTAAAGGATATTTTTATTTTCTCCTCTCTTACTTTATTGCTACTAGATGAAACTGCCCTAAAGTTGGATGGTCCTATTATCTATTTCAAAAACTGACAAGCTGAAATAAAGGGTGATTTAATATATTTATATGCTCATATATACACAACTTGCATGTTAGCTGTTACCTGCCACCCTCCTCCCCATCTCTCAGAGTGACACAAGCTTTACATTTACAGTTTCCTTTTCCTCTTAAAGGCAATGTATCATTTTCAGAGGTTATGAGTCCAACAGTGTAAATTTTGCAACTTGAAATGTAGCTCATAAAATTGTCTCCCATGGCTGCTTCAAAACATTAGGGGAAATTTTGCCTGATAGAGACAAAAAGCAGTTAAGTCTTCAGTTTGGGGTTTGTTTTTTTTTTTTAATGCTTTGACTACAAGCTTTCAAAAGGCACAGAGGTATTTTCCTTGCCCAAGACAAGCAACTGACAGACTTGGAGCCCACCACAGACCACTGCCCAGGCACAATGGGGAGGAAAAGCAGCCTTACCTCTGAATTTTCCTGTGTGTTTAAATCAGACATTTAATGATTTTGTTTTAATGTAGGGTTTGAGTTTGAATAGTACTTTAAGCACTGAACTGTCTCCTTAATGTTTGGAGGGGATTAGGTTCAGAGTTCATTGTGTTGTCTGTCATTTTAAAAAGATTAGATAGTTTAGTTCGGCTCCCACTGGCTATGTAAAAGTCTCTGTATTTATTGACTGTCTGGAGTCATTATCAAAGCTTCTAAAACCAATCGACACCTTGTAAACAAAAGACCCATTATTTTAGTGATCCTGATAAGATTTACATGATATCCACATTTTTGTTATGATCGATTTAACTGTTAGAGATATTCATACTGTAACAGGTTATGTGTGATAAATGATTACCAATTCAGTTAGGAAATAAGGCTTTTCATTCGTTTGGAAAACACAAATTAATGTAACCCATCCTAGTCTGTCAGGTACAACCTGTAGTTTTAGGTTTGGATCAGGAAAATTCTGAAAGGTTTAAAATATTCTTCCAGGAGAAAAAGATCCTTTCAATGGGAGGAAATGATATTTCAAACTTGGGCATCATTCTGGTGACTATTAGTAAACTGAGAAACAATATCATGTGAAAGAGTCTGATGTCTTGAAAGAGTTGATTTTGGTCACTAGTAGGAAAGCTGTGCATCACTAGACTACTACTATATAATTGTTAAATTCTATTAATTAATTATTTTTCAAATGGCCATACGAAAATCAAGTTGAATTAGAGACTTTAAAGAGTCATTCTCAAGAAATGACTGAGGGGTTTTGGTTGATTTATAAAGGGGCAAAGCTCAATTACAGGGCTGTCAATTGAACAATCACATTGAAAATATCACTGACAACCAGTCCCATTTCTGATGCCCCACAACTTCCATTTGTAACTCAGATGCTCCAAGCACAGTTATGGATTGCAATCTTTCTGAAAGAGAATGATGTATTTCACTGTATTTATTTAGAAGATGGGTTATAAAATCATAAAACATAACTGACAGACTAAGCCAGTTCCATTGGATTTGAAAAATTTGCCATAATTTTTACAACTCTGCTGTCATGGCAAAGTTTTTTCACCATTCATTTAAGGAGGTAAGTTAAGGTACTCCAGGAGAGGTAAGAGATTTTTTTAGGCCTGATGATGTAGTTGGTTAAAAAAAGCCGGATTCTCAATACCCAACTTATGCTGTGCATGTCATTATAGGGTTCTCATATAAACTGGTTTTACAGAAAGCCTTTTCCTATTGAACTTCAGCTTACATTGTGCAACAAGTCATTTTTTGTGGTGATCTGTCTGCTGAGCTTTTGTTTGCTGACATTTGATAAATACTTGCTACTTCAGATGTTAATCAAATGGTGTTGATAAATCAAATCAGTTTGTTAAAACCTGCTATGTTGACAGTGCCAAGGTATCCTGTAATCTATGTCAAAAGGATCAATAGAAGCACATGAAAACATTACCACTGTGGGACAATATTGATTTTTGTCTCAGAAATACTTACTTAGCTCCTGAACTAAATCATTAAAATCGATGAAAACTCTTCCATTGGCTTCACTGGGTGTTGGGTCGGGTATTTAGACTGACAATTTTTGGTTCAGGTGTTGTTTTTATGCTTGCAGGTGCAGAGCAGAATGGGGGCCTGATCCTTAATGGCAAGTTGCTGGCATGTGGGTGATGCAAATTACAAGAAGTAGTTCTGGGAACAGCTCCATTGTGCAGTTTCTCAGGAAATACAAATTTAGAAGGTTTGCATGATAGGCAGAAGTTATCTCCCTCCATTATTACTATTTCAGTTTGTGTGACTTGGTTTTTCAAACTTACATCATCTTCTTTTTCATCATTCATTGTTTAAACACAATGTTTAAGTAATGCACCTTCCCATTAGAATTATTTCTCAAAGAATTTATGGCCTTCAAGGTAAAGGTTTGTGTAATGGGATTACAACCATAACAACTACACAATAGCATCATTAAGGGTACTTCAGTTGCATTTACTTTCCCAGTGCTTGAATTTATTGCTATACTGTAAAGTCTCTATTCAGAAAAAAAAATATGTTTAGTTCCATTTACAGAGCTGACTTTGCCTGAGAGAGATTAGAAGTAAAATTATTTGAGATAAAATCAAAGAATTCCATCTTTTTAATTAGTCTGTTAAAGGCAGGAGCACCTAAAACAAATATTTAACTCTGTTGTTGAACACTACTGCCAAAGTCATGAAGAGGAAATTTATAGGGAGCTCTAAAGTCATTGACAATTATTTCCTTGGGTTATGACTTCTCAAATTGCTGTTTATTGCCAATAGCACTACATTTCAACATAAATAGGATTCATGGGATTAGTGCACTGTCCGGGTAAAGATGTTTAATCTTCACTTTAAATGAAATATGGTAATTGAACCTCTTTCTTCTTGTGTAAGAAGTGCTTTTAAACAAGGCTGGCTGTTTTTATACACCCTAATGAATCTCTAGCTAAAATACATTTTTGGTCAGAAGCCAGACTTGCCTTGTTACCTGATGTTCTCTGTAAATATAAAGCATGAGGTGAAGAGGGGGCAGAGGAAGGAAAATGTTCAAATAAGAAGAACTAACCAATATTCCCTTAAAATACTTCATCATCAGTGGGATTAAAAATGAGAGAAAAAAAAATAAACTTTGGACAAAAAATAGCTAGTTCAAATCCAGCCAGTTCAGTGTTTTAAAAAAAAAAACTAATTTGAACATTCTTGGTTTGGTTTGTTTTAATAAGTTTGGTAAACTCCCCCTTCTCTTTTTTTTTCTCTGTTTGCCTTTTTGGCAGCTGGACTGAAGCTCAGCATAGTCTAGCAGAGAGCCAGAGACAGGATTACCTCTCAGTTTTAGGATGACCCCTTGCAAGCAGAGTTAAAGAAAGCTCATCATTCACAATGGGATTTGCTTTGTCAGAGATGAAACTATTCCAAAACATCCAGAAAAATAGGGGACTCCATCTCCCTGCCTGCTACTTCGACATTTGTGCTGGTTGCAAGATAGCAAGCACTTTAAGATCACTTTTAATAGCTGAGTACATCACTGAGATGTTTATTTTTGGGATCTCTTAAAGTCCCATGTCAATGGCAGTCAACATCTTTGAGAGTCTCGGAACACTTTTCACTGAGCCCTTCAATTCTCCTTCCTTAGCTCCAGGGGTCATTGCAGCTCTGTTTGCAGGACGAACATCCCACACCTGGGCATCCCCAGAACAACCTTTTCATCTAGGCAGGTATTCATTGGGGGGGGCTCTGTGGGCAGATGGCCCAGCCCAGCTCCATCCACACATCCAATCTCCTGCTCTCGTTCTGTCTGAGCACTGGGACCGAGCAGTGGCTCAGGCACAGTGCTCCTCAGGCACGTGGTGTGACTCGGGGCCAGGAGCTGGACTTGATGATCTTTGTGGGTCCCTTCCAATTCAGGATATTTTATGAATCTATGATGATTCTGGCTGGTGTGCCTTATTTACCTTTTGGTAATGGTACAGTAGAGACCTGGTGAGATATTCCTTGTTGCACTTGCTGGTTAATTTAAGAGTAAATCACTCATTGACTAGTGCCAAGAAGTCAGAGTTAAGGACTGAGATGGCATTTATGCAGTTAACCAAGTCTATACACACACTCAGCCATCAGTTGTTGAAGTGCTGGACACTCCCAATTTCTAGAGGTCTAGACAGGCTGTGAAAAAGGGAGTGTTTAGCAGAGTCCTGGTTTTTATAGGCTTAGAAGCATCCTACTCACACACTGGAAGCAGAGAGATCTACACAAACAGGAGAACCCTCAAAAACCAAACCAGCCTCCAAACTCAATACCTCAAAACAGCTATACAAGAAGATTTTGAAACAATGATTGATGTGAAGAACATTTGTATGTCACCCACAAAAAATCTTGTCTAGCATACACCCCCACATTTTCATAAATCAGACTGTACATAACCATACAGACATAGGTCTTCTATACACAGCTCACCAGACATGAGCTTACTCCAACGAGGACTACTGCCAAACTCCTAAAAATTGTGGAACTAACTTCGAACTTCTAAATGTTAGTTTATATTCATTATCAAATCCAATCTTAGAACCTCACCCACTACTTCTGTAATGTCATGCAACTGTTCAGAAACATATGTGACCTATGCAACATATCCAATCATAACCCAAACCTGTTTGCTTAGGTTTTCAAAGGTCTTGTGTCAATTATACGTCACAACACCTCAGTAACCAATAACCATATTTGCTTTTGGCAAACATTCATCTAAGAATGATAAGTGTGCCAAGCACTGGAAGCCACATCATCTTACTCCAGCTTACTCAACTTCTGGTTTTCTTAGTGCTTCTGAAGCAGCTAGCAACAATTCCACATTCCAGGCTTTGCATCTACAACAAAAATACTTAGTGTTGAAAGTCCAATTAGCTTCAAGTTCAAAGTAATCTGAAATTCATCCTTAGAACACACTGCAATGAAAATGCCTTTAACCTCAGCTTCAGTCTTTTTGTCTAAACTCAGATGTGCATATAGATGTGCTTTCTTGTAGATAGTTTTTCAAAGACCACATAAGTGAACAATACTATAAAAATTTAAAAATAGAATACTGCAGTCTCTATATGATGGTAATATATTTATACAGGTACATAGCTATGATTCAAAAGATAGCTTAGTCATTGTCTAATGATGAAGACAAATGACTAGCAGTGAGTACAGTAGCACTTAATAAAGAGCTTAGTCATATAGAAATAAAAAAATAAAAGCAGCCGCCGGCCGGGGGGAAGCTGGGGTGTCTGCGCTCGGGGGTCTTCCGCGGGGCCTCTCAGAGGAGTCCTCCTACACCTCCCTGATGACCACGAAACCCCTAACCTTCCAGTGGGGAGACGTGGGAGCTTCGGAGCCCGAGCTCTCAGGGGGAAGGAGGGCTGAGAGGGTGGGCGTGGGTTCTTGGTTCTTTCCTCGACCACGAGCGATTCGGCGGAGAAATGGGAGCGACTCCTGGCAGAGACAAACACAGCATCTATTCCTCTCAAGGGGTCTCGTGCCGAGAGCCTCGAACAGCCCTCGACATCAGCTTATAACATGACCGGATAGCCAATAACGTGAGGGTCCAGGGGAGGAATTAGGGAGGGTCCACTAATTAGGGTTAATACACCACTAAGGAAGGGGAGAGGGAGGAGTGAGGATGAATGACATGGGAGTAAACCAACAATACATAGAATACAACAGAACCTTCTAGCACAGGGAGGAGAGCGGAGGGAGAGTGGCAGGTGGTAGGACAAATAGGGGAAGGGGAGCCAGCCCCCTAGAAGCTCAGCCCTTCTGGGGCATGCCATCAGAGACTCCACCCCCGGGGTCCCTGCCCTTGGGCTCCTTCCAAGGCTTCCTAAGGGGGTAGGGGTTTTAGGGAAAAGGGTTTTAGGGACACGAACCACCACAACATAGTCATTTGCTTGAGAATAATTTTAAAAGTCTGGGTTCTTCTTAAGAACAATGGAGAAATATGTAAACCATTACACAGCAATGTTACAATAAACTTTGATACTTGCCTTTTTTTAACTGCTGAGGCAGCTCTGATGAAACTTTTTCTGGGAATTTAATTACTTGTAAGATTTTCCTTTGCAATGTTTTGCTGAGTAGTTTGCTCCAAATAATTTTGTTTGTATGGTTTGAATTTCTAATTAATGGCATATCCAGGATTAAATGTTTTAATTTCTGTATTTATTTAGCCCCTTCAAAAATTTGACTCATGAAATCTAGCAGCATATATTCAAAGTGATAAGTCATGAAAAGAGGTAATGTGTTAATAATTTGTTATTCATATCTATGATAAGTTACACCCTTGCCTCCTAGTATCTTTTGCCTGAAGAAAGACCATGGAATTGATGTGGTCTTAATGTAATAGCTGAGGATTCTTGTAGTGCTAAAAAAATCCTTGTCAACACCTGGCTCTGTGCTACATTTATTCTATTAACTTTTGTAAATACAAGTTCTGAAGAGCAAAACTCTTTCATTAAAACTGGCAGGTGAATTGATTCACCATTCCCCAAGATAACAAGCACATTCTTCAGATCATTAACTGGAGTCAAGGTTGATGAGAAGTTGTGGCTACCCTTCAGACATTCATTTATGTCCCACATTTCAAATGCACCATTCTCCTGTGCCTCTGGGAGCACAGCTCTCCATGTGCAGAGCACTCAGACTGAGTCATCAGAAACTATTTGAGATGACAATTTGATCTACAGAGCCAGGATCTCTATTCTTAGGGTCAGATCATCCCTTCCCAGGTTGAATTCAGAGCCAGACATGTAGCTGATAGATGCACTACCCAGGAAGTCACACTGCTGAATACAAGCACGAATACACTCATTGCTCAAGATTTGCTAACCTCTACATCTTTAAGAAAAAAAATTACTTACTGAAAACAGTACATCTTCAGTGAGTCCCTATAAAAGCCCCACTGAAGATGGGCCGTGGCACATCCCACTCCAGGTCACCTGGCCGGGAGTGACACTGTCACAACACACGCACACGGAGCTGCTTAGGGCTGGGATAATACATCTCCAGAAACAAACACAACAGCTTGTTCTCCAGCAGGTTGAAACAAGATAAAAATAATGATTGGGGAAACAAAAACTAATCCTATGTTTGTTTAATGTGACAGCATGTTGTTGTTGTTGTTGTTGTTGTTGTTGTTGTTGTTGTTGTTGTTGTTGTTAAAGGGCCTCTCTGTGCTCACAAACAGCTCCAATCACCACACCAGCAGAGCAGTGTGGAACCACAGATTAACTACTGGGAATCACAGAATATTCTGAGTTGGAAAAGCCCCCCAAGGGTCATGGAGTCCAACTCTTTAGTGAGTGGCCTGTACTTGGATTGAACCTGTGATCTCGGAATTACGAGCACCCTGCTCCAACCAACTCACTGCTCCTCGGGGGGAAGGAGATGCCAGTTATTTCACAAATGGGTGCCTGAAGCACAGACCGATTGTACTGAGTGACTTATCCAATATCAAACTGCAAATGAGTGGCAAAGCAGAAAATTGAACCCAGATTTCCCAAGTCCTATCCCAGGATTCTCAGCACAAGAAGACCTATGTTTTGCAAAAGTGGGTGCCTCTGATTTATTTCTGATACTTTCAGGTTCTAATGAGGCTGGAAATATTGCAGCAAAAGAAGGAAGTGGAGATGAATATGAAAAATGAAACAAATACACATGTAACCAAGCTCTCTTGGCAACCTTAAGCTTGGTTTAAACTTAAAAAGTTTTTTTCCAGGACAAATTAATCTCTAAATAAAAATCAATGACTTGTGATATGAATTTCCTTTTTAAAGCAGGTTAATAACTGTAACTAAAAATATGAAAGAGAAAAAAGCAATTTAGGAAATCAGACATTTGAGCTTCAATCTTAACTTACTGCGGAGCATAGTCTCATGGGGCATTGTTGCCCAAAATGTTGGATTTGTTGCCCAGGGCAAAAATGTCCTGACCTCTCCTTAAACTGGATCAAGGAATGAGAAGGGCAGAAAATATATTGGATACAATTGGTTTTCTTTTGTTTGCCCCTCTCATTGCTGGCTGGCTGCTGGGTCAGGCAGCCACTGCTCCTAGTGCAGGAAAAGCAGCAGAAAATTGTGGCACAAAGATTGAAAGGGGTCTGTGCTGTGTCATATTATGGTCCCAGATTAAGGTAGCCATTTCTTTTGGACTGAGATGAAGAAGAGGTTCTGTCCTTTGCTCTTACTTGCCTGAAGTATTTTTCCAGACTGATACCACCATGGCTGTGCAAATGTTGTGGTCTTCTGAGCGGCTACAACTTCTGTGGGATAGAGAAATCCCTCTCTGACAGAGCCATTGAGTAAAAACAGACACAAACTGAGGTCGTGGATCCACATTAGACTGTCTTGTAGGAAAAGTTCAGACCTGATCAGGCAGGATGGTTTACCATGATCACATACATCTTGGTAAATCAGTTATATTTAATCTTAAGAGGAATCAAACAAAAAAAAATATTTACAGAAAGACTGTGTGCTGTGCTTTATGTTATGGAGACTATATTTCTAATCTGATACAAGGTTCCAGGAACTCAAATTTATTATCTATTGGAACTACAGACAGAAATTTACACACATTGTATAGAAGCTTGTCTGCATACTCCACTGTAATTGCTTCAGCTTCCAGAAGGCAGCAAATTGCTGAGATAGGTGTTTTTCAGTTTAGCACCAGGCTCTCAACAAGATGAAAACAGCTTGTGGTAAATATAATAGCTAGCAGCCAGAACAATGGCAATTAGGACAACAGCCTAAATCCTGTGGTGGCTCTGGAAAATGTGTGAACGGTCTTGCTAGTGTAGTGATAAGAAGTTTAAATTGACATTCATTAGCATCTCTGGGAGTCCTACTGCAGCCCCAAGCCAAGAAATCATTAAGCTGGTGCTTCTTCCTCCTGGCTAACCTTGGTCGGATTTAAGCAGAGCTGTAAAGTTGGCATCACCTTACATGCTTTTCCAAGCAGAGATGTGGAGCTCTGAATCAGGACCGAAGAAACCCCAAACTGAATGATACCAATGCCCCCCACCCCCGAAAAAATACAACTCCTCTAAAAACAAAATTAAAATAAATATTTTTTTAAAAGAACCACCGAAGGATTTCTATTTAAAGGCATCGGCTTAATTAGAAAGATTAATTAGTAAATCAGTTTTTCAGACCTTTCCTGCCCACTTGAGTCCATGAGTCCACAAGCCATAAGCTGTCCAGAGACGTGGACTTCAGTGGATCCTAGTGACACACAGGGTACCCCATCACCTATTTAAACATTTAAGACTTTGTGAATAGAAAAAAAATAATTTTTAAGGGCAGTTGAATTATAAAGTGCAATTGTCGGGTAGTGTGAGGTTCCACAAAGCAGAACTACACAAAACTTCCAGTTTTCACTGTGCAAATGTGTGTATGTGAAAAACTGAATGGCTGATTAGTAGCTGTAAACTCTTTTCCATATTGACTAACAAAGCATGGTTTCCCTCACCCCCAGTGAAAATGTACATATTCTTCATGAGGCAACAGCGCATATTTACTTCCTGGAAGGTACTGTTATTTTCAAAGTAAAACTATTTTGAAGAGCAGGACAAGTTTTTTTTAGGTAGGTTCCTGACTTTCACTTTTGCTCTATAATCTAACTGAAAGAAAAGGGGAGAAAAGTTCAACTTCTTTAAAAAAAGTCCTTGGTTTTATGCTCTTTCCTGTTTTCCGGCCAGCAGTGAGAGTTCATTCCTCACAAAGGACTGACAAGGCTCAAAATTACAGCACACAGCAGCATGTCTTACATTTTTCAAAAAATTTCCTTGGCTCTACTGAGTGCTAAGGCCCACACCACCCCTTCTGTGGAAAAAGTGGTAGGAGGCAGCAACCAGAGGCAAGAAGGCAAAGGAAAGTGGCTCTCAGGGTTTCCTTGGCATAGCAAGGCAGAGTCAAAAACAATGGAATTAGAAAACTCGATTATTTCCCGGCTTGCATTCAAGGATTGACAGGATTCTGCCAGGGTCTGCCAGAAGATCGAACCATCCCTGCAGGTTTGGGTTTTGGGGCCCCTTTGTTCCGATGGGATGGCTCTGTCAGGTCACGTTGCTGACTGGCTCCCCCAGCAGTTGCTTGATGGGATTTGGAGTAATCTCTTGATCATGTTCATCAACTAATACACAGTTAAAATAATTGGAAAAATGAGAAGGAAAAAGCCCTCAATCAGTTCCTGTGTCCACCTTCTGATAATAACAACTCTTTTTTTCATTCCCAGGTTAAAAAAAGAGATGTGAAGAGAGGAGAGACTTTTACTTTGTCTGAGTAATTTAAATTCTTTTTTCCTCCCTGGTATAGTACTAGAAGATATTACTAATCAGAGGGCATGTTACATCATGGACCTGAGAGTGGATACTATCTTAATTTCCTATTCTCAGGTTTGCATCTCCCACATGGTCAAAACATGCAGCAGAAGTGTGTGGGAAGGAGCAGAAATGGACCCGTAAGCTGCAGCTTCCCCTCCTGGCAAGCGGGTATCAGGCTGTGCAATGCCCGGGCGTTTATCAGCCAGCACGAAGGCAACTTGTGCGGAGCAGAAGGGCCAATTCAGCCCAGTGAGATACTGCGAGGGGCGGGGGACAGGGTGGTGCTAAAAACCAGAGTCAGCGCAGGGGAGCTGCTGCTTGGAGCAGAAGTGTTGCTACACAGTTTGAATAGACTTCCTGTGGCTGCCCTGAGACAACATCTGGCAGTGCAGGCTGCTGTGCTGGAAAGGGAACTCCTCTGGCAAGCCCGGAGAAAACAGAAACATAACCACAAAGGTGGGAGAGCAGGTTTGTAACCTGTGCTCAACCTCCTGCAGTAACTGTTGTTATTTGTTATAGGCTCATTAAGCTTATTTGACAGATAGCTGTCCAGATAACCATCTACCATTTCAGATTTATGGGAACAATAGCCAGTTGAAAATACAAGGATTCAAAACTTTAGACTTAGTTTCTTTTTCTTTAACATAAGCAGATACCCCAACAGTGTACACCAAGTAAACCTCATCTGGGTCTGGGGTTTTTTTGATTGTAGAAGCAATACTTTTGTTTTCGTTGTAGTTTACATAGTAAAAACAGGCAAACCATGTCACTGTTTAAAAAGTGATAAATTTAAAAACAAGAAGTGAAACAGTGCAGATACCTGAAACTACACCAATTCTGCTAGCTTTGCTACACTACCAACAGAAATAGTCCTGTCCTGTTTAGATAGACTTTGTTTTGCTACATGGCTGCATATGCAGTGAAGTGATATCAAGTCCTGAGGGTCCACTCCTTTGATGAGTTAAGCACACAAAGGCCCACATTTTGATGCAATCTGATATCATATATTTAAGTCCTAGACAAACTGCAACTGTGAGGAAGTGATAAACAGAACTTCCTGCACAAAGCTGCCTGAGATAACACTTTCCATGGACTGGAAAAAAAGAGACATGATTGCTACAGAACTAAAAGGGAACTGTTCTGCTCTTAATAAGTAACCCTTTCTTTTTCACGTGGCTATTGCAAAAGCCAAAGCACGAGTGACTAAGATTCAGTAAGCTGCGAAGCAGTTCTACTCACACATTGCTGAAATGATTCTTTGAGGAACTACACTGAATTCTGAGCTCCAGGTCCATGTTCTCCCAAAGGCTTCTGTGCTGCAGCAGGAGCCCTGCAATTCAGAAACCTCCTAGCTAATATTTTGACTTACATTTTAAAGAAAGCTTTAAAGGAAACTAAACTAAAAACTTCAGTTAAATGGAGAAATAAGGTGGGATTGTTTAAAGAATAAGGCTAGATTTGTCTTCTGAGGGAAAAATCCTGTAGGAAATAGGATTAATTCCTTCTCATGGAATTTCCTCCCAATTTTGCATCAACGTCACCTCAAACTCCAAGAAACTTAATATATTTATAATTACTTTGCATTCACTTTGTGATTGATTGAGCAGCCAAGTTTTCCTCACACTGAAACTCGTGGGGGAAATGAGCTTCAAATGTGAGTATTTAACATACACTAGAAGTTGCTTGGGGTTTTTTAATTAGAATTTAGAAAATGTTTGAAATATGGAGGTATTTCTTCATATACAAACTGACTAAAGCACAAAACAAAACCCCACAGAAGTTAAAAGTCGAAAGCACTTGCAATTTCTAATACAAAGTATCAAGAATTCATAATAAACCGTTCAAGGGTGAAGCAACACTTTAAAAATGCACAATATCAAAAGCACAGAGAAATCACTGAAGCCTGGATGAGATTCCACAGCTCACCCACTATGCAGACATCTACTCTCACCTCATATGGGGATGTCCTAGAGCCAACCTTGACATCGAGTCCTCCTTCTGAGACACCACAAGGCTCCAGACTCCGGACATAACAACCCATTCTGTATGAAGTGTCTTTGCTAACATTCATCAATTCTGTGCATTTCTTTTTAACCTTCTGTTTACACTGGTTTTTCGAGGAGCTCAGACTGTGTTAAAAGTGAGAGAAGCACCTCAAATATATTAAAAACCAATCAAATGCTACCTATTTTTGAAAAGTTAAAAAAAAAGCTTCTGCTGCTCTTTCAAATTTGAGAAACACAATGATTGATTAAATGAATGTGACAGCTCTCTGGTGATATTCTCAAGGATTTGCCCTGTACAGTGTTTCTTGACACATGAAGCGCCATAATATCATCATTATTTCTGGTCCCTTTGGTAGCCCACAGGCTGCTGGTGGGGCCCACACCTCCCCAGTGTCCGTGCAGCCAGCGATGGCCAGAGCAGTGCTGAAGATGCACAACTGTGCTGAGCCCAGGCAAACCCAGGCAGAGCTATAGAGAGCTTTCAGTCTGTGAAACTCCAAGTTATTAAAAACAAAACACCTTTTCAGCAGCCTTTTTATTTGGCCCATTTCAGGGCCACACCAAGGGGGCGCAGCCCCCGCAGTGATCCGTGCGTCAGGCAGGGAGGAGAGGAGGAGAATCAGATTTGACCCTGGAGAAATGGTAAATGAAAGTGCAGTCTAGTGGTTGCTGATAACTGTGCTGTCAGGGTGTGTGGCTGCAGAAAATAGCAGGCCTAAGGATTATTTTCTGGCAGCCTCTTAGCCACACACTTGAGCAAAGAACCAAATGCTATGGATGACTACAGGCTTTTTGTGATTCATGAGACAGTAACCACCATAGTGGCAGCAATAGGTAAAAAATTTTAAAATAAATAATAAAATACATGAGTGCTTGTCAATTTAGGCTTTTTTCCATTATCTCTACATTATATTAGAAATGTGCAAACTCACTAATTTTTAATCAAATTCAAAATTGATTGTTTTCCCTTTAGCCTTGCAAACTTGCTAATTTTATTCTGACCTCTTGCACATTCCCTTCCCTGGAGTGATTTCTCTTGCAGATAAATTAATGTAATCAGTTAGATAACAATTTGTATTTTTCAGGTGCAAGTTGTTTTTTGAATAAAAAAATAATTTAATTACTTTTCTTTGGGAACTCAAGGGCTGCTTATTCACTTGGGAATTGTGGTAAAAATTATTGAACAAACATTTTTATCATTGTCAAAACAAGTTTCATTTTCATTATACTAAGTTATCTTGAAACCAATATTTAGTATAACACTTGAGTGACTAGCTTATTGTTACTTAGATAGCCCAGTGATAGGCACCCTAGGAAGAACAAAAATAGGTAGTAGACCAAAGTATAAGTGGCAAACATTCTCAGTCTCCTCCTCCTTTACTGAGAATACAACTGAAAATCTTCACATTGGTGGTAATCTCTTAATGGGCTTGAGCTCTTTATCTTGGCTATGAATTAATTATTGATTTTTCAACTACAAATACAATCCTGCCGTGCAGACACTTGTGGCTACAGAAAGAGGGCTCATCTGATGTGAATCAGTGGACAGAGGAAAATTGTGCGTCAGCAACTGATCCTTAAAATAAATAAAATGTCACTTAAATATTGTAGAAACAACAAACAAAAACCCATTTGATTTTTACTGTTGCAAGTGGAGCACTGTGCCAACTTTGCTCTGCATAACAAGTCTCAAAAAGCTCTCCTGGGAATGTTTATATTGTGTTTCTATCCAGACTTCATATTTGCTTTGAATTGTGACAACAGTTTGACCGTTTTCATGTTAAAAGTTTCCTGCCTTTGTCATGAAAGGAGCTTTTCATCAATATAGACAACAGCCAAAACAGGAATTCAGGAATAGTGCTGCAAACTTTATAAGCACCTGCCTGGAAGTGCTTGAGCCCCAGCCCCATCCCGACATCCCCCCTCAGTCCATGTCTTCAGCAAAGCAGTGCCCTCAGTGCCTCTGAGAGAAAGCAGAGGCCACCCAGCCCCAAACCCTGCCACTGCTGCCCCTCTGAGCAGGAGGCACCGGCTGGGTCTGCAGGTGGAGGACAAAGGGACAAGGGCAGGAGAGGAGAGCTTGGAGTGGGAATCTGAGCACAAGGACGGCAGAAAAAGGGCTCTGCTAAGATGCTCCTGGAAATGTCTGTCTCACACCCCAGCCCGTTTTGGTCAGCACTTTTAGTTATGAAGATGGTTCTTTCAGATATAATCTGACAGAGGGTTTCAGAATGGACTAACTGTCCTGCTAATCTTAACTGCACATTTCAGAGCTGCTGGGACTGCCAGAGAAATGCTGATAATATTAAGCTAGCTATGCTATCAGTTACAAAAGAAATGTACATGTTTAAAGATTTGGGGGAAAATATTCATTTTCTGTTCTAGTACAATAGAATAAGAACTTTGGCAGGTGTGCTCAGATCCTTCTGCAGTGTGAAAAGCAAGCAGTACAGAACATTTTAAAGAGGTTTTTATGTACCTCAATACACATACACTTGGATGCAAATATGGAAAAATCTTGGAAATGAAGAGCTCATACACATATTTGCATATCAGTTTATGGCTTGATTTTTTTATACTGAACACTGCTGAGCAGTTTGCTATTTCCACATACACCCCCAAGTGAAGTAAACTATTCATGTCCCAGTATCTTGAAATATATTGACTTCCCCGTATGGAAAATTCTGCTTGAAAGATGCACAAGACTGAAATAATACTCATCAGGCAGAAGTCACGGTGTCTTTGCCTAGAAGAATTAGTTACCTCAAAATTTCATTGCAGTGAAGAGAAATCAGAAAGTATGATTGGCCTTTCAGGTTGTTTTAGTTGAGTAACGAATAGGCTGAACTTCCTCTTTTTTCAAAGTGTAGTCAAATAGTGATTATGCAAAGTGTACAATTCTAAACAGCTAATTAAGCAGCAAACCCAAATCTTTACAGCTGAATAAGCTGCTTAAAATAGGAGGGGAAAAAAGACAAAAAAAAAAAAAAAGCCAGAAAACCTGTGTCTTGTGTACAAGTTTTAAAAAAATCATCAGCTACTCTAGCAATTCATCTCTCCACGCATTTTTATCTGTGCAAAAACCAATGATCTACAGGATTCAGTATATTTTCCTGTCAGAGCACTTTCTGTCTGAAGCTCCCAGGGGAGACACTCTGTTTCCTAATCAAGAAAGTAAGCCATCAAGAAGGTAAAAAAATAATGCAAACTACTGTGATACAACCCAGCTTTCCAGTATCTTGTTCAGGACTAAAACCTAATTACATTACACCAAAAAAACGAGAGCATCTCAAACTTTTCCAAAGGTCCTTTTAACATGACCAATGAATTGTGTGTACTTTCTTTCCATCATATACGTACAGAAAAAGGAACAAAATATTAAAATAAGGTTTAACAATATTCACATACTTTGGGAGACATGGTAGGATCTCCTAATAACTGCATAGTAGAAGGCAATTTTGAACTTTTTCCTTGAAGTAGTCTAGGCATCTAGGACCATATAATTCCACTGGGTTTAAAGAACTATTCAGCACAGTGAAAAAGCATACCCCAAAACTGATGTATTTGTCTATGCTTCCTACGCACCGACCTTCACAATGTTATCATAGACTTATTCTGGCAAAGCCAAGAGAAGTTGCAGGGTTTGTTTTCAGTACCTACTTGAACAGTCCTGGGATTGTCTGAACATTGACCAGTCGAGTGTGATTTCTTTAAACTTCAGCAAAAGCTACTAACTGTCATCTTGTACTTTTTTTGAAACCTGAAGAGAACCTGAAGTAAATCAATTCTTGGTCAAGCACCACATTAGTCCGTCACAGAAGGTTAGCCCCTCAACAGTGTCATTTAATGCCTTTAGCTGCTCATTATGCACGCTAATGGAAACACTTAACTATGAGGAAGCAGCCATCACTACCCAGGACCCGCTTTAGCAGGAGCAGCATTTGCAGTACTTTCTTTTTAATCACGTGTGGACTGTTTCTTTTCAGCTACCATTATTGTAGGCAGCTGTGCTCAGAGCTGAACAAAAGCTAGCAAGCTTCGCACAAACAGGCATCAAAAACCTTTACCACTCTCTCTTACTTTGTGAGGGAACACTTATTAGCCTTTTGTCTAAGACAGTCTTAAGTACCTGTCTTAAGACAGTTACTAAACTCATTTTACCAATTTCGTTTTCAGAAACCTCCCAGCATTTGTTTAAACATTTTCTCCACATTTACATTAATGGTGCACTTCTTTATGATGCAAGTTACCCGTTGCTGTTGGGATAAATACATTTCTAAACCACAACAAAAAAATTCTGAAAAAATACTTCTATAATAAAAGAAAGACAACTCAATGCTTTGCCCATCTTTTATGATAGAAATACCACTTTGTTTAATGGGCACTATTGCTAGATTTTTACCTTAGCAGCCAGGAATGTTGATTCAAGTACTTTGCTTATGTTATCCTGTTATCTGGGAGTGGGGTCTTCAACAGTACAGAAAACTATGTGAGACAGTCTTGATACTCTATTTAACTTACTTTACTATGTCTCCAAGGTGTTAAGTGAAGTCTGTCACTGTCCCAGAAAAGTTCCTTAACTCTGTGGTTTTCACAAACTCATATAACCCGTTTATCTTCCAATTCACCTGGGGATTACAGAAGACCTCAGCTGAGCCGTAGCTTTTAATGAGCTTACCCAGAGCACAGGGCTGAGATACCAAGATTGCTCCTCCTCTGCAAGGCCGTGGCTCAGGCAGGGGTACAAAGACAACTGTCAGAGCACAAGCCAGACCTGCTTCCCTTCCGCCTCTAGCCAGAGAGCCAGGAAAAGGCTGACTGTACCATTTGTGTAAATCACTGTTTTCTAAACATGGCGTATCACTGAATTTCAGCTAACCCACAACATCAAATTTTCACCTGTGCTGAAGGTTAAGATGCATGGTTAACAAATATTGTGAAGTTGGGTGCCTCTAAGGGCTTGCTGAGGTTACCTACCATTAGCTGGAGAGGCTTTGCTGAAAATAAGATTTCCCAGCACATTTAAGCTAACCTGAATGCGTGCCATGACTGAAAGATGCAGCCCTGTACCCGCTCAGATGAGTGTTCTTAGTGTGTCCCTTCTGAGTATGAGCAGTCAGGAAACTGCAGCCAGTCAGCTCAGGGAACTTCTGCTGAAAATTAACCTGAAAAAATACAAATACAGTGGGTAGCTTTCACTAGAGTGACTTTTCACAAAGGGTGTGGGAACAATGACTGGGGAGAAAAGGGCCAAAAAAATTATTTTGGCTGCAACTTCTTGAGGCAATGGTGGTACCATCAGGAAGGGACCGAGAGCTATGCCCGAGCTAGTGGGAGCTCTTTGCAATAACTTAAAACTCGGTTGTTTTGAAATAGTATATTTGCCGTATGTTTCTATGATGCCTCCTGCTGAGGATGCTAAAGAGCTCAGCAAAGCTCACAAACAGCTCCTCGGTAGGAATTATCACTCCTGTTTTACAGGATTGAGGATGTGGACAGAGCTTGGATCGTTTGCCCGACGCAAAAAGCAAGTTAGTGGAAAGGAGACAGAAAAACAAAGCCACTGCTCCTTGATTCCCACCACTACGTTAATTGATGAACCGATTGTGACCAACATGCAGAACATTAAGAAATGCCCCCAGAGCATTTACTAGCAGGTTAGGCAAATGAGCAGCTGCGTAGCCACACCAGGGCTTGCTCTGCTGCACAGGCAGAGAGAGCAGAGCAGGCAGGAGCAGCACCCTTGGGGCTCTGCACCCTCCCTGAGGAGGCACCCCTAAGTCTGTGAGAACAAACAAGGGGAGACAACCCAGGAAAGGCACAAGGGAGGATTTAGACATGGATACAACACCCTGCAGATCCTAACATCAGCTTCACATCCTGAGGGTGCAGGGTGTTGGTCTTCGCCTTGTCCTGCACAGGATCTTGCTGGTCATGAGATACAGGAGGGAGCCACTGTGCTGTCATCCCTGGCAAGTCAGGAGGAGTGTGCCCAGCCCTGTGGGCCTGTTAAGTTATACCACTCCCAGCTGGGAAAACAACTACAACGATAATGCTATTGAAGCAGGAGGAAGTATTTTATTTTATTCCGTTTTACAAACATGCATTACACAAGGTACAAAAATCTTTGTTGTTGCTTTAAAGTCCATATGAAGCCACGCAGAAATATATATTGAAACGGAGAAAGCAATGCTTTACTGCTCTGTATTGAGTGGTAAAAATCAGATTAACATCCACTTTATCATAGCTTCTGACCCTGCACTTCTGCCTTTCCTTCACACCACTTTGTATTGCCATGAAGGATGGCACACACTGTGGGGTAATGGATATTCAGATCTCACCTGTTCAAAAAGGAGTTGCTAGTTGGCTGTTAAGTATTTTTATCTTGTGGTTTTATAGCCTCCACTACAACAAGCAAACAAGATGCTTCTGCCCTTGAAACCATGAAGGTTGCAGAGTCAACATGGCCCTTTGAGGTGACACCACAGAGGTAACAAGAGCTGATGTGCACAAAGCAACTGTGTCCACCAAGTAAGATTTGGTGTGTACTGACTCATTTTCACCTGCTTTAAGTATTAATAGTGGTGCTTGTAAGTATTTTTTTTCTTTTTGCAGAAGTAATCTTAACATTTAATGTACGAAATTCTGTTTTCACCTCTCAAAATTTTCCAGCTGAGGACCCAGTTATTTATAACATATGCTTAATTATGAAAAAAAGAAGTTCAAACTCTTCGTTCAGCTAGTTCCAAATATGCCATATTTCACTCATCCAGACTCTGGACAATGTCTGCTGTTCATTTTTGAAAAAAAAATGCCACATACAAGAAAGACTTGGGAAGAACTGAGGCATTTAGACTTTAAAGTGTATAATGCAGCTCCTTTCCCTAACAGAGGGGGCAGATTTAATTTCCCTGGCATCGACCCTGCTGTGTGCATGAGCAGTCAGGCCTTTCCCAATCTGACCATGTTGCCCACCTCAACACACCTTAAATATCTGGTCTCCTGAGTTTTCTATCTGATGTTATAGGAGGGCCTTCTTTTTTTACTCTTCACAAGCATTTCTAACCACCAGTAGAAATGCTGGTTTATTGACACAGAAAATTCACTCATCAGAATCAGGTATTTCTGTGAGGACCTTACAGCAGGACAACAGTGACAGCAGCCACAGGGGATGGGGACACTGCCACACAAAAAACCTGAGGGCCCTGGTGACACATTGCTTCGGGGTCTCTTTGTGTCCAGCTCACTTACAGGGGCTCACACATCTCTGCAGATGTTCTTGTTCTGCCTTGGCAGAAGCCCAGGAGTGGGAGCAGTGACAAGCATGGGACAGAAGTTCTTTGGAGGAGAAGGGTAACCTGTGCCCTTGCAAACAACAGTTCAGTTCTTCATCACTTCCCAGACTCCAGGGGAACACCAGCCGAGAGATCTTAATCAAGGAAGCATCTGGATGTCCAGTTTTACTGCCTTTCCCAGCTAGCTGCCATGCCAAGTGCTTCCTCTCAGTTCCTACACCAGGATGTGAATGAAACTGACCCACCACATTTAGACAAAATAAAGTCATAAAAGGGAGCAGAGCAATGTCTGAAACCATTCATTGGGCAAGGATTGCCATCAAAAGTGACATTTGGAGAGCTTTTCCAGACAGGAACAGAAGCTGAAAATGTAGGCTCAAACATCTCATCAGTGCTACAGGGTTTAGCAGCTCCTCTTTAAGTTTCCCGCTGCATAACACCCCAGGTACAGGCATTAGTAAACACTGTGAGAGGAGTCACAATAATAAATAATCTGTATTAATCATGGAATTTTATAAAATAAAATAAACACTGTCAGAGAAATAATTTCCTATGTGATTTTATCCTCTGAACTTTCTGGAGCTGATTGAACTGGCGTTTTACAGATGTTTGCTACAGTTTGGTTTCAGATGCATCCGCACTAATTCAGAATAAACAACCTAGAAACAGTGCAGGAACTTTGAGCTTCCACTGCAATGACCAAGAGCAGAACACAACCCACTGAAGGACATCCTGAGGCCAGACTTGGGAAATGCTTAGAAGATCCAACACAACCAAACTCTTTCAGGCAGGAGTGCCATACTATAAACAATATATTAAAGGCAACTTCCTAAAACCTTTCCTGGAAAGAAATTTATGTCATAGTTAAAGGCATTTCCCTGACATTTTCATCTTTGTTCTTTCAATCTTTGATAGTGTGGGAAGGAAATCAGACAGCTTGTGGATATTGCTGCTACCCTTCAATTCTACTGATAATAGTTGTGGAAACATACACATAAGAATAACTTCCTGAATGAAACAATATTTAGCGCATATAGAAGCCTTTGTTCTTGTTGCCTGGAGTATATATAGTTATACACAATTATAGTGAATTTTGCATGACCACTAGGACGTGTGAATGCTCTCTCTGAAAAAAGAAAAGCAGCCAAATCAGGTGGGTTTTTCCACACAGAAGGGACAAACAGATACGTGCTAGCTCCATTTTTCTTAAGCCAGTTTTATCATAACAGGAAGTATTACTCATTCTAAATTTGATGCTGAATTATTTTACAAAAGTCTATGATGAACAGTGGACAGAACTTTTCGCTTTTATTTCAATACCTTGAACAGATTTTTCACAAGAAGCAGCCAATGTGTCACTAGCTGGGACATATTCAGTCACAGGAGTGAAGACAGGGGTTTGATATTCCTGCCCTCACAACTATAGAGAATATACATTATTTTTTCTTGACTCACGCATAAAAAAAAGAGAAACTTATGACAAATATAACTGTCACAGCACGATGATAAAAAATATCAAGTATTTAAGTTTTCCCCAGTGTTTAGACTTCCTTATTTTGTAAGGCAGTACTGTAACTGGGGAATATAAAAATGCCATATTGGGTCAGACCAAAACTCCATGTAAGCAAATATCCTCCAGCAGTTACAACTGTGCTGGATAATTAAGAAAGAGGGCAAGAACAAAACAATGGGAGAAAAATAAAACTAAACAAAACAGAGCAAGGTGAAATAGCCTCTTACAACTGTATACACTTACTTATTTCATCAGAAAAGCTAAAGAACAAGGACCCAATCACTAGTCCTCACAGAAGATCTCCAGAAGGAAAGCAAGGGAGCAAACTGGACCAGAAGAAATAAATAAAGAACAAAGAGAGAACAGGTGTTCCTTTTTTGTTTTGTTTGGGGTTTTTTTGTTTGTTTGTTTGTTTTTTTGTAGGTAGGTGAATAGTAGGATTGTCATTTCCTGAAGCAAAACCCAGACCCCATAAGAAATCCTGGGATATGTAACTTTGCTAAGCTTAGCTTTTCCCTTCTCTACACTGGAACATGAAGAGTTTATTATACACTCATATTTCACCTGTACTGTATATTCAGCAATTTTATTTCCTAGGCTACATGATTTTGACCTCACATGTGTTAATGCAAAGTGCTGTCTTTAATGCCTCTTTAATTTCAAATCAAAAAATACAAAATTCTGATGTTACATAATGAGTTAAAACCCACATAATTTTCCCCTTCCAAGCCAGTATTTAACACAGCTATCCAACACATTTCAACAGGATGACTTGAATCTGACATTGAATGCAAACAAAGCATGCTTATTGTTTTTTCCAAATTTCAGTGTGTATATATGTAGTATTTAATATTAGGTGCCTTTTCTTTTTACTTCAGTAGAACATTTCTTTGTTTTAAAGAGGGATTTTATTCACTTTATTTCTCCTCTGGCTGGCAAAGTTAAGAGAAGTCTTTGATTTCTTATATCAGACATGGCAAATTTCAAGTATAAAAATTCTAATCCCCTCACTCTGCACACCTTGCATAGCTATTCACCCTAATCCTATGTCTGAATTAATCACATCTGATATTTATAAAATTAAATACAGCAGAAATTAGACTTGCAGATTTAAATCTACACTGCTTTGAACAAACATAAGTGTTTTTTATATTGAAGTCTCTAAAACATCCTGATGACTGCTCCTTTATTCTTTCTGAGTATACTTGAGATTATAGCCCTAATCTGTATTTATAATTTTATTCTAAATCTTAACCTAAGAACGTATCTTCCTTTGGTTTTCTGACTGGAAGACTGAGCTGTGTTAGTTGGGATGAGACATTGCTGGCAGTCAGATCTCCAGGAGAAGGCCAGGATGGCTCTGTCCACCACATAGACAGGGAGGGGTTTTATTCAGAAATTCAGTGGAGGCCATTAGGCCAAAATCAAATACTTTTGAAAATCTCATCCTAGTCAGGCTATTTCATGCACTGTTTTGCTCTGTTAGCTGAGCACACAGAGGTTTGGGGTTTGGTACCTGCCCCGTCTAAATGATGGTTACACAAATAATACCCTGGCCAGCCACCATGCTGGCCCATCAGCCAACAAGTATGGCACCAGCAGCAGGGGTCGTGTGAGAAACCAGACAAGACAAGAATTGAAAATAGAAGTTGTGTGAGTTCTTCCTGCCCTTGATTTGTGTCTTTTTTTTTTTGGTGCCTCCACCCACATCATCAGCCCATTAAATCTGTGGCCAGGGCAACCCTGAGAACTGTGCATGTGAACAGGAGCATCTTCAGCACATTAGAGGACTTCAAAGCATAACATTCACCATTTCCAGTAACAATGCTAAAACTGTGAGTTGCCCTGTTCCAGAGAAGTCAGAAAATTGAGAAAAGCATATTTGTTTTACACATCACATAGGTTCTTTTTTGCGTTATGATACTTTTAGTCCCTAGCTGCACATTTTCTAATTTCTCTTTGACAGTGCTACAGGGTCTTTGCACCTTTTTTTTTTTTTTTTTTAATGAAAGACCAGATTATCACACAACAGCAAGAACCGAGACTGAAAATGAACTCTAAAACCTGGTGCAATAAAGTGTGCACTGTGAAGAGCTGGCGACACCTCTGTTGTGTGACCCTGGGCAAGCCTGTGCCTTTTTGCTCCCTTTCCGCTGAGTAAATAGATGCCAGAGGGGCAACTCTCTGTGTACCAAGCTCACACGTGAAAGCTGCTGAGACAGTGAGATCACAGAGACCTTTGCTTTGGTGTCATCATCCTGGAAAGACAGAAGTACTGAATCAAAGGCATCAGGTCTTTCATGTGAATAAAGTGCTGATCCCACAAGCTCTGAGGCCTCTGCTGACTGGCACTGCTGAGCACGGAAGAGCTGCCTTTCCACCGGGTCAGCAAACTAAAGGTGCTGTTCCAGTGGTCCCAGAGGCTGATGCCACCTCTGCAGGTTCCCATGAGAATGTCAATCTCCATGCTGACACAAGTGCTGACCTCAACCCACCACACAGACAATTTTGTCTTGATAATGACCCAGAAATATATGTTATAGTAGAGAATTTGTAGCTCCAGTTGTTGGGCCTGGAGCACAGAAGGAAAGCAGCTACCTGGGCTTGTCAAACACACACCATGTGAGTTGGTGCTGCTAGAAGGGAAGCTCTTTATCACTTTTAGCTACACAGATGACTCCATTTCCTAGCAGGAGGAGGGCTCCCAGACCCCAGAGCATCTCTGCCCCTCCTCCTAGGCCCTGCAGGGAGGACAGGCTCTCTGACACCCCCCAAATGCTGCCACAGCATCCAGCAAAGGCAGAGCCACTGCGCCCCTGGGGACAGCGCAGAGGGCGGAAGGGTGGACCCAGGGAAGGAAGGAGTGGGTGGACTGCAAGTATGCACAAATATGCATGACTCTCCTCCCACCTACTAGTGGGTATTACTGGGGAAATTGTTTTAATTCCCCATCTTCTGTCCTTCCCAAAGCAGAGGGAGAAACTAAAGCCCTGTTGCCCAAATTGCCACCAGTCGCAGGAGAGGATTATCGAAGCCTCGGGCTGGTGATGGCTGAGCACTGTCAGCAAGGACAGGACTGGCCAGGAACAGTGGCACCTGAATTTCTTGAAACAGGTTGTGTCCTCAAGTTTTGGAAACCTCCACAGAGTATAAGTTGTCAGTGCGGGAACTATTTTTCCTTCTGTTTTAGTGGCAGGGAAATTAATTTATGCCCATAAATTGGAAAGCACTGTTTTCAATATCCTGAGTAGTTGACTTTCCACGCACTTACCTTACCAAAATCCAGCTACCAAAGGTAAATGCCCATTTAGCTCATGCAGATACTGACCTTGGCTTCAATGGGATCAATCAGAAAAAAAAGGGAAAGAAAATATGCAGGATGAGTTGTACTCTTTACAAGTCAGTGACTTGACTATCCTTGCACTTCTGGAGACAGGGCAAAGTTCAGACCTGACGTGAAATTCTACAATTTGTTTTGTTTAGATAATTGTAAAAATATGACAGTCTTCCTAGATAGACACACATCACATATTTCTAATGGTGTTCCTACACTGGACACGAAGGCTGTTGTGCAACTAACTCACTAATTATCCAGTTCTGCAGGAAGCCATTCCCTGCCAGGGCAGGTGAACACTGCATGTTTGAGTAGCCCTTCTTGCTGGTGTTGTATTTATCTTTTTATTATTATTTTACCAATTCTGACAGAATTAGTAAAGCTCTAATTCTGTGAGCAGAGCCTGATGAAATGGAAGTATCATGGGAGAAGCAGAACTCCCTGTCTCATTTTTAACTCCTCAGGCTGTCCCAGCAGTGCTGTGGCCCAGTCAGCAAATCAGTGACACAGCATCCACTTCTAAAACCACAAAGAAAGACTGAGGTGGAGGTGGATCAGAAATAAATAGTTACATAGTTCTGCTGCATTTACAACAAGATATTCCCAATACCTTTTGAGCACAGGTTACTTGGCACTGGCATATCCACATTAGATGTAAGAGCTGGGGTGCAGGGTAATATGTTGCCCATTCTGACAACCCTGCCTGGGTAAAAGCACACACCTGGAGAGGGTTTTAGAGCTAGAGAATTCTCTGGAATCATCTTGTCTGATCAGCAGGGACCATATAATTTGGTTCGTTTCAGTTTTGCCATTTTTTGTGGAAAACCTTTTTCTTGCTACCAGTGCACAGAAAGAAATTTTTAAAAGTGCCCAAGCAAGAGGAGAAAAAAAAGGTCCTATTGAGAAGAAACTCAAAAAAGGGGAAGAAATGGACATCCAGTGGTAATTTTAACTCCAGTTTCAACTACCTTGAATGAAAGAATGCAGTATTTAGATAACTTTTGGCCACTTAGTCAATTTAGGCTATTTTTGGACCATTAAAACCTGATTTATAGTCTAGAACTTATCTGTTGTAAAACAGCCAAATGAACTTTAGAGATCAACCTGTTATAAAATTATCAAAACCAAAGGTTTTAGGCAAAAGACAACTGACCCCTCTCCATAGCAGCACAAGTGCTACAGGAGGCAGCTGTAATGACATAAATGGACATTTTATCAGCTTTCTGCCAGGGGCTGACAAAATCATGTCAAATGAGGCATTAAAGCCCTAGTTTTGAAAAGTGTGATAAATAACAGCTAATCTACTGACATAATATATAGTGAGTCAAATATTTAGTTTTGCATTAAATCTAAATCCAACATTAGAGCATTTCCTCTTGATTAAAAAGGATAAAATGTAGATGTTATTTTATGCTCCAGTTCCCACATATAATTAATGCTCAACATTCAGAGCCCTTTCTGACGTTATAAATGTGTTAGTAAACATGTCAAGGAAAGGGGGGAGGCACAAGGGAAACAAGTGCAAAATCTATATGCTTAATTCATATTCCTCCATTTGCAGTGGCTAATATGTTATTGCAGGGACTATTTGCAGACACTTGCCCTGCCAGTGAGCAGCTAACTTCCCTGATTGCTTGTATAAACAGTCTTCCAGATCAGGAAACAGGCGTTGTAAGGGAGTTCATAGTTAATTTAATTTTAGTATCATTAGGAATTAAAACCAGGACATTAATAGATTCACAATAAATGTTGGCTAGGCAATATAAGCATTGCATGATGTGACTATTAAAAGCTTTAGTATTTGTGAGTGATCACATGGAAAAGTTTTTCAGAAAGTCTATTGTCTAGGGAACAAGATGTACCTAGTTATAGAAAAGATTACTGCTGAGATATAATGAGAAATTTCAGTGTTTTTGTATCATATATTACTGATCTTAGTGGGTATGGGAAAATTCTGCTTTTAAATGTATACATATGTATAGGCTAGTTAATGACCTACTCATATCTGGAAAAAGAATGAGACAAATCCTCATGAATCACTGAAATATCTTCATTCATTGCACATTATATTCCCAGCACTATGCTTTGACTGATTCTCGGAAGACACAAGTTTGAGAAATGTGTTTTATAGGCAAGTAGTACGACCTCAGACTCTTGTAGTTTCAGAATACACTGCACTGTAATTGCTTCTTTTCTAGAGAATATGTTTAAAAAAACTTAAATGCAATCCAGCGCTGTATAAGCTGGCATGAGCTCAAGTCAACTGCAAAACGAATGAAAAACACAAAATAAGTAAACACGTGCCACCTTCATTTTAGGAAATGTGTTGATTTATTTGTTAGTGGAAAGGTCTCTCTAGGCTGACACTCCTTGCTAAGTCTGGCACACAAATCAACACTAAGTGCAACCTGCAGGATTTGGTATCCTCATGCTACCAGAGAAATAGTTCTTCCTACTCTGAAGAAAAAGCACTGAAAATAAAAACAGAATAAAGATAAATAAACACACAAACACAACAAACAAAGAAAAATACAAACTAAGGAGACCTTAAAAGATGGCCTTCAGAATTAAGTACTCATTATATTAAAAAAAATTACGCCCTGATTCTTCTACTGTGCTTCAAAAACAGAAACTAAATGGATTATGAAATCGATAGCCGTGTACGAGCGTGTAATCTTCAGGGTGCAGATTATGAGGTATTTGGCATCTAAGAAGATGCATGAATTTTAATGCCAGTCAAACACCTCAAAAGTTGTTTACCAAGAGTAGCAAGGCAGCCTCTGCCAGTGCACAGGTCGGCAAGGAGGAGGAGATGGTGCGCAGAAGTGATATCCTTATACAACTCACCCTTTTGGTGGGCAGCTGTTTTTATTCAGTTTCCTCATTTTCTTATCTCAAAACCACAAGGACCCTAAGCAGAACGATAGTTCAGAACAGTTCTGCAAATATTGGGCCCGAGGCACTTTCCTGAGCTTCTCTCTGCAGGATCTCCTGGGGCACAGGGCTCTGCTCACAGGAAACCTTCCAGGCTCTCCTTTCCACCAGCATGGCTTTCCTGGCCCACTTACCAAGTAGGAAGTCAACCCAGTGTTGATATCAGCTATCACCAAGGATTACCTTTGAATCAGTGCTTAAAATGGTTTAATTGTTCCTGTAAACAAATCACAGCCAAAATTGCTATCATTCCAAAAACTGCAATGGTAAACCAAGTTACACAGGCTCTACCCCTTCCAAAAGTGGGTTTGTGCTCTTTAAACCTGAGAAAGGTTGAAGCACCACTTTGGACAGACTGGTTGATCACAATAACACTGGCACAACAAAATTTTCTGCTTGACAGTATGAGGGAGTCATGGAGTAGCTCTGCACAGCTCCTACTCTCTGCCCTATTCCACAGTCAATACAGAACAGTGCAGGGCTGAAACATTCCCCTCCCCACATCCTAAATAGGCAATAGCCAGTCCAAAAATAGAAAACAAACCCAAACTCCAGACCCTGAGTAGTTTTGCAGTCTGAAAGATCTAAATCAATGTTGTTTTAGTAAAAACTGGGTTTTACATGTTTCATGCCCACTGTCTGTGTTATAACACTAAATACTTTCTGGCACCTACCTAATATCAAGGAAGACTCCCTGTGAATTTTGGGTTGATCTCATAATTTATATCAATGTCTTGTGCAGAATGCAATTGCCAAGTTACATAACATCAAAATGCAGCACTAGCGGTTTCATTTGCCTTGCACTTCGCACTTCAAGTACCTAAAAACCTAACTAACAACCATACAGGTAGTTTAGGAACTACTCATGTATGGGAACTCCAAGCAATAACAGGTAATTATAGGAAAATAATGATATTTCCTGGGAAGTCTGGAAGCATGTGGTCTAAGATTGGGGAACTGGCACATTTCCTAGTCAGCGCTGTGTGCTTGTACCCCTTTTTCATATTTTGACAGTCATTTTTCATTCCAAAGAGATTTTAAGTGTATTGGCACAGAACCAAACATCAGTGGGATCAATGCAAAAACTGGAAAGTCTTGGTGTTGCTGAGTTTCTTCTAAATTATTCCTCAACTACTACTATGTGTCATTAACAATTTCTGAAGCGGCAAAAAAATATAACCCAGGTCTTCCTTTATCTCTCATTCTGGGACTCGTTCATAACCTCATTACATCTTTGCACTGAGAGAAAAACATGTCTAGCTCCTTTCTGAGAGCTCATCAAGTTCATGAGACTGAAGTCACATTGCTTGCATGAATGAAGAATTCATCCCAGGCTCCTTCTGCGTGGAAAGCAGCTGTCTTTCTCTGGACTGATCTAAAAACCAAACAAAGTACACAAGGACAGAGCTCTTGCCACACAGGTTTTGGAAAAGGTTTCTTGCATTTCTGTATAACCATTGACTGATCACTTACCTTTTCTGGGATAGGCATCCTGCAAAACGAAAATATGTTAACCTGAAAGAATGTTTGGAGATACAAAAAATGCCACTGATTGCTAGCAGTGCTCATGTCAGTGCTGTGCATACTGTGGCAAATAGAATCCAGGAGGTGTTATGCAACGTCCTCTATCAGCAACTTCCAGAGGAACAAGGCGAGGCCCAGGATGAGTTGTCCTTGCTGCTGTGGAGCCCTCAGAGCATCATCACCTTGTGCTGCCATGCTGGAGCCTTCAACATCTTCCTAGCATGGGCCTTCTTCCTCCATAGGGATGCCAGATGCTGTCTTAGTTTACAATTATCCTTAAAACAAACTCTGTTACATGATAGGTACCGAATAATTTCTTACATTTATATTTGAAACAGCTTTAATATTAAAAATAGTTATTTTCCACTTCTATTTTCCACTCTGTTGATAAGGTTCGAATAGAAAAAACCTCAAAATATTTAGAAGTTTAAGGTTCATTTAAGCAAAGATAAAACCACATTTCATATCCTTCTTTGCCCTTACATACCTGGCGCATGGTAGTCAATCAAAATCTCTCACATGGAGAAAGCTTATTCGGATGCTAAAAATATCACATGTTTACACTTGTAAATCACCATTAGCAAATTATTTTCCTAATGCTTTAGACAATATAGTAGCAAAGTGCAGCTGCTTCAGCCAGAATGGTATTTTAGTGATTTTTAAGAACTTAATGAGATCAGGTAATTGACTAGTGAAGCTAAAAATTTTACCTTCAATTAAACAATCAACGGCTCGGTACATCAACATAATCATCTTTGCCCCTCCACCTCTCTGTTATTAAATCAATATGTGGGTAGCAGTTGTCTAAGAAACCACTTCCTCTGTGCTTCTAAACCAGCGTTCAGCACCCATTTTAAAGCATTTATTCAATCTGTCTGGTGTAATTTGCAAATAATGGAAAGTATGTAGTAATGCAGATTCCGTAATCAACTAAGAAAAAATAAAGCCTTAATCCATTTGTTATATAATGGCATTATTTATCCTACATTTGTTCTGGTGCAACCAACAAAGAACTTAATACTTTACATACATTTTAAAGTATCATCGTGTGTTCCTCATTTGCCAGTGCTAGATTATTCCTCGTATATACAGGAAATAAGATTGTACAGGTTGTTTTAATGAATCATGCGATTGACAATTCAGGAGGCAGTCATGAGGCAAAAGTATCATCTTTGAAAAAAAAATACAAAATAACAGAAAATAATTTTGACAGGAAACCCCTTCCAAGGGTTGTATTACAACACAGCAATCTCATTTTGGAGTGGTTGATGATGAATCAATATAAACCGCCCTCCCCAACCACAACTGTGCATGTAAAATATTCATTACTTCAAGCACAGGGAACTTCTGCTTGTCTTGCAAAAGACTCTGAAGTTGGCCAATTGCATCCTACCACACACTACTTTAAGAGGACTTTTGGTCTCATGTCATCCGCAGGCCTCTGTGGCATAATTCTCTTCTCTAGAAAAAATATTTGTTCCCATTTGCAGGTAGCATATATTTTGCTACAGCAAAAATATCAGGCAAAGGTTAAAAACGGAGAAAAAACTGTACTTTTCTGTGTAACTTTTTAAAATTAAGACATCAATATATTTTAATGTATGCTGATATTCACCATCTGCGCTCTCTGTGAGTATACCCTGACCACTCAGACAATCCCAAAGGCTGTGGGGAAGGGGTAGCTGAGGGAGCAAACCAGCACCTAGCATGAACAATGTTCATTATGAGAGTGACACGGGCAGAAAATGGGTGTACTTTATTCAGCTGTTGCAGTGTCAGTGCTCTCTTCCCGTACCGCAGTATGGGAAGTGGTGAACAGCACAAAGACTCTCTGCATACAGTTCTGACTGAGATTTTCAAAAGCAACCAGTGATCTGATGGGGTTCAGTCCCCCCCAGAATGAGTTACCATAAAGAGAAATGATTTTGGGGAAGTGCTGTACATCTCCTGCCTTCTCACAGAGGTGAGTTCAAGTGGCAGAGACTGCCAAGAGCTGCCTTTTTTGCTGCTGCCACTGTTGCTGCTATTCCACTGAATCAAATTAGGATACTTCACTTGGGGTAAAATGCTCATGAAGTTGCAGGGGGTATTGCACCAAGGAGACAATATTGTACCAGGTGCTTTACTGGTGACCAAGCCAATGTCTGTGTGAGCCTCCAGGGCCAAAGCCACTGAAAAGGGTGTAGCTCTGCAGGGCAGACCCCATCCATCTCCTAGAGATTGTACTGACAACTAGTTTATCCCCAAATCTTACTTGGATGGAAAACTTCAGTCTGGTCCCTGCCAGACTGCCAGATCAGTCTCTGCTCTTTACCCAAAACAGTATTTTCCCGTTATCTGACAAACTTCAGAAGAAATGTTTGGTTTGCACCACTGCCTGCATCAGGATGCCATGGGCTACAGAGCTACTGTCCCACCCCATTATTTTTGCCTCTGAGCACCTGAAGCCTCTACTACTACAGCTCAACTGCCTTGGCTGTTCTCACCCTGACATATACAGCCCTGTATTTGTTTTCAGCCAACAGAGCAACTCATTCGCAGTTCCTGCCCACATCTAACTGGCACTGACATGCTCAGAGATAAATTTAATCTGGTGTCTTACTACCATGGAGCCCAGAACCAATCAACGAAACTCCCTCCATGAGCCAAACTTTCTCTGAACTGCTGGCAAGGCTTCATCACCCAGCAGCCAAAATGAACCAAATTAGTGCAGACCTTTTCTTTAAGGGATTACCATCCCCACACCCCTTACAGCAATTTGGGCTATTTACAAGGTACATTTGGGAAGAACTTCCAGGATAAGTCCCTGGAAAGTAACCTCAGCCACTGGTCCATCCTTTTGCAGAACTGGGTCCTTCTATACCTTAGCACTACAACAGGTCTTTCTGATTGCTTTGTGTGCCAGAACAGGTTTTTGGCTGTGTAAGAGGGTTCCTTATTACACAGAGAAGGAAGTGGAAGAACTGATGTGTATAAAACAAAGTTACTTCTTCCCCTTTTAACCTGTGATTTTTACCCTGATAGCTGCAGTAAGTCATTGAGATACAATTGCGGGGTAGTGGGCAGTCCTGACTCATTTTAAAACGGCTCTACCCTCATATGGGTGTATTCCAGGACAAGAACTCTCAGTATGTCTAGACTAGGATAAAAGCTGTATTTTTAAAGATACTGGCTAAAAAGGTTTGACTACCATGATTTGAAACCTTGCATAGACAGGACAAGTCAAATGCTAAAAGGTGTTTAAAAGTGTTTGCTAAGTCATTCTAAAAATACAGCTTTTATACTTGTCTAGACAATGCCAGAATACTCTTTACAATGGCATGCCTAGTGCAACAGTCAAGGAGTATAATAGCATAGGAAAGGATCAGTAAGAATTTTCTCCACATAGGTCTTCAAAGCAATGGCACAGATTGATGAGCAGGGAAAACCTGAAGGTCTAGACAACAAGGGAAAAAGGATCCTTTCTTTCAGTAGATTTAGTTCAGTCAGGGACTCTCTTCTCAAAAGCAAGACCTACTAAGAGTCTACTGATATAATCTGCCAAGTTTTAGCAGGTCATATTCTGGGCTCCTGGCTGACTGCAACTCAGCCTGCTAAAATCATGTTAAAAGTTTTGAGGTCTATGTGTCTGTCAGATGGGATTTTTAGTCCGTAAATAAGCTTGATTAAATTAGGTCTCCTGGAAATGGTCCCTTCCCTAAGGCTGATGAGACGGCAGGTCATTTTTCATGCCCATTCAATCCTTTAACCCAAATCATTTGCCTAAAGTATACCAACAGATGCAAAGTTCAGTTTGTCTTTGGCATTAGTATTTCTAGCTGACTGTGAGCACCGATTCATTTCCTACACGCCACCACAGCAATTAGTTTTGACTTTGACTTTGTTTTCGCTGAAATGTACTCAGACAAAACCCTTGATCAAATCTGCTCCTTTAAATAGCTACTACAGAATGTCTAGCCCACATGCTTGCACACACAGCCGCTCTAACAGTTGTCTTACAAAAAGTCAGCAGATAAATTCTTAGTCATTAACACATATCCTTACACTGGTTTGCTCCTACCAAACTTACTGGAGCGTGAAAAAATCAGAATATCTCTTTCCCAGAATTGTGCTAGTATCTTTGACAACTTTCACAAAAGAAAAAGAAATAATAATGAAAAATGAAAAAGTCATTATGACAATTCTAAAACAAGCATCAGCACAGCCTCTCAGACTGTTTAATACCAAGCTCTGTTTTGCTATGTAAAAAAAACTCCACAACAACAACAAACCGAACAGAAACAAAACCAAATAAACAAAACAAAACAAAAAACCAACAAACCCAAACAAACCTAATAGTTCTATTTATTATTAAGGTTTAATGACATAGGTGGGTATCAGTCTGATAGGGGAAAAAAATCTACCTCTCAATTAGTCCCATTAGAGATTATGTCTTTATAACATGGGTGGGTATCTAACATTCAGGAGAAAATTCACAAGTCAGCAACTCAATTGAAAGACTCGCACCAAATAATAATTTGCTGGTATAACTCGAAGTGACCAAAGTAACACAGTCTGGATGCGCTTGAGAGTCCCAGGGTTTAGTAGCCATTTGTCAATATCTCTCAGACAATGGAGTTGTGAAACAGAGCCACTTAAGTTAACATGATAAGGCTTTTACATGATTGTGTAAAGTTTTTTTGGCCTTGACTTGCACCATCTGATATATTTTAGAAATACACATTGATTTCCTGTTTTGGATAAATAGGAATAAGCAAACCTCCTATGCTCAAGAGGCCTGAAGCCAGTCCATGATTCAAAATAAGACAGAGACTCAATCATCAGCAAAAGTTTTTTGGTAAGCCTTTGTCACCCAAAGACCTGGACAAAATCATTACTAAGGCCAAACCACTGCTAAACGTTAATGGGAAGTTGATCTGAATCAGATCAGCATGCTCTGACCTGTTGTTCATGCTGCTTTCAGGTTTACAGCTCTGTCTATCTTGAAACTTTCTCTTGTGCTAAAATAGTGTTCAAAAACTAATATTTTGTATATATATACATAGCTAAAAGACAATAATACCCATACACAGATATCATCGTCGGTCTGATTTTTTTGGTCCTCTGAGGAGACATTCAATAGCAGATGTCTTCCAGGCCTAATACCACTTCTTGTCATCCTCTAAACTGAGTGGATGGATAAAACTGCTTTTACTGATACAACCAGAGGAAGGTCCTTTTCAGCGAAAGCATACAATTAGCAGCTCTGAGTTATTATTTCCTATTATTGTGCAATAGAAGAGGCTCTGGACATTTCAGTGTGAAGGATTAAAGTGACCTGCATTGCAAACATCACGTATCCGCCTTCCTCCTCTCTCCGCCCCCGCGGCAGCACCGGCGGCGGAGGCGGACGTGGAGCCCACGCGTGTCCCGGCCGCGGGATGGACTCGGCCTGCGCCGCCCGTGGGCGAACTGCACGGGCCGGGATGGGCTCCGACTGCTGCCCCCGANCGCGGGCCCGCGGACCGCGCTGCGCACGGAGTCAAAGTACACAGCCGCTCGGTCGATAGCCTATTAGGCTAGAAACAGTTCTGCATATCAAAGGCCGACGAACCTAATGACTAAAAATATAAGTACCTGACCCGGAGGATTAATCACACACTGTCAAGCTGAAATTGGTGCAATTCTTCCAATCATTAACGTTTTGCTTACAAAAATGTGCTTTTCTGTTTGTTTTTCTGCTAAATGATAACCATTTTCAAGTTGAATCGGCTGATAAAAAAGTCGAAAACAAGACGGGAGTTGTGCTGGAAAGGTCATACGTGCCAGTTCGGCATGGAATAGCCAACGGGCAAACAAACAGGACAGAGCAGGGTGGCACGGAAGGGGCTCGAAGGTTTTCCCGAACGGTGTAAAGTGCTTTGGCTGTTTTTCTCCTGCCAAGGACAGAGACTGCCCGTGGAGGGACACTCGTCCGCCCCACCGTGGTCATCCCCACGTCGGTCTCCCCCGCGTTGGAAACGAGCTGAGGGAATTAGGGACAGCTGCTGGGGATTACTTCTGCCCGGTAGCTCGGCCGGCCCCGCCGGTGTGTTTTACCTCCCTAAACCCCCTCCCCGGGTGGGCGGGTGAGCAAGGACATATCGACTGCCCAACCTGGGTTACAGCGCTGTTTGTCACCTGTCGCGACACTCTAGAAATCCACATCCCTGGCCAGGCGGCTGCAGACGGCGCATCTGCGCTCCCCACCTGCAGGGAGCCGCCAAGTTCCCGTCGCGGCGGGGAAAGCTCCTGAGTTAGCGAGCCCAGCTTCCCTGGAGCCCATCACATCGCCCGGGACGCGACCCCGCTCAGTTCCGCGGGCAGAGCTCCCGTCCCGCCCATCGCATCTGGCCCGGCTGGCTCCCGGCTTGTCCCGGCCGAGGAACGCCGGCATCAGCCCCCGTAGGAATGGGGTTTGCCCGGCGTCCCCCTCACGGGCCGCCGCCGGCTGCCCACCCGTCACGGCCGCCCTGTCCCACGCGTGTTCCCATCCCCACGCCAAAGCACAGCCGTAACACGAAGTCGCGTTGAAGAGGTAACGCCAGTTTCGTGCCCCTTGATGTCGGTCAGGACAGATAGATAAACAGNCGGGCTGTCCCCGTCCCCGTCCCCGTCGGGACCCGCGACGGCAACCCGGGGGAGGGAAAAGCCGAAGGATGGAGCAGCGATCTCCCCCTCAGCGCGGCCCCGCTGTGAGGTGTCTGACCCGTCAGCGATTCCTCGCGTGGCGCGCACCGCGCTGGGGCTCGATCCCGGCGCAAAGGGGGAGAGGAGCCCCAGGGACGCCCTGGAGCGTCCCGATGCTCCCTTTGTCACGGGCGGCGTTAAACCAGGGCCGGTGCCCGCGTCCTCGGGGCCGCCAAGCCAGAGGCGGACGCTCGGCCCTGCCGCGGCCCCGACCGGAGCAGCTCGGGGAGCGGCCGGAGCCTGGGCACGGCGAGCACGGGCAGTGGACAGAACCTCCCGCTCGCTTCGTCTTTTCGGGCCCCGTTCATGAACGCGGTGCTCGAATAAACCAAAGATAAAGCCACTTATTCAGAAAATTCAGCTGATGTTTCTCAAAGCATTAACTCACTTAGAAGCAACATGTCATCTGCTCTAAGGGCCATCCTCCCTCGCCAGTCACAACAGTCACTTGTTGCTATCTGAAAACATTTCTTGACACTAAAAGCCTCCGTGACACTTGGCCTGGTATATGTCCCTGTTCCCTGTGTGCGCACTGTGGCGCCTGGAGGGGCTGAATACCCACGCGGGTGCCCACCCAGGGCGCAATTCCCGTATCCCGGGTTCCGTGCTCCTTCCCCGGTTCGACGTAATTTCGGAGAAAGGCCGATGAATAACCACTGTTGACTCAGGTGGGTCAGCGTCTGCCCCGGCTGGGGTCGATGCCCGGCCCCGAGCAGGCCCTGCCGGCCCCGCTCCTCCTCCAGCCCGCAGTCCCTCTCCGGCCCCCCAAGGTCGGGGCGACTCGGGGGTAAACACCCAGGCTTCCAGCCGGGGCTTGCCAGCCAGATTTTCCTCCTCCCACCACAGAGCCCGTTCCCGTGTGGGCACGGGCTGAAAAACAGCAAAAAAATGTAGCAGTGAGCCCACACGAGACTCCTGCAACCGAGGGCACCCAGAAAGCTGCGGGGTGGCTGATGACTGCCACAGCACTGAGGGAAAAGCCCCCTTACAACACACCTGGGGCACTGCTGGCAGAGAAAAGGTTCAGGTTTTGGGTTTTCTCCTGCCAGTAACTGGACGGTCGGAGTGGTGAGTGGTGCAGTTTAGGTTTATTTCACAGATATGTCCATCAAAAATTAAATACCAGGTTTTGCCATTTTTTTTAACACTGAACAAATATGTACAAAATATGAACAATGTGAGGTATAAAACCACAAGACTTTTAAAGAAAACTAGTATGTACAGAAGCAGATATGTGTACGATAGGCATTATCTTCCCACAGCTGTGTGCCTCACTTATGCCCCACAGCTGATGCCAGTTTCTTTCCTGCAGCAGGGCCCTATTGCTCCATGCATTTTCTTCACAAATATAAAATCCATTAAAAACAGTGCTAGAGATTTTAAAGAGAAAAAAATATTTTTTTTCTGCAAATGGAACTGTCCAAACGGTGAGGCAAAATTCTCAAAAATCTGAGAAGGCACGTTTCATCTCACACAAGAAGAAAAAGGAATCTGTCCGACAATTCTACCTGACAAACAGAGGGATGTCTCAGTAGAGAGCACCACGGCACATAAAAGGGTGTGAGCATAAGGCACTTCTCGGGATGGTCAAATCCCTCCCTATTTCACAGAACACGTTTCTCTGCTTACAAAGGGTGTTTAAATTAATCTATTTAAAGTACGTTTGTTTACACATATAAAGGGCTTAGTCCTGCAATCCATACTCACTTCCACACTAGTTAAAGTTTTGCTTGATCACCGACAGCAGCTGATTCAGACCCTCTCCACCACCATGAGTAAAGACAGGGTGCAGGATTATATTCCAGTTAGAACACTGATTCTTGTACAAACATATCTTACAAATAATTAAATACAAACCATGGTCCTTTAACCAAATTAGAGATGCCAAAACTGAGCTGTTTGCAGAAAATACATCTTTCTTTCTCTGCTTATAAAATTAGTCTTTTTGGTGATGCTTTTTTCTTTTCAGTGTAACGGTGAAAGTTTTCTCCTGTAGGACAATATTCTTTCACACCAGCCCCTGGTAAAGTGCAAGCCGAGTTAGGGTCCGCTCTCTGCATGGGACTGTTAGTGGGCAGCAGTGTAATAGCCTTTATCGCCTTCAATGTCCACTTCTTGATCAGAGTCATCAGAGACATCTGATTCCAGGTCCTCCTGTGAGGCTGGTGAGGGGGTGTACTGTGAGCCATCCAGAGAGACCTCCTTACCCTTCTGCTCGGGGCTCTGGCAGCTCTCCGGCCTCTGGTCACTGTGACTGTCAGCACCTTCTTCTTTTTTGGTGGCCTGGGGGTTCTCCTGCAATGAAAGAATCCTGCTTGGTACAGAACTACAGGCCTCAGAGACAGGAGGGCTGGGAATTCCAGTTGTGCTGTGTGAGAAAATCACCTTGGATTTCTTGCAGAAAAAGGCAGGTGTCCTGCTGCCTCCCTGCCTATAAACCTGCCTGAGTGGGACAAGACCAGCGAGGGCTCGGATCCCTCACAGCCACAGGGGCTGCTGCTGTGAATAAGGCTCCTCAGCGATGGTTATCGCAGCCACTTCAAAAGAGTCAGGAGCTGCTGGAGCCCAGGAACCTCTGAACTTTTGTCTTTAGCAAAGCAAATGTTTATTATGAGTCTACAAACACCGACACACAGCTTCCTCCTGCCCTGATCTTTCTTTAATTACACCCGGCAGCAAGAGGAGGGAGGTTGAATCCATCAGTGGCCCAAAAGCAAATGGAAAAAAATTACTAATTAAGCTAAAACTCAACATTAAACCACTTACCACTAAAACCAAACCAAACCCCTGTTTGTGAACGCAAGAGTAGCCCTGCATTGGCACCTATCTGGAGAGCCCTGTCCCCTAAGGGGGCATGAAATGCTACTCTAAAGAAAAAGCAGGCAGAGACACGTACCCATGATATAACCGTACAGGCCTGGAGAAATGGATGTGACTGAATGAAAAGGAGGAAATGACTTAAAATGGCCGAGATCCCAAGCGAGCTCTCCGGACGCTGTGGCATGGGTTGGGCCTTAGCCAGCCTCTTGCCAGAATAATAGGACTTTACTGAAAAATCAACTGAAGATTGAGTTAAACTCAGGCGAAGGTCACAGAACAAATTTATCTAGAGCGTGGTACTGTGATTAGTTTTCTTTTCTTTTTACTTCTGTACTAAAGGCTAATTTCCCAGTAAAACATATGCATCCATGTCACACTTACTGAAGTCAGACTCAGGCCAAAATGTTGGAATTTTTCAAAAATATTTGAGCCCAGGGACTTTAATTTTGCTGAGCCAGGGACAGTCCCTATGTGCCATAAAAACCCCTAAATAATTATCTGCTTGAGCATGATTTCTAAGGGAAAGGAAACTGCTTTAACTTCTTAGCCTCATACACTGTAACTGCTTGTGAATGGAAAGTAAAAGCTACTCAATTTTCCATGTGGCTCCTCAAAACAAACAAGGTGTTTGTATCTGCCTTATCCCAATGTTAGCAAAATCATCGACTTGTGTTTATTAAGAGAGGGCATTTTAAAACACCAGTTAATATTGTTCTCCAAAAAAACGGCCTAAGTAATTTACTGACAATTACTTATCTTTTCCACGTTAATTGGCTAAACAACATATGGGTTTACAAAACAATTAGTGTGGAGTTTTAATAGGTGGTGTGTGAAAGACGGGCATAATTGATATAGGAACTGCATTAGAAGCTTTTAACATTAGTGCTGCCTGAACGAGCCCTCATGGATTCCAGCATGACTATTTGTCTTTTTAATCAAGGTGAAGAGGTTAAACAGCCTTTCAGATGACTTCTGCATACAACCTGGAATAGGCGAGCACGGCATAAGATAAGACAATTAAAATACTTATTTCTATAGAAACAGAAACATCTACGTACCTGCTTTAGACGTCTCCATTTGGCTCTGCGATTCTGAAACCAGGTTTTGACCTGAGCAACGACAACGAGAAAAGGCGCAGGGTAGTCTTGGAGCCGGTAAGTGCCCGGAGCCCTACCCAAGCCACAAGCAAAAAGAAAGAACCTGCCAAGCAGCCCTTCCCTGCCGACCCCGAGCCGCCCAGGTCCCCAGGAGCGATGCACCGACAGCAGCCGCACGGCAGGGCTGGGGCGGCCGGGAAGGGGGTGCGGTTCCCCGGGGCGGGGGCACGGCCTCACCTGCCTCTCGCTGAGCTGCAGCATCTTGGCCAGGCGCTTCCTCTCCGGCGGGGAGAGGTATTTCTGCGTCTCGAACTTCTTCTCCAACTCGATGGTCTGGTCGTTGGAGAAGCGGACCTGCCCCCCCTTCCTCTTGTGCAGCGGCCGCTGGATGAAGGGGCTCCAGAGCAGCGGCTTCCCTACAGAGAGAGGCACAGCGCCGAGGGTCACTGGCCGGTCGCGGACACGCGTGACTGGGGAGCCCCGGCCCTGCCCGGGACCAGGCCTGGTAGCGCGCCGGGCCCAGAGGTCGCTAATTTCCTTCGCCTGATTTTATTTCCCCTAGTTCCTACACTGATCTTTCCCCTCTCTGATTTTTTCCCCTCCGCCAAACAGAGAGACCAGCTAAAGTCACTCTACGGGCTTTGGCAACATTTCCGTCAATGTGTTTCCTGTTGGTCTATCTCGCAAAGAAAGAGACAAAAAGACAAAAAAAAAAAAAA
>VZTZ01038425.1:1368691-1407560 GCA_013400955.1 Drymodes brunneopygia | reverse complement strand
CGGCCCCGGGGGCGCCCTGGAGCCCCCCGCCGGCCGCCACCGCCTCCGTCCCGGTGCTGCGGGGAGGCGGCGGCCCCGCGGCGGCGGCGTAGGGGCCCGGTCCCACTCGACGGCCCGGCTGCGGGTGGTCGGATCTCCCTCTGCCCCAGCCCCGGGGTGGGGGCGCAGCACCGCTTTAATTTAGCGTTTATGTGTCAGCGTGTTCGTGAGCGGCTCTTACGGGGCGGCGGTAACGCGAAACACCTGGACGGCGGCACCGCGGGCGCGCACGGCGGAGGCGGGCACGGGCGCTGCGGCGGAGGGCGCTGAGCTGTGCTGGCCTGTCCTCAGGCCGATGCGTTAAAATAAAATAAGAATAATTTAAAAAATCAAATCCCCCCTTCCCCAAACCCCCCCCGCAAACTGTCAGAGAATCAGGAAATGAAAGCTTCCAAAACCAGCGAAACACACCAGGCGGTATTTCCACCGCACCCATGATTATCTGTGATAAACGCCCCCATAAACAGAATATTCCTGATTCCTGGTGTGGTTATATCGGGCAGTACATAAACCGGTCCTCAATTTATAAGTGAGTGTGTCTGGAATCACAGAACGTTTTCGTTTGCCTCACTGAGTGCTGTCACTAACATGTACCTAGTCGGTCTCTGCTCTCCAAACTGGGATTTTCACCCACAGTCACACCCTCTGTGACGCTGCAGGCTTCGGCAGAGTTACACCAGAGACGGATCATTCCTAGCTGCAATAACTGCATTTGGCTGTAATGAATTAGCGAGCAAATCAGCAAAGCTCCATCTTTTTAACAGCTGGAGCAGGCTACCAGCAGCGTCATTCCCTAATGCTACAGGGCACTTTCCAAGAGGATCCAGCCCACAGCCATTCCACCCCTTCCCATTATTGCAAATATTTCAAGACTCTTCCAAGAGAGGTGAGGCCATAGCCTTGAACACCTTCCAAGGAGGAAATAGGAGGGAGTTCACCTCTCTGATTTTCCTAGCATCATGGAAGCCAGACTGCTCCAGACAGAGGCACTGCACGTTGCAGGGTGATGTCAGTAGGTGCTGCCTTCTTCCAGATAACTCATCTGTTAGATATTCACTTCTTACAACTTCCTCCTCCTCATCATCATGATTTGATTTAATAAATGAGTTACAACTGTAATGAACATTGAAGCAAGTCAGTCTTAAAGGCATTCATCAGATGTAGCAGAACAAGACAAATCTTGGTCTAAAAAGGGGTGGACAACATATAAACTATTATTCTAGGCAGAGCTAGCAGGAGCTTATTGGTTTTTTTTCTACACGCATATGATTTTGCCAAATTTAAATCATCCAAGTGAAAAAAAATTCTGTTCTGAGAGAATCTCCATCATGCTGAGTACATTTCAGGTTTCAGCAAAATTGGTTCAGCTGTTTCTGAGCACGGGGTTAGAGGAAAGCAGGCTTTTTTTCCTGGCATTTAGACATCCTTGCCTTGCCCTGAAAACCTGCAGAGCCCCATCACAGGGAAAACTTCAAGACATGAAAGCAAATGGCAAAAAGTCAGCCAGGGGTTGTCTCTTCAGTTCCGCCTTTGCTCTTTTATTTGGGGTTATGGTTTAGAGTGAGGCAAAATAAAGATCCCAAACCTCTGCAGAGAGACACGGACACCGCAGGAATGTTTAAGCCATCCAAGGGCTTGACTTAGCTCTCTGATGATTCAAAGATCTCTTCTTTTCCAGCACTGAATATTTGTGGGTATGAGAGATGTGCTGCCACCAGCAAGGGCCCTTTTCCCCTATGCTGTCACCAGCTCTGATGGAAAAAAAAAAAAAAAGAAAAGCAAGTTACAGAAAAGCTTTAATGATACTTTTGAGTCTTGTCAAGGATTTCCAAGGCAGCACATGCCAGACTCTCAGAGGAACACATTGTTAAGGTGCTTCCATTTCCTGTAGCCCCCAATATCATTAATATCTCTTCTGGGATACCTTGACTTAGAAAGTGGAATATGCAACATTTACAGCTCTGTGGTAAAAGGAAGGAACACATGGCCCCACATTATAAACATAGTTTAATACCACTTTCTTTCTCGACTGGGCTGTCTTAGTGATTATCGTGACACAGTATCTCTAAACCAGTTTAATTCAGCTGAAATATGACATAATTCACTAGAGTTTTCTTCTGAATTGCATAGAGGCATCCTATTAAACAACATAGATTGTAATGTTTTTTGAAATGCAGTTTTCTAACCCTTCCTTGGTCTGAATACTTTCTTATCTGACTGTTATGAGAATGTGGTGAACAATGCTATGAAAAACAAAGCAATATATTACTCCTTATGGGCTCGTATTTCCTACATATCTGCCACCAAAAACATGAGCTATTCTGGATCCTGTCTATAAGTGCGACTGAAGGCTGCTTGTTTAATTATATTTATTTGGGGTGATGGCAACGGTAACATGTTAAAACTTCTCTATATTCTTATGTGTTGGCTACACACATAAAGATTACGCCCAAAACCATATATAATTCCCAGGGGCTAGATTGCCTCTCACATCTTGCACAATCATTTACGTAAGTGCAAACTGAATCTAAAATGCTACTAACACAGACTGCTGGCTACCGTACACCCACTCTGTGTTGATATAAATGACTAGAACAAGACACCAGACAATGGAGAATCTGCCTAAACTACAGTGATGACAAAACTTTTTCTTTTTTTCTTCCTCCTTTTTTTTTTTTTTTTAAGAGTGCAATCAGAACACAAATATTATATGTTTTAGAGAGGACTTGTGCAGCAAGATTTTTCACTGTAACAGTTCCAATGAGTCCAAAGTACACACAGCTAAATTTGATGCCAGTAGGAATTAGGTATGAATAGGGAGTGTTACTTAGTTATTTTTGTTAATGTTTTCCAGAGCTTACACATTCACTCTACATTTTTTAACAAACTTTATCATTTTGGCATCATAAAATCAATCCCTAGATGGGTTTGTTCTATCTGGAGCAGATATACACATGCAGTTGCTGTTAATAGTCAAATACAGAGGCTTACAATCACCATCTAGCTAACTATTAATGGTTGTTTAACAGTGGGGTTAGAAGGATGGATACAAAATCTGTCCTCATCTGAAAAATGGATTGCTAGACTTTCAGGTGCAGAAACTCTTCAAAAGGCTTCATTTTCACAGGTAGAAGCCAAATACTTGGCTAGAATTGGCTCTAGAAGGCTGGAGGAATTGCCCTAGAGACAAATTCAGAACTCATGCAATGGATTTGGAGTCCATTGAAGCTGATGATTTTCGTAGGCAAATCATTTATTTTTCATAACAGACTGAGAGAATATGCCTTGATGGTTGCACATGGAAATATCTCATGAAGTACAATATTAGGAAAGGAAAGGAAAGGAAAGGAAAGGAAAGGAAAGGAAAGGAAAGGAAAGGAAAGGAAAGGAAAGGAAAGGAAAGGAAAGGAAAGGAAAGGAAAGGAAAGGAAAGGAAAGGAAAGGAAAGGAAAGAAAAGGAAAAGGAAAAGGAAAAGGAAAAGGAAAAGGAAAAGGAAAAGGAAAAGGAAAAGGAAAAGGAAAAGGAAAAGGAATCTTCCCTAAGGCAGATGTCTCCCTTTCTTGCTTCTGCCCCTGAGCTGAGGTCTCCCTGCAATGGAAGCTGCGTAGCCCAGAATCAACTGACAAAACAGAGCAGCACCCGTCACAGACAGTACTCAGCCTCAAGCCTCTGAGTCCAGAGACCTCATCATTTCAATTACACTCTTAGTTCATGCCAGAGGTGTTGGGAGAGTTACACAACACAGCTTCTACTTACTATACTACTCCTCATAGTAAAAGCAAAGAAAAAATAAGTTGTGCTTGATATGAAAATAAATATGCCAATATAAAATCTGTATATATCTAAAATCTGTATTCAGAACATTATACTACTTTCCAAATACTTTAAGGATTGGACTTGACTAACCTTTTGGAACAGTTGCTCTTTCTTAATCCTTCCTTAGTTTGTCCGTCTCATAAATTCACCTCATCTTGCTACTGGCATTGGAAGTTGTAGGTGTAGACATAGAAGTTTTAGTATTGCAAAATCTAAACCATAGCCCAGATGTCCCCTTGAAGTCAAACCATGACACCAGAGTCCAAACTGATACAGATTCTAATCGAAATCTTGATCTCTAACCAGACTTTGTTTATTTTAAAATGCTTAATGTACTTGAAAACCTCACAGCAAAATTAATATGAAAAGATGTAAATAGGTGTCTGACTAGTATCCTCAGCAGGCAGACAGGTGACACACAGCTGCTGAGAAGAGGCAGCTGGACTTCAACCCAGAGCTTAGGGCTAAGTCCTCAAAGATGGACAGCTTGTACATGAGAAGCTCAGCTGCTGCACAGTAGCTCAGAGGCAGATCCACAATCCACACTCCTGCACCTAACTCTGCTGGAGCAGACACCTGCAGGAAAAGCCTGGAGAAGGATCCTGCACTGCACTGGAGATCCCCTTCCCCAGCACTGCCAGTGAACCCCCATCATTCCAAAGCTTGTCTGCTTCCAAAGACTCCAAGGCAGTGTCAGGACAGCCACAGACAGTGCAGGCTGTGGGGGTCATTTGTACAAAGAGCAATGAGAAACGTTGTGCATATGGGTCACATGCCAATCCGCACAGTCCTGCACATGTCAAGGTACAGCCAAAGATATAATCTGAACAAAAATGGGCTTTTTAAAATCTGTTCAGACTCATAGAACATTTGGAGAGGAGATGCAGAAAGCAGACTGCTCACCAGGACAGACTTCAGAGATCCTGTAGATAGTGGGAGAGACCCATTACTTACAGAATCATAAATGATCAAAATTATTCCTTGTCTAATATTGCGAACATGTACTAGAAATTAACTGGAGAAATAGCTTCATTTGGAAGAACAGGTTCTGCACTGCTCTCTGTGTAGCTGTGTGTTTTGATTTGTGTAATCTTTGGGAAATCTATACATTTTCAGTAATTTTCCTAAGAAGGTAGTGCAAAATAAAGTTTTAGGTGAATTTAGATGAATTAACATGATATAACCAATTAAAACTGAAGGTAGACGTAGCTCACATTTGTCCTTTGAAGAACATCCTCCATTCTGGGGGGAACAGTGTGAACCCTTTCTGACTTTTGCCATTACGTTATCTTCTAAGAGATTTGTTCTTGAAGAAAAGAGGTCTTCTTCAGTCTCAGATGTACTGGCCATAAATAAAGGCAGGTTTAATTGGACCATGATTACAGAATCAAGTCAGAGTACTTAACTTTTGAAGAGAAATAATGAATTTAATATTAAGATATGCCTAAACTGAGCCCTCTGTATCACTTAATTTCTGTGGCTTCGCAAGCTGTTTTTCTGTTGTTTTTGTCTCTTTCACATTACGTTACATTTCCCCTCAGGACTGCATCTGTTGGTAGACATGACATTGCTCTTATGTAGCCTTCATAGCACCCATCTGACACCTGTAAAATATTAAACTGTAAGAATGTGTGTTAAAGTCAGCTAGCCAGGATAAGTGTGTTCTATAGATAAATGGGTTTGTTTGGGAGAGAGCACCACAGCCTCTGTCTGTATCACTGAAGGGTAAATTCCTGAAGAGTCAGGATGCTGTAGATAACCATTAAATCACAGAAAGCAGCAGAAGGAAGTCATGTCACCCACGGTGCACGCTCCTCAAACCCTGCTGCAGTTGAAACTGTTGCAATACAATGCACTTTCAATTTTGCCCGGTGGTTTTCTACAGTTTTCTTCATATTTAGTTCACATATGGGCTTTGAATACTTAAGTCTCACTGTTTGGGGGTTTCATGACATGAATAGTTTCTTAGAGAGTATTGATAAAGCCCAAACAGGATCAGTCTTTTCATGTCTGCCTACACCCTAACTTAGACCCAGGTATGTGCTTTCTCCAGAGAACACCTGAACCAAAGTTCTGCCACAACAATGCAAATGGAACATGAACTGTGCTTCTGTTGCTTTTGGGACATGCAAGCAGCACTTGAGCCCCTCTTCACAGCATGGGCAGTGGCACTGCTGAATTTGTGCCTACAGTTCTCTCTGCTGTGAGAGCATCACAACCTGTGCTGTGTAATGTGTGCTCATGGCAAACATTACATGCTGAGACCAGGAACACCCAGGTCAGACCCACACATGGGGCAAGGCCAGGGATGATGCAGCCTTGGCATTACACTTTCTTTCTGTTATGCCTGTCACTACTAATGCTACTCTTGTCCCACACTAACCTAGTTCCTCTCATTCCTGCAGGTTTACACTTAAAACATGAGTTGACAGTTATTATGTCATTTTACTCCCTAAGTGTTGGTTAGCAAACTATGTTGTCAGCTCTTTGTACTTTTTCTCATCAGGCAGTTCTTCAGTTGGCTCTCCTTCTCTGAACTTCCTCCAGCTTGGCTTCCCGGTAACGAGGTGCAGAGAACTGCACTCACCTTTTCCAGATGCTATCGCACGGCAGTTCCAAGAACAGAGACTCACTTGCTCTTTCCCTGTGGTGTCTCCACGAGAGCCCCAAATCATAGTGACACTTTTAACTGTTGCATCACCTAGAAAATTCAAATGCAAATTCAGAGGCCCTCCTTGCTCAGCAGTCACCGTATCTTTTGTGCCCTAAGAGAAAAGGAAGACCTCAGACTTCATCTTTCTAACAAACATTACTATTTCTGCAGAGACCTCAGATTGTTTTCCAGCTTTTCACACTAATCACGTGAATTGGCTTATATATGACAGGGAGAGGAATGATAGGAAGTATTAACTAACCCTGTACTGGTGGTCAGAGTAAAGCAAAAACAAAGCTGGTTTCCAGTTCTCTGCACTGAGACTGATTTTCCATTGTCGTTCCACATTATCTTCCCGTTTAAGTCTGCTCATGCAATTCTGTTGTGCATCCTGTAATTCTCTTTTAGTAGGTTTAAAACAAACAAAAGGAAGTACTTTTTGACACAGTGCATAATTAAATTATGAAACTTGTTGCCATGGGAAGCGCAGGATGCCAAAAATCTAAATGGGTTCAGAAAAAGAGAAGACAAATTAATGGAGGATAGGTACATTGATGAGTATTAAACACAGTAGCTTGCTCACAGTGTTTGGTTCAGGAAGCCCTTTCAGAGCTGTTTAATGAAAGCAGGAAAGGATTTTTCTGCTGGTGCCTGTTTCTCCCACAGCTCCCCTCAGTATCCTCTTCTGGTCATTGGCAGGAAGAAGACTTTGGAGTTAATGGTCTCAGTGAAGCAGCTCCAGTGCTTGCCTCCTAACGAGATACATAGATGTCAACAGATGTCCGTAAGTTTAAAAAGTACAATCTTTAAGCCAAAAATTGACTTCTCTTTGGTCTGATCCAGCTGACTTTAATACATGCTGTTTACAGCAAAGTGCATGAGTAAATGGGGAATTTTAAGGTTTCAGCATGGCTAGATTATTGGCCCAGACAAAAGTTTGATTTTGCAGATATTACAGGTGGGATCAACTTCACTGGGGACTGATGTCGAGAGGCAACCTGTTATCTGTGCTGTGGAAGTTGTATCTGCTCATGGAGCTCTCTCCCCTCACCGAACAAATGCTCCCACTGGCCACTGTGGTGCCATCTCTTCTTGTTGACTTTGCTCTGTAATTGCTGATTTATCAGTCCCTCCTCAGACTTCTCAATTTGTCCTGACTGACAAGCAAAATGAACAGAGCCGTACACACACACAGGAAGGAGAGGAGGGCAGGCTGGTGAAACAGGGAGTGAGCCCTGGCCCTTTGGCTGCCGCTCTTGTCTGGGCAAAGAGCCTCACCCCACAAGCTGCACCTGTTGCACCAGTCTGTGAGGGAGGGAAAACTAGCCCATAATTTTGATAGCATCATGAGTTGCTTTCATTTCTTGTTCTGTGTTTGGCTGCAAAACGTGTTGTCTGATTTCATCTGTATTGCTTTGTCATGGAGGTTTCTTTCTTTCATAATTTAAAATGACAGTATCTCATTTTGGTCACAGCCTTGTTTCCAAATATCTCCTGCAGAAAAATCCATTTAGGCATGGTAATGAATAGACTGAAGTGACTTATTTCTATTGTTGAGAAGACTGTATATGTTTGTCTACATTATGTTGTTAAAATGTGCATGGTTAAAAGCCAGAAAAAAGTCTGTTGGATAAGGGCCTGCCTCACTTGGAAAGTAATGACCATGCAAGAGAATAAAATTCAGAGGCTTAATTTTCTCTTTGTCACCAGAAGCCCCAAAGTACAGAACATTACCTTTGATTTTGACAAATATTTCAGATCCTTTGGTTGCAGGCAGGATGTCAGACTGCACAATCTGACTGAATTAGCCACCTGCTACTGTAGCTCCACCCCACAGTACTTTAGCATCTCAATGTTACTCACTCAAATTTCCTGAACTTTGCTATAGTTCATCATCTTGTATGACCCTTGGAAGTATGAACCTGTAGACTCAGTGGAAGGAAAGCTTACATTCAAACAAAGTGTTAGGAGCAGCATTGATTCTCCATTTTTGTCTGAGTGATTCTGGAATGGGGACCATGAACTGCCTGGAGGGCTGCAGCAGTGGCTGCAGTAGCACTGTGCTGCCAGATGAGAGGGTGAGGTCTGTGGTTCAGCAGCTCTGGACTGGAAATTGGGGGCCTGCACCCACCTTTGTCACATTATGCTGCTGTTGGAGTTCATGTCACCACATCCATGCCTGTTTGTGCATGTTCGCCTGCTCCCCCTTTTTTAGACTAAATCCTTCTATAGGTATGATCCCCATCCAACGTATCTTGATGGGAAGCTCTTGGAATATCCATAATTTAAGCATTCATTAACACACAAAAGCAGTGATCTAAATGGTCAAACCAAAGTCTTGAAAAAATGATTAAAGTCTTTGTTAACACTGCTTTGCTAACAAGTTAAGATGACCCCATGAAAAACTATGATTAAGCTTTATTTCTGTCAATCAGTTATTAAAATACCAATCCTCAGTTTTTCCAGTGCCAGTTATTCTGGTATCTGCAGACTGGGGTGCACCACTCATGCTGCAGAATATTCCCTAGAAATAATAGTTTAAAATAAACAGCCAACCCAAGACCAAAGGCAAAGAGCTAGTCCTGGACAACAGGCAAGATAATCAGGGAATAACTAACACAGATAATCAGCAAATCATTCAAATGAATTGATTTGGCTCTAGCTGGCGTCCCTGTTTCTGCCTGAAAGCTTCAGTGAAATCTAAATAAGTGGCAGTTATCTTACTGTCTCTTCCTGTTATCTAACTAATGACAGCAGAGGAGAGAGGGGAAATCATGTCTTTGAACAGGATCATGGCCTTTCGTTTAAAGTAAATACTACATCAAAATGGAAACTGCCTGAAGAGTAAGGCTGCCTTGGCTTAGTCCTGAGCAGATTAAGTAATGTATTAAAACCAGACAATATCAGTTTGTTGCAATGGCTTCAGCAACTTCACTGCAAATGTGCACACAGAGAATCAGAAAGTGCTTTTTATAACGACCCGAAGGTGGCTAACAGGACAGTGTGAGGTAGCTGTGAAGAGTTAACATTCAGCCAAGGCATCTATATTTTATGTTTCAATAAATGCCTTTAACATTAAAAAAAATCACAATAGGAAAGTTTAAGAGGAGTGATGCTTATCCCAGATTCAGCAATGCACTTGTAGCATCCAAGTTAAAATCACGACCTCCTTGGGTTCCCATGTAGTTGATGAGGAGAAACACACAGGGCATCTAGCAACGAGTCACCTGATGAGGTTCCTGCCTCCTTCCCTGGCACTGGAGAGATCAGGGTATGGAAGGTTCTGACTTGGGCACCTCCATACAGGTGCCTAAATGAACATAGAAAGGCTAAATTCAGGCCATGCCTTGCTTTGGGACGAGAACTGGGGCCCAAGAGGTGGCTTGACCACAAGAGAACAATGTCCAACAAAGTTTCACCTGGAATGTGAGCTCCACCAAAATCAGGCACAGCTGAAGAGGTGGTGAGGATTGAACTCCATCCTCTGTCACACCAAACTCCACATGGGTTTAGGACTGGGCCCCTCAGAACACCAAACACAAGTGGAAATGCTTGCAGCTCCATGAATGCAGGACCAAACTGTGGTGGCATGGGAAGAGGAACGTGGGCTGTGCTTTGACAGCAGCTCTTGCTGGCAGGCCAGGGAGGCAGCTCTCAAAGCATGGCAGTGTGAATTGCCAGCACTTCTGCCTTCACACCCTCCTCACTTTCCCCAGGAGTGGGTACTCACTTGTCAGGGGCTGTTCACACAGCAGGAATGCCACAGAGAGGAAGAATTTCTCTGTAATACTTGGATCCTGGCAGTGCAAGATTTGTACTTTCCCTCAGAGCAAGAAGCAAAGGTCCAAATCAAGTTCCTTAATAACACTCTTCTTAATTCTTGAAACCCCCTAGCTGTCAAATTTTATTGTAGATCCAGCATATTTCTCAACAGAGTCGGAATAATTTCATGACAAATATGAGAAATGACAGGATGACATAATACATTTGTACTTAAAGCTTTATTTTGTTTTATTTTACTTCTATAACTTTAAAAATGTTTTGATCCTGTTTTATTAGAAAGAAAAGAAACTAAAGGTGAGGCTTCAACCCAAACAGTTTTTTACAGCAGTAGGCGTAAACTCTGGAAAATAAAATGAAGGCTAAAAATGTTCAGGGACTATTAAATGTAATGGAAAAAAAGGCACCTCTCACTTGACTGAATTTTCGCTGCTAAGGCAGTTTTATGTTTGCTATTCTCAGGTATTAACATTTATGATAGTAACCTTTATAAAGTCAATTTAATTATCTTTATCTTTTTACAAATAATAAATTTAGTTGTCCTACAATGAAAATCAATTGTCAACATAAGCTATGGTTAACATCTAATAAAACAGCCCTCTGTAAATCCATGATTAATAAGATTGGCTTCTGTATTAACTAACAGACATCATAAAATTTTCTTCCTTACAATAATTTGTATATTCAAGGTTCATCCTGCTGGACTGAGTTTCCTAAAATAAACTGTTAGAATGAATGAACAAAATTTTGGCACCTATCATTATTATATTACAACCATTTAAATATATATCTGTAGCTGAATGGTTTTCAAATTAATGTCATATTTTAATTAAGTCAGAGAAGATGGTGGCTATAGCAAATGTTAAGTGATTCACTTCTTTGTTTCCTTTAGCTTCTGAACATAATGATAATGCTGCTCAGGTTTTAGTTTGAGCATTAGAGGAAGCTAATTGAAATGTGAAAAACCAATTTCCCAAAACAATCTTTACATGTGACAGGGGTTACCAAAGTCATTTTACAGAGCAGGGAAAGTAGGTATGCTTGAAGCACCTGTACAAGAGCATACAGAACCAGGCATGAAAATTACTTCCACCTTGCCCAGACAAACCCTTCCAAATACCATGGAATCTTTTGGCCATAGAGACCTAACAGGACCTTAGATTGTTTTGTGAGCTTTTTAGGCATCATTTTCACTCTCTCACTCTCAGTGTGTACTTTGGAAAATGGAGATTCTGACCCTTCATCTTACTACTTTACTGTAAGGCAAGTGACTGTACCACAATCAGCAAGACTAGAGTAGTGCAGTGGGAAATCAGTCCTTGGAGAAGCACCAGTCTTTATTATTACTTGAATGGAAGAAGGGAAGTATCTTACTGTGTATTTAATCTGTTTTAAAAATGCAAGAAAAGCATATATTCTTTCCTGCGAAGTTGTTACTTCTTGCTTTACAGAACTTTGATGTTAATTAGGGAAAAAAGATATATTTTTAAATTAGCCTCTGGCAATGAAAAGAAAATTCTTTATCACATAAAAAATATCTTCACATAGTACCTTTAGTGCTCTGGACATTCTCAGAATAAAATTATAATTATAATTATATATATATATATATAATATGTTGATAAGACCTAGAAGTTCTGAAAAAATCTAATGTACTTTTATGTGATGTTTCTGTTTATTTCATTCCTTTATTTGATCATTTCTAATAAAGGAAATGCACTAATCAAGTCCAAAGTTTTGGTCATTGTGCCTCATTCTCTGAAGTACAATGATTAGGTTATAAACAGACCAAGAGTGACAAAAGCATTTCAAATATAACTATGGAATTCAAGGGAATATTTACATAGGTTTAATATTTTGGAGAAAAAGAAAGCAATCCAGGTAACATTCATTATTTTACAAAATTTAACTTTGTGCCACCTGAAAACCGACAATCACCTCAGAAAGTTGTAGAAAGCTGGAAAACCGGAACAATTTTCAGACCTAATATAAAAGAGGCAGCTTGTTTCTAACCTCTTCCCTGATGAGAGACTGCTAGACGAAGCATTTGCTCCTTTTTATCTGTCTGAGGAACACCTGTGTAGCTACACCATGCCCTCCTATTGGTAGCTAGACCCTTTTCTAGAGAGCCAGAATATATTAGAAGCATAGAAATATAACATAGAAACATACAAATGTAAATGCTCACTTCACGGCATTTGCTGTGCGTGAGCTTTTAACGATTTCAAGACTGAGCACAGCAATGCTGCCTGGATTGAGCTTGTGCTCACCCTCCCAGGACAGCCTGCTTTGCTAGGTGGTCTGCAGCTCACCCTGTCACTTAAAGCCTTTGAATGCAAAGCATAGCATGATTCATGGTTTAACTTTATAAAGTAACTGCATGGGTGGGCGTGCAGTTTATAGAGCATTGCCCTCTACCATAAAAAGTAGTTTGTAACAGGGAAAGGAAAAAAATAGTAGTCAAAAGGTTGTAAACACTTGTTTAAAATGCATAAATTTTAAAATACACAGTTAGCGAATGTATTTATTATCCTGTTTCTAATGCTCTCAAACATTAGAACTTTCTTTTTTCCCCTTAAATCTCTTTCTGATGAAAAAGGATTGTTAATTTTATTTTTCCAGTTCTTCCTAGTTTAATTTTTTTTCTTTTATCATTCCAAAGAGTTAAGGCTTCCTCTTGTTTCCTCTACCCTTTTAACAGCTAATTGCAATGCTGACTGACACCTCACAGGAGAAAGAAAAGCAGTCTGGCAACTCTGGGCCTTCTCCTCACTCTTCTCTAGCCCCATGCAATTGTTTGATACCCAAAATAGAGGCAGTCATCAATAGCAGCCAGTCAGCTCAGTCTTCTTTTCTCTCTTCAAATAAACATTGCATCCCCCAACAACTCTGATGCAGCAAGTACCAGAGCTCCCTGATTTCTAGGAGGAAGCAGGAAGTGTCCTTTCCTCACTTTCCTCCTGGCTGCTCATCTTTCACTTGAAAAGGAAGCTGGTGACTCTTAATTGTCTGTGCTTCTTGTGGCTCTCTTATTGTTCTGTCTGCATTTCACCCTTTACACACATTTAAACTTCTTTTTCCTTATTTCATTTCCCCACATTGTATTCATTGCATCTAAGTTTATTGTTAAGTCAAGAACTGTCTCACTTAACCATTAATCTAGAATCCAAACAGCACTCCTCAGATTAATTAGAACACGGCCATATACTACTGCCCCAGTCACTACAAACTCTCCCTCACGTTCACCTGGCTAATTGTTCTGTGGAAATGGCTCTGTACCCTTCTTGTAAAGGATGCCTTACACAGGGTAAAACCAAACCACCAGGTAAGTGAGCCTGGACAGTGCTGCTTCATCCCTCTGGGTTAGATCTGTGATTACAATGAGTGCACACAAGAAACAACTGCTGCTTTATTTTTCTTACTGTTTTTTTCTTGTTGTCATACATCATACAATACACCAAAACAAATTAGTGCTGCTTTCTGCTTTGGGCAATGCCCACATGGTGGGGAACAGAGAGCAGGCCAGGACAAGAATTTAGATACCAAGAGGGGCTACTGGCCCTGTAGTAAAAACCAAGACATGCACTAGATTATCTTTTACACAAATGCGGTTCATAAAGCAACCCCCTACTGAAGCTTGAGTATAGAATTCACCATATGGAAGTATAAATTCAATATTAGTTTTTGAAACTTTTTTTTGACAGATGCTTGAGGAAAAGCTTGGCAAAATCCCTATTTCCAAGCCCTGGGTAGAAGCCAGTACCTGAGCTCAGACCAACCTTTTGTATTAGGGCCATCTAGTGGGAGAGGAGGCACGGAGAGAGACCAGGACATGTTCTGCATCCCTGTTTCTCATCCTGTTCAGCTTTGGTGTGACCTCCAGATGCCCGGGCCAACGGGACAATGATCAGCAGATCACTGCCAGTATTGCAAACAAAGCAAAACACAATTTGAAGAGCTGCTTTAGAAAAAGGGAAAGTGTGAAGCAGCCCCTGAAATTGATAGAGCTGTTAAGGAAAGCAGGCTGTGCCCATATTGCTAGAACCAAAGAGCCAAGGTAGAGAGTCTCAAAAAGGATAAAGACAGGGAGCACAAAAGATGATGATTTTGTGGATATAAGCCTCCTCACAGTTATTGGTTATTCCAGCTTATTTGTTCATACAAATCCTGTCAACTCCAGGCAAAATGTAGTAGGGTTAAAGGCTTGTGGAATCTTCTCCCCTTTGGTTTAGGCTATTCAATACAGGTGGGGGATCAACCCTTGGGGTTGATTTTTAGTTAATAAGGGACTTCTTAAACCATTGTGGAAGATTATACTAGCATCTAGTCAGTGTTAGCAGGCAGGTGGTGCAAGAAAATGGATCCTAGAGACTGGAGAATCAAGCCCATTAAGTTTTAGGTGCCAGAATTTGACAATACTCCAAATACACTGAAAAGAGTCTTGCAGCTTCCAGCACACAGCAGGGAGAAAGACTCAATATATAAGGTAGGTACCAAGATGATACTAAGCTGCCTCCCACTTAACCCAAAAAACCTAAAACAAAGCTGTATTTGTGCTTCTTAGTAATTTGAAAGGAAATTAGTGCTCTTCCTCCTGCAGACTACTAGAAAACAATTAGATTTGCCCTCAGCTGTGGAAGAGAAGATAAATAATAAGAGGCAAAATAGGTGTTCAGACAGACAATTGATTAATGGTCGCCCTCATGCTACAGTTCAGAGAATCAGTGCAAGGGTCCTTTCAAATGATGTGCTTTTGGGCTCTAGCAGGACTGCGAAGTGCTGTCTGAATGGTGCCCAGGGTATAACTAGCTGACATACTTGGTCAAAGACAAACACATGGATCACCTATTTGAAGAAACATCAGTGTAAGCCTGCAAGCTCAATATAGAAAAGTGAACAATCTCCTAAACCACGTTTGGACAATTTTTTAAGAATAATGCTTCAATGTAATTAAGGTTGCCTCCAATGACTCTCCCTACTCCCACCATAATCCTATTCATCTACTTCTTTAGCATGTTGCAGCTTGAAGTTTTCTTCAAATTTCCAAGGGGATGAGCATGAAATGAGCAGCTGGTCAAATGCTACTGTAGATTACTGGAAATTATGCAAAATAGAAGCTGCATTTGTAACCATGTCTGCATGTTTTAATGTTAAGAACCCTAGATTTTACAGAATGCTGCCAGTTTATGACATACAACCTGACTGATATTGTGCCCCAACCAACACCTCACATCTGCCAGTTAAGAGGAAGAACAGTGGGGCTCAAACAAACAAGAAGCCCAAGTCCCAGCAGTAAGAGTAAATTTCATAGAAAGAAGAGGCACTGAATTAAAGCTATTGTCTTTTGTGAAACAAGGGGGAGAATCATCCTCTTCTGACAGCAAAAGGCTTATGACATAGCTGATAATGTTTTAGCTACCTGGCACAATAAGAACATTAGGTAAATTTGTTTTACTCTAAGTGAGGTGCTTGTACATTTGTTTTCCATGTATGAATTTATTCAAAATATTACAATAAAAAGGGAGGAACTTAAAAAAAAGCAGGTATAAAATCAGAACTTATTTACAGTTAATGAATACAGAAAATGATAACTCATAATGCTGACAAAGCATATTTCCACATCCCTTTCTAGTATTTTAGATCTACTGAAAAATAGAAAATGATTTCTTACTTGACAACATACATATATATTTAACATAACAGCACCATAATCTGCAGGGTTTTTTTTTTTTCTTAAAACTTTGCAAGCTGCAACATATAGAGATGGGACCAAGGCATGAGACTGAGCAGGGAAATCTTTTGATTCAACTTTGCATCAGTATATCACTACACAGAGAGACCGAGGATAACCAAAAAAAGTTATGGCTCAGTAAGACAGAAATATTTAAAAACAGGGATCTGCAGAGGATATCTTAGTTCAGTAATCTTAAAGGATGCTTAGATTTCTGAAGGAACTCTTCTGCCATATCCTCCATTTTGTTCTCCACTGGAGCTGCAGATTTGTTCTCTTTACCCTTTTTGAGGCTTCTTTTGTGCTGGGATTTAAAGAAAATATCCAATGTTAAGAGATTACAAAGAAATGAAAGACTTCTTGCTCATGTGCAATGCAGTGGTCTGAGAAAAAAAGTTGATATAACACCTGAAAAAGGTTCCCAATATATTGCATTTACTAAAGAGATTGACTGTAGACATACAGAAGCTCAGCAGCTATTTTTAAAGGGTCCACAACAGAGGGTCCATGCTCTCCCCAGCAAGAAAACCCCTAGACTAATATACCAAGAAGTTTACACTGATACATTGGTAGAGCGAAAGGGTCAGAAGCAAGTAAGTAAAAAAACCCCCAGCACCAAGAAGACTCAAGAATGCCAATATTTCTGTCAGGCCTCCAAGAAAATATTCCATGTGATTTCAACTCTTCCATTAACACATGCCTAGCAAATTATGACAATTTTTTTCATGCAGAATTACTTGCTGAGGAATTTCCAACTGTCTGTCCAGCCCGCCAGAAATCTGCATTATTTTATCTACTATTAACTATCAGAATCTGCTGTTACTTTAGCTCAAGTTTAATGAAGCATTACCTACAGGATTTAAAGAAGTTGTGAGACTATACTAAAACATAAGAAGTGACTTGAAGCTACAGCACTGTAATGGAACAATAACATTTCTTCTCTCAAATACACAGCTGTTTTGTTTATCTGTGGAAGTTACCTGGAAAAAAGGAATGCCACCATTTGTGTGACAATATACATTTGTATCCTTTAAGTATTTGTCACAAGCAAGGCTTTCACTGCACTCCTGCAACTCTCCTTCCTCTTCCAACAGGTCCTAAAACAGAAGTTTTTCAGAAAAATGTGTTTAATGTCTGAATTTCCTCAATGAGCTTATTAAGCATGATCAGATCTATAAAAGACATGGAACTTCCATTTTTGAAAAACAGAAATGAAATCTAAATTACTAATATCATTGCTTATTTTCCAAGAGAATATTTTTGTTAAATGCTCAGCACACTTGAGTCCAAGTACACTAAAACATGAAGGCTACAACACTCCTAGATTCAAGTCAACTCTCCACAAGGGCATGGAAAAACCTCAAAGATGTGAAATCTTCATTCAAGAGCCTCATTTGCCATTTATTTACATACCTGACCTGCATTATCCTTCACCTCCTTTACACTGCTTAGCATTTCATCAAGATTTGGTTGCTTTTGTCTTAATTGCTCCAGAAGTACTTCCCGGGGCTCTGTTCTCACAAGTGTGACTGGATAGAAGTAGTCTTTTCTCTGTGGAGTTGTCCCTTAAATGAAGATTTCACACAAAAGTGTTTGCTTTAATTTCAGATCCTCAATTTTACATCAACTGAATACAGGAGTCATGCTTTGTTCAGTCCCCATTCTTTGCATACATCTTAGAAAAGGTGTAAAGCTGCTAGTTATATTATATCCCCATAAACCTTCACTTATAAGCTCTGGAACTCAAATTGTTTTCTGTAAGATCATTCTGTCCCCAGGCTGCTTAAATACCTGTTGGAACATCCACTTTGAGATCCTCTTGCAGGAAACCATTAACCTGAGTTAGTCCATGCTGTACTCCCTCCTCAAGTGCCAGATTTTGCTCCACAAGTATCTCCTGATCGACTGTTATCTGATCAAGAAGGCCATTTAGTACCTTCCCCTCAGCAGCCTTTTGTCTGCCAATATGGTCAGCAATTTCAGCTATTGCTTTATCACAGTTTTCTTCATTTTTCTGAAAATGAAACAAAAGAACAACCCAACTAAAAACACCAAGTTAACAGGAAAGGTAAGATTATGGCCTCTTTTCTAAGATGTGGTGCATGATTAGTGACATGACCTGAAACGAAACAACTGAGACCTCAAATTGAGAAGTTTCAGTGCCAGTTTTACACTCTCATTTTGAGAGCTATCTTCAGAAGAGAGCCGGTTTCTTAGAAAGTATGATCGTTTTAGAAAGCTAGTAATAAGAATAAAGATGATGCCATCTGGCTCAGATCAGACTCCTCATGCTTTTATGCCCAAACCCTGCACAGAATTAGGATATTCAACTGAACGTGAACATCCTACAAGCACTAGAACCTTCATGAATTTGTAGGGGAAAAGGAAAACTCGTTTTTATCCATTCTCATTGAAATTAAACTCCTGAACTGCTCAGCAGGTACAACAGATACAGAGATGTCTTGAGACCACAAAAGCTTTTAACAGTTTAGAGTTGGACTCAATCCTTAGAAAACCCATTCTTACTCAGAATATTCTGTGATTCTGTGTGAAGGAAGTTTCTAGTTGGGTTTTTCCTTCTGAAAGTTCACAAAATATGAGACTTCCCAATTTCAATGTCTATAACAATAAAACAAAGGCGGGATGTGAAATTTGTGATGGAAATTAAAAAAAACCCACCAAAACATGAGAGAGAAATGCTTAGATAAGAGGCCAGAACTCATATATACTGAACAGGAATTCTTTCTCCTATATTGATTCAATTGACTAATAAAGTAATTTGCATCCTCCAGAAAATAGCCTGCATTTGATCACTGTGCATCTCCCAGGGACAGTACTAGTAGATAAGGCTTTAGAATGAAACACCACCTAGATGATGTTAAACATCCAGATTATAAATGCAAGTTAGCTGTATGGCATTAATCATGATACCATTTTTTGAGGTTATGTGCACTTGAAGTTCAAAGTCTTCCTGTTAATTCAGGCTTTTGATTTCCTCTAATTACATATTTTTAAGCTCTGTAACATGAATCTGCTATGAAAAAAACATAGTTTTGTTTTGACTATAACCAAGAACTTTTTTCTCCCCTCTACAAATTCTACAGTAAAGTTTGTCTCAGGATGCTGCAAAAGAGTACAAATCACTATAGGTACCTTTTGTAAACATTGAAATTGCTGCTTCTCATCCTTGAATGACAATAGCTGCTGATTAGTAAAGTTGACCATCTGAGCAGTTGTAAATTCACCCCATGTATTGGTATCCTGAGACATGTGTTTGAGATTGCTGAGAATATGTTGACAGTGGTCACTGGATTTTTCCAACATTGTGTTGTTTTCAGCATTTATGTTCCTGAGCTCTTGAGAGAAATTATCCAGAGATGCAGTAAATTTGCTGTGATTGGAATTTGTACTGCTGACTAGGTCTGTGGTTTTCCTGCAACAACATATTTGTAAGAGTTCAGAGATTTTGAAAGGTAGATTTTAACACAGTATACTTTCAGAAATATGAAACCATAACCAGTGAAATAGCACAGGTCTATCAAACCAGTTAATTATAATGTTGTTGCTCTACTTAGTAAATTTGAAGCACTTGCACCAGTAGGTTGGTTAAAAAAACAAAACTCCCACCAACCAAGAAAACCCAAAAGAGAACCAAAAGACCCTAAACACAAACTAAAAACCAACTTCAGCAAGACCCCAGTTTTTCAGTCTGAATAGAAACAAGTTCACTCTGGGGAAAGGCCAACTATGATCTACACTGTGGCAGAACCCAGCTCTAACATACTGGCCATGTCCAGCAGGCTTTATATAAATATGAAGAGCATCCAATTTTGAAGTTCTCTTCATATACGATTTCTCTTGCATAAGTGTACAGCAAAAAGAATCTGCCCCTTACAGGTGAACGTTTTCTTGCATAGCAGTGATGGTGGTCTTCAGGCTTCCATTTTTTGTGAGTACATCACTTAAGTTCTTCTGAGTCTCCTGAGCAAACTGGTCAAGCTGGCTTTGCAGTAAAGACATCAATTCGGCTGTGCTCTATTAAGAAAAATACCACAAAATTCACTGCTATTCTGCACTTTTAAATTGTCTTAAAGGGTACTTGAATGCCTGAATTAAAAATGCAGAAAATGCGGAGTTTTGCAATTCTAAAGCAGAAGGTACAATTTTTGTGTAGTGAAGATATATGTAATTTTGCTTTTGAAGACATATGTAAATAGACATATACTGGATATACTCACAGCAAGGGGAACAGCAAGGGTTTTTTGTTACATTCCTACATAAGCTACTTAAAGCAGCCTAACAAAAGCTGAATAGAATTAGGATCAAGTTACTGCCCTCCTAACACGTTTTCTGAAGTAAGTATAATGGTTTATTACCACATAGGAGTTTAAATCAAAGCAAGCAATCATACTTGGTGTTAGGATGTTTTCTTACTCCAAGGATACCTTTCTATGTGCCAACCTTGTCACTTCCACTTCTTTCTTTAAACTGTCACAATTATGCTGGAGCTGAGCAAAGCCACTGGCTGTATCTTCCTGTATTTTTTTCAGAGTGAGAAAAAGATCTCCAAAGAAGGAATCCATTTCCTTTTTATGGCCCTCCATCTTAAAGAAAAAAAAAAGTTTTACTTCCAGTTAGATTGTTATATCTTTGTTTGAAAAACTGGTGTTTTGCCCTAGCATAATTGATGTAGAAACAAACTCTACCCCAAGGAAATGGTCAAAAGGCATTAATAAAGTACTGTGCGTAAAAGGCAGAAAGTAACACCTGGAACAATCTAAAGTTTGAGACTGGAACTTCGTGTGGGGGCTGTTCCAAACGCAAAATTTGGCATGCAAGGTAAACAAAATAGAAAAGTAGACAAGGTACAGCAAGAGCTGGTAAGCCATGGACTACCTGCTAAGTCTAAAAACCAATGAGAAGCTTCTAGACAAGGGGAGTTGATTTCTCATGAGTTGTAAATGACAGGAGGGGAAAATGTTTCTGGTAAGAAAAACAGGTCACCAGAAATAAAGACTTGTTTTTGACAAAATGGAAAAAAAGGAAAAAAAAAAAGAAATGCAAGAGGTTGCAGTTCTAGACAAGTATCACAAGACAGGCTAGAACTATAAATTGAAGCAAAGGACTTTAATAAGTGCAGTGTAGTTTGCACTTAAGGTTGTTAACAAGATAAACCATCACATTCTCCAGGAATCAAAGGAACTATAGAAAAAGTAAGCCATGATAGCAGAAAAATTTTGGAGTGGTGAGACTTGCCTTAGTTGACTTTTTGCTTTTTAGATTGCTAAAATACAGGGGAGAGTATATTAAATGTATCATCAAATATTTGTTACGTAAAGATTTAAGCATCCGTGTTTTACCATTCTATTGTGGCACTTAGGCAAGCAGTTGTGCCAATATAGAGAAAAGCAAATTTACCACACTCAGGAGAGGAAAAAGGCCTGAAAGAAAGTTAAAAGTAGAACTCATGGGACAAGATAAAGGGGAAAAAGCCAGACAAGAAGTGGAAGCACTCTGACATACTGCAGAAAACCAAAGAACATATTATCTGTAAATTGAATAAAATAGAACAGCACAAGGCAAAGAGGCAGGTTATGTGCATTACCTGGTCAGCCACAGCAGAATATTTCTTCAGGTTATTCTGAATTTGACAGTTTAACCCCAAGACAAATTCTACAACTGGTGTCAAGCTATTTACCGCTCTTCCTAATCCAGTTTCATGTTCCTCCTAGAAAGAGAAAAAAAAAAGTTAAACCAGAATATGACTGTTCCTTCACCTACATTTGTAAGAAGCTCCTATGTACATATCCATGTGCTCTGTTATGACAGTACAGGCTATATAGCACATTATAGCTTGTGGGGGTGACATGGGAGGGGAAGTGGAGAGGGACAATCATGATCAGATGGTGAAGCAGATACAGGTAAAGAGCATGAGAAAAAAAATACACATTTACAAAACTCCTTTTAATCAAAACCAGTTTCAAATATTTAAGTAAGAGTATGCAAATGTACTAACAATTAATCTCAGCAGCTCAGCTTTACAATCAAGTGATAGATTTTCATGCTGTGTTATTTTTTCAGACATGTGAGAAACTTCAGTAGACACCAGTTCTTTAAGAGAAGCAAAAGACGCTGATACAACTGATGCAAGAATATCTGCTGTAGAAGAACTGGTAGACAGGAGGTCACCTACAAAAGAAATCAAGAGTTACAAATTCCTTTTAAGTTATGCCGTAAGATAGGAACTCTTTATTTCTCATCTTATTGCCCCTTAGAGCACAGGAAGGCTGTGGATCATCCCAAATATGTTATTACTGGTGCAACTATAATCATTACATCCCTTAAATAAAGTCACTTCTTTCCTAAAACAGATACACTTTAGAAAGTGGTTTTTGAGATTACTATTGCAAAAATTCTGGATGACTACTAATACAGGTATTACACTTACCTATAAAATTTGTGTAAGATGTCAACATCTGTTGCTGCTTCAAACTCTTTTCAGTAATTGAATTCTGTATTTTGCTGAACAAAGCATTCATTTGTCCTGCAAACATATTTTGCATGACAGCATTGTGCTGATCAACAGCCTTCTTACGGTCCAGTTTTGCATGGAGCCCAGATACATCTCTTGTAGTTTCTTCAACTGTACTTAGTAACTATAATTTTTAAAGTTATTTTAGTAAGTCTTTAAACAAGAGGTCAAGCACATAATATCTAAGGAAAAGCAACAGTAGTTCTGAGTTAAAGAAGTTATCTCTCTAGGAAGACAGGTAATTCCCTTTACATCATCAAATTACAACTGTTCTGGACCCTGGTGTTACATCATTTATACTTTTAGAACACGGGAAAAAGTTACCTACTAGAGTCCATTTGTTCTGGCTTTAAAACCAAAGCATTATTAAATTACATGCTCAGTATTTAAGGAATTAAGGTATCATTGATCACAAAAGAGTAACTGAAAATACCTGAGCACTTCAAATTTTTTCTGAACAATCTGATAGTAAATATATTCTTTAATATAGTACTCAAGCAAGAGGTTTCTAGTACTAGTCCTGTGACAAATAATTTAGAATTCATACAAACAGTAGAGTCCTGGTTTGTAGTGAGCATAAGTAATTTCTGTACCTGTTTGTCTCACACCAATACTCCATAACCCACACGTAAAAACCAGGCATTTCCTCCCAATTTTACAGGAATCCAAATAGAAAGAAATTGTCATGGTGCCTGAAGATACAAGTTCCATCACTTTGTCATTTAAATAGCAGGACAATCTCTCTCCCTACCTCAAGTCTGTTTGAATAATTATGCCCAATCTACAATCACATCAACGCCATACCCTAAACCACAGAGCTGACAGGGCAACATTATTCAAAGCTTTTTGCTATTCTTCTACCCCAGTTCATAGAATGGTTTGTGTTGGAAGGGACATTAAAGACCATTTAGTTCCAAGCCTCCTCCCATGGGGAGGGACATGTTCCACCTAGACCAGGTCCTTCAGGTATGTATAATTTACTGTTTTGCAGGACCAGTCATAAGATTTTGAAAGAAAACTACTTATTCTGGGAAACAACTCATGATAATACATACTGCAAAGCACTCGAACTCCCAAGACAAACTGGCCTGAGGGAAAGTTAGTTCCAGACCAACCAGAGTGTTAAGCAGTCAACTGTCAATACTACCACAGAGAAAGTCCTGCAATCTAATCCTAGTTTTCAGTCTTAAATTCAGGTCTTGTCTCTCTTCAGCAACAGTTGGTTTTCTTGAACAGCCTATGAAACTTCCAAACACAGGAAGTTGTTTTACAGTAGGTACAAGAACTGTGACAACCTTGCTAGCGGTGCCATGAAGCTTTTGTTCAGTATTTTCCAAAACTGAAACCACGTATTCTTCCTCAGCCAGCTGAACCTTGGTTTCTTCTAGATCTTTTTGTGTTTCTTCCAGTTCTTTCTCTTTGATTTGCAGATCTGTTTTACACTGCTCAAGTTCATTTTTACTGACTCTGAATAGTTCAGTGACCTAAATAGGAAGACAATCATCAAAAAGGCAACACCACTTTTTATAAATTTGACAGCCTCATTTCACATCTCTCAAATTACGTGACAATGCCAGAAGGCAAATTGTCATCTAGCAATGTAATTTCAGCTGTAGGACTCAGGTCTTAAACCTAAACTACAGGTTTGTATAGACTTTCTAATCACTGAAAACACCAAGCCAACACCATTCTCGCTGTAATACTCCCTTGCTTCCCCTCTCAAAATACAAGAGCAAACTACTTTTACAGCACAAGGAAATGAATCCCATGGAACAAACATAAACAGACAGACTGAAAAGAGTCAGTAAAACTGATTACACAGAGTTACATATACATACAAATAATATCTACATTTCTCTTAAACAATGAGCTCCAATTTTTGTGTTGTTTGTTAATGGAAGCTCGTGACCTCCTCCCCTCATTCTTTGCTCCTAAGCAAATACCTGTCAATTGAGATGATACCATTTTAGAAGCAGATTTTTTGCTGAAAATTCAGCAAAGCAAATTATAGTAGTAGACATGAAAACAGCTTTAAAAATAAGTATTGCAACCTGCTATTTAGTATATGTTATTTCAAATTCCTAACTCAAAGGATTAGGAAGCATCCACTCTTGACTAACTGAGAAACTTCAAAAACAACTACAACAACAAAAAGAATCTTCTGACTGTTCTTTCTTCAAAGTTTTTTCCACAGTTGAAAAACATCACTTACTCTTTTCACTTCTTCCTCCATGACACTGATTTTGTCAATATACTCTGTAATTTGTTCTTCCTGAGTCGTCAGCTTTCCATTAAGGGCTCTCAAGCAAGGATTAAAACAAAAACAAATCAGTCAAGTAAGAGGCAGTTTCAAGATTTTACACTACATTTTCAGTAATTTAGAAAAATAAGTATTGCTAAATCCTATATGAATAGCAGGTATTTTTCACTTAAGGCAGGAAAGATTTAAGACTATTTTCCATTGTAAACTTTCTGTGCAAACTAGCTCTATTAAAAGTGAAGTATAGCAAGTTTACTTTCCTGTATTAGCTTCCACTGAAAAAAAATAGGTTGCATGTGTAGATCATCTGCATGCTAGGTAATGCTTACAGTAAGTTCCACACATACATAAATTCTTCAGTGCAAGCCTATTAGATTTTAATTTAGTATAGGAACTAATTCAGAAAGAACAAGTTGATCAAACAGTTAAGTTTTCCTGTCTTCAACTTTCTGGATTGAAAATAGATCTGAAAGTATTTCTGTATAAGGATAGGTACCAGTATCTGAGATTTGTTGCTAGTTATTTTATAGAAATTTTGCAGACATACTCAAAGTTTTCAAGAGAAATATAGATTCCATTTTTCTCTCGTGCAGCAGCAAGGTCTCGCTTCAGACGCTCAATCTCTTCAGTGTATTCCTGCATGAAGAAACAACCACATGTAAACATGAACATTTCTATTTTGTTTTCAATATTCAGATTAATAGGTACTTTATAAAAGGTAGTGCTCTACAGAAGTTTTGCATAAGCACAACAACAAAGCACTTCACTTCTGTTCTGAGTTCAGTATAGCATCATTTAAATTCATACCATTGGGTATATATTGGCTATACGTAGAGCATTGAAACCTTCCATTTGAGGGTCATACTTGGGTGCATTTAGCAGCTTACAATGGGAATCACACCTTTCTTGGGGCACAGATACTTTACATTGGCTCTTCACTTGTACTTACTGACAAGTTCACTTTAATTCACGCACTTTCTAGGGAAAGTGCAAAATTGCAAACATGCAATATCCACAGTCACAGCTAGTAGCAATAACCCTTTGCTCAACTTCAGTCTTATCAACAGTTCCAATATCTGCAGGGACTATTGCTATATCAGTGCAGCTCTAGCTTATAAGCATCAGTTCAGTAATTAAAATCACTTCAGAAAAGCACTGCTACTAGTTACAGCTTCTCCCATACTCCTAACTCCCACACAGCAGACTACATTAACAAAGAGTCATGCCTAACCTGTAACTTCATTTTTTAAGATACATGTTTAGTTACCTTAATTAGAGCTTTTTTGGTTAGCTTCTGATTAACTTCAGGCTTGTTCATTATGTTCTTTGCTCTATGGGCATATTCCAGTGTACTCAATGTTTCCTGTGAAAAACAGATGTAACACTAGGTCAAGCTGAGGAATTAACTCATATTTTTGTATCATTAGCAAAATATATTATTTGTTTTAGGAATAGGTTTTCAGACTTTAAATTTACCTCAAGATTTACAGATGCAGGTGAAATTGTGGCAATTATGGATGTTTTTGTCCGTCCTCCAAGAGAGTCTTGAAGGATTCTTGTGAGTTTAGATTCCCTGTATGGAATATGAGGGGCTCTTTCCACTAGAGCAGTAATAACTCTTCCTAGTGTCAGCAGAGATTGGTTGATATTTCCAGCTTCACGAGCTCTTTTGTCAACGGCCCCAGATCGACCAATGTTTTCACTTCCCGCAAGATCAACCTGAAAGGTAGGTTATGCTTCTGTCTCAATCACCCTGAAGAATGCTTGCCCCAAAGTCTTTCAGAGCACATAAATGAGCTTACGAGTTTTTCAGGACACACAGGAGACAAATGGGACTGGTATTTTTCAGAGTGACAAACATACTTTGTATCACTTCATAAAAACAATCATTTTTCCCCTTATCAGGAAAAAAAACTCTAATAAACTCTAGTACATGGCTAAAAATTCTATCAATGACATTTAGTTCAAATACTCACCAAGTTCAGCTTTCCAATTTTAACAAGTTCCTCTCCATCTACCGTTGTTTCTTTCATATGGATGGTAATTGAAAACACAGAGTGGGAACGGCTGCAAAAGAAACCAGTTTCAGATGTTCCATTAAAGCCAAATATCTACTTGTTATATGACTGCTGCAAGTTCTGTGCTCTTCATAGAGAATACGTTTAGCCCATGAACTACAAATGACATTTTCAATACATAAAGTTATTCTGCCAAGTATAATTTTGTGTGTGTACACATGAATACGGTATTTAAAACCGGTGATGAAGCAACTTACACCAAGTCTATTTAGTAAATGGGACTGGTGAAAACACCCAACCACCTAGAACAGCTAGAATAAAGACAACTCACTTGTCTGACACAAGTATATCAACTAAACAGCTTCCAAAATTGAAAGGAACCTTCTTTTTGAGAATGTACAATATCTACTGCAAGGAGTATTTATCTCATGCTAGTACATGCAATGTATTTCACTTATATATCTGTCAGATTTGGGTCTTCCATTTTCATAGGCATAGAAAGCTTTGAAAAAGTTAACTTCATAACTTTTGAGTTAAACTTCAATATTCTAGATGTCTCATTAAGAACATTATGATGTGTTTATCTCAGCTAGAGTTAGATGAAATCCCAGGGCTACTGTTCCAAACAGACACTGCATATTTACAAAGGATATATTAATTATAAAGCAGGAAAACTCTAAACAAGAGGGGAAGCTTATGTTAAAAACAATGTAGGGAGAAATAGCTTGCCCCTTTTTAACTTGAGAAGCATTCAGAATCTGTGATGCTTTGTACTATTTGCTTTGGGGTGGAGTTGATTTTCTTCACAGTGGCTGGCATAGGGCTGTGTTTTGGGTTTGATAATATACAGGGTTGAAAATACAGAGATGTTGTCAGGGCTGTTCATACTGTGACACTGGCAAGGAGGTTCGGAGGAGACACAGCCAGGACAGGTTGACCACAAATTACCAAAGGGATACTCTAGGCCATATGGCATCAGGCTCAGTATATAAAGTGGGGGGAAGAGAGAGGAAAAGGGGAGGGGACATTTGGAGTGATGGCATTTGTCTTTCCAAGTCACCACTACACTTGATGGGGCCCTGTGCTCATTGAGAAAGATTAACCATGGGAAGTAGTGAATTAATTTCTTGCTTTGCTTGTGGGCACAGCTTTTGCTGTCCCTATTAAACTGCCTTTATCTCAGCCCATAAGTTTTCCAGCTTTTACACTTCCAATTCCCTCCCCAAATCCTGTAGGTGTGGGAGTGACTGAGTGGCTGGGTGGGCTTGGCTGCTGGCTGGGGTTAAATCATGATATCCCTTCATAGGCCTATTGCGATGATCCCACAGCAGGTGATAAGGAAGAAATTGTAACTCTGGCTTTCTAACCCACGTTTGACAGTCTGCACTGTGATAGACAATCTCAAGATGCTGTCATGTTTGCACAAGCTTCTTACTTCTTCAGTAGGATTCTGTTTAAGAAAGAACAAAACAAGGTTTCTGAAATAGGGAAGATCTGTACCTGGAATATGCGTTCATGTAAGTAGCTGCAGTTGTTCTTTTGGCTGCACCCCTTTCCAGGATTTGGTAAACTTGATTTTTGTTGTGTACAGTTACTTCTTCCAAGCCTTTAATAATTACACCCCTCTGTCAGAAAATAATACATGCTTATTATAGATCTCTCAACAATCCTGAAAGCCTCAAGTTAACAAATTTTGTGGCACTAACCTTGTTTCGAGGATCATCAAACATTTGCAGTCTTTCTCCGACATCAGGAGTAGGATTCAGAAGATCAAAAAGCTCCTCATTATAGATTTCCAAAAGAGAGACTTTTACTGAAAATTCAGTACCATTCTCTGTGAGTTTTTCAAATATTTGATGCAATGTACGGGGTATGATACCCGCTAGTGGATCCTATAATAAAAAAGAAATATTTAGTTTATAAATGTACTGAAAGAGATTTGGAGCTAGGGGGTAGAGTTTCAATTAATCTGACTGGATATAAACAAGAATAAAGATGACCTTTCATATAAAAATTGTCAAGAGTTGAATGCAATACATTAAAGATGTAAAGTTGTCCTTTTCATAAAAATGAATGAGACTATTTGTTAATCTACATTTAAGGAAAGTCAGCTTCAGAATTTGAAAGGCATCAACTTTTGGTTTTCTTTAGCCTTCTGCAGTTTTCAACTTTGAACTACAGTACAGACAAGAGAAATCTCAGGAGTGAAAATGTACCTCTTCCCAAGTATATTCTTCATTGGGTGACCGCTCCCCTTCCATTGTGAAGGTCTTACCAGTACCAGTTTGGCCATAACTGTGGGAACAAAAATAAAAACATAAATAAGAAACTAAAACACAAATAAAACTTCCTAGTACTAATTATTGGCTTACTTACGCAAACACCGTACAGTTGTAGCCCATAATAACTTCATCCAAAATGGGACATACAACACTCCGGTAGACATCAATCTGCTTTGCCTGAGCTCCAAAAACCTATTGACACAAAAACAACACATCCCATTTATCCATACAATAATGCATAATATCACACTAAGCAATAGCTTGTTTCTAGAAGTCCTCAACTTGACAAGCAGTTACGAACCATATCAAATGTGTAAGTCTTTCTTGATGACTTATCAGTCACTCCTCCGGTGCGGACACTGACTTCCTTTCTTGCTTGATCACAGTCTACGACAGCATAGGAGCTCGCTTTGAGTTCTGAGGCATTGAAAGGCCTAAAAGGACAGGAGTCAGGAAGATCAGATAGAAATCATTGCTAACAAGAACACAAGATGGAGCACTAATATCACCCAGTTCAAGGATTTAGAACAGTATACCTGGGTAAAATGAACGAAGTTTTAAACTTTACCTGTTTAATAAGTATTTAAGAAAAAATGCTGCAATTTGGCAGCTTACAGACCCTCTTTCTCCTTTCAACCAGTGTGAGACAACTCAGGCATCTATAGCTTTTTGTTTGTTATATATATATTTTTAACAAGCCTATAACCACTTTTAAGGTCATTCAGATGCTCACAAAGATAACGGGCATTAGAACATGTTCATTTGCAGGGGGTAGAAGTTAAACAGTTGTCTAAGTAAGAACCTCCAAAAACATGACAACACTTCTACACACAAGTTAACGCAATAGTGAATCAAATGCCAATGACACAACACTCTAAAGCACCAAAAATACCAACAGACCCTACTAATTGCAGGACAGTAAACAGCAACACCAGAACCTTTATAATACTGATGCTCCTGAATAGTATTTAATAAGACAGGTAAAACATCAGATTTGGGGCAGGGGGGAAAGTCCACATTAATTTAAAGTCAATCATAGTAAAAAGGTTTAACAGAAGTACAATAAAATTTTTGAACTTTTTTTACAGTGAGCATTTTGTTTCACCACTAAGTTAATTCAAACTTAATTGAAGGACATAATAAAAGGACACTTGCCACTACTCCTCCTGAAATGCATGGGAAATGTTCTAAAAAGCATTAAATCCTATTTTATTCTTCATTTAGTAGTGCTACTGCACTGAATGTCTATGCTACCTCTATAGTTGACCTGAGCAGTCAGCTTGGAAATATAACTTCTACAACCTTGAACTCCTTAAAATATCTTGACACTGGGGACACACTTCAGATACTCTTTAAAATATAATGTTAAAGAAAAAACCCAGAAGACAAGCAAACCACAAGCACATAGCAGCTTGAGTTTCCTGAACCCTGTGGCTAACATTTCTCCCTCAATACATCACTGAGGCTGAAGTGTCAAATTCTAAACAGACCATGGGACACTTGGGTGCAAGATCGCCTGATGACAACAGAAGATCACTAAAATCTTGTTCACAGGAGCAAGTTACAGCTTCAGTTTCGTGACTTTTAAAGTAACAGAACAATGAACGTATTCTGCTGTGTAACCATGTAACACAGAAGCACTCCATCGCAGGAGATGCAATAGCCCACAGCAGTGACATTAGGGGAACTATTTAGTAGAAGTACAGATCATCACCATAGCCACTACACAAGCAGCTGCCTGGTATGCCATGGAGACATCAGATCTCAGGTTCATCCCCTTAGGTATGAAGCGCATTATGCGTATTAATAATGTACGTATTTTGAGCTTCTAAATTAATGTTTTACCAAAGCTCACTAAATGTGTTGCTTGAAAAGATTTTTTTATTTGTTCAAACTGATCAGGTGTTGGGAACAAATTAGAACACCAAAGAACAGTTACATCTACCTTCATATCTGTAAGATACGGAGAATCTGACTTGATGCAGAAGAAAAAAGAAAGGTGGAAGAAAAATTTACTAGCTCAAATAAACTGACAGTATTATAAAAAAAGCTCTCCAAAGGGCAAGAGGAAGGATGGGCAAGGAAGCTGTTAGAGGTTAGAAACTAACTCTTGACATAAGCAATTAGTCTGTGAGCTACAACAAAAGCAGAACACTACACCGTGGACAGTCCTGATGCTACTATCATAGTGAGCATTATGTTTAGTTAAAATAGATACCAATACTTGATGAAGCTATTCCAGAACAATTAAGAGAGATAAAAAGAAAACAGTTGCTCTTGACAATATTTCAAATCCCTTTGCTTCAATAAAATTCTTTTGCAGTAGCCTTAGCTCACATCAACACTTTCATCAATCCCACATTTGTTTCAGAAGTTTTACAGTTGTATTGTAAAGATAAGACTAAATTGATTTTAATTTCTATATTCATTGTGCATTGTGTAAAAGCAGAACTCATAAGCCTGAGAATATGACTGCAAAAGACATTGAAACAATGTGCAAACTAATATTTGCAGGGCTGGCTCCAAAAAACGTCAACTTCTAAAGGTGTTTCAAACACTATACTTAATGCATTACCAGTATTCCAGTTTTAACATGCAATGCTTTAAGATTATTTACTTAAGATCTAGTATCAGTAAGCAATTCCTTAAAGCCAACTCAGAATATTAAAGAGAACTTAATTTTACGGTACATGAAATTCATCACTTCGTACCAAAGAGTAAATTCATCTCATCAACCAAGGCATTTGTTCATTTTTACTTCAGCAGTAGACCCCCTCCCCACTGCTTGTCCCCTGGAAAGTCTGCATCAATGAAGTTATGTGACAGATATACCACAGAGGGCATAGCAACAACTTTGGCTGTTAAAGCTTAGCGACTTCCCATAGGAGCTCACAGAAGAGCAAAATTCAGTCTGGGTTTTTGTGTGTTTCGAATATCATACTAATTCTACGTAGCTCTTGAGCTTCCTACTGGATGTGTGCTAAATCAAGTTCGGAAACTGCAGCTTTTCGCCTTTTTAAGCTGTAAGAAATCCTCACAGCAGCCTCGCTACCGCGGAACTGCTGCTTCCCCGCGGGCACAGGGGGCCGCCGCACCCCAGACCGGCGCTCGGGACGGGCAGCGTCCAGCGCGGTGCCAAGACCGCTCAGGAGTACCGTCGGTCCCCTCACAGCGATCCCTCCGGCCAGACACAGCGATGCCCGGAGCAGGTATCCGCAGCCGGACACAGCGGCCCGGCAGAGCCACAGCTGCGCGGTGCCTGGCACACGGCGGCGGCCTCGGCCCGTCGGCCACGCGGGCTGTCCGGGCCACCGTGCAGGGAACGTCTGGGCCCGGGTCCCAGAGGCACCGACGCGGGACCTCCCCGGGGCTGGCCCGCGGACCGGCCCCCAACGCTCGCCCAGAAAAGGGCCACCGCGCGTACCTGCACCGCACCACCACCTGGATGTTCTTGCCCTTCTCCTCCTTCTTGGTGCCGCCGCCCTGGGAGCTGAAGGAAGCCATGGCGAGACGGGGCCGGGACCGAGACGCTGTCGCGGAGACAGAGCTCAGCTCGGCCGCGCGCGCCGCCGCCAGCGCCGCTTTGAACCGCGCACCGCCCGGCGCGGCCAATCAGCGGCGGCCGCGGGGCACCACGGGACGGCATTTCAAATCTGGGGCCGCGCGCGGCAGGCGGGCGGTGCTGCCCTGCTCCGCCCCGGCAGGTACGTGCATTAGGCCGGGCCGGCCTCCCCAGGGCCCTGCGCTGCCCATATCCACCCCTGCGTGCCGTACGGCTCGTCTGTGCCGCCAGTACCGCGAGGGGCCAGCAGGACAATGTCCGGCTTCCTCCGTGGCTGCCGCTGACACCCACGGGTCTGAGGGCAGCCAGACTCCTCACTTGCCATCAGTCCTCAACAGTCACATCATCCATATAACCCTTTCTCACAGGTCAAGCCCTCCATCCATCCGTTCTTCTGTCCCCCTAGCTCTCCAGCTGGCCCACGATTTCTTTAAACATTCCGACAAATAAGTACACCTCGCAAATGCCTTGTGGAATAGAACATTAATTGGCCTGTTTAAAAGAATGATCGGGTTTCTATTTACACAGCGGGGCATAGCGCTCGCCATTCCCAGCAGGGCACCTGCTGTCCCCTCGGCCAGCGGTGCCCCAGCGCAGATTGCCAGGCAGACCCTCCCCCAGCTGGGCACTTTTGGCTATGCCTGCAGAGCTCTGCTCCGATCCCTCTGTGCCTTGTGCATGCTTCAGCTCAGGCAGGGCTCCAGCACAACTGCCCAATGTCAGTCTGAATTCCACACCTAACTTTCCACGTGTTTACAGGTTGGTATTGCCTTATTGAGTAGTGGGAAAATCCTATGTAAGAATGAAAATGAGTACTTAAAGGCTCAGAACAAAGCACCACCACATCCATCCTTTTACTTTGAAACTATATCATGTGAACCACTTTCTCTCATTTACGTCACCCTGGCTTCCCTGTGAGAGCTTACTCTGAGGCACTTATTAGAAGCTTTGCTAGGTGGAGATCTATGACAGGATAACAGGTCTTCTGGGTAGATGGGAAGAAGCAGATGTTAGAGGAGATTGAACTCTTTTGATGTGCTTTTTCAGTTAAATCTGTACTGGCTTCTACAGTCATACTGTCATCTGCTTGTTATGACTGACAGTGCTACAGTGCTTTGCTGTTGTTCTAGGACCTTTGCAATTTCTGAAATTTAGACTGCCCATTTATAATTTTGCAGGTGTCCACACCCTTTTCTCCCCTAAAGTTAGCTACTTTGAATCTTATTATACTTCTCTCCTCCATGAGTTCTTAAAGTCAGTAACAAATAAATACTAACCCATAAGGCTTGCAGTAACTTTCCTGACAGTGAAGAAGCAACATCACCTACCATTTATCTGAAGAGTTAGAACAATGTCAGAGCCAATCAATCATGCATTAGGTACAATGGACAAGCAATAAACACTAAAAATCACAATAACACATTTTGCTTCAGCCAAGTAAAGATTTAACCAAGCAGGAAAATAAATATAATCCATGGCAAACATATTCAGTCCACCTTTAATATTTGCTTTTTTGTATTCTATGTTAACAGCAAAAATCACTTGTACTGTCAATTGTGTAGTAGCTACTGCTAGACTGAAAAGTCAAATGCAGGTATGCAAATAATCTAAATATTTACCTTTTGCTCTATACTCCTTCATATGGATCATACAAAAGAAGGCAGCACTGGAACACAAGAATTCTTCCAAATTCTGCTTGCTTGATCTTTTCTAATATGAAAATCATAGTTTTCCTCACAGACAGTTTTTCTTACAGACACAGAAGAGATCATGCAAACCTGCATTTAAACAACAAGAATTTATTTGATTACTGGACGTTAAATTTGGCTGATAGCTACCTTTGCTATAGTTGTGGTAAGTGGAAAACACGTATTTCTGGTAATCAAGTTAGCTTTAAAAAGCATACAGTTTACTGGCTGCTAGTCTGTTTTACAAGGTCAGTTTATAGCATAGGTTGTACATTTTCTTAGACGAGGTAGAGCCTAAAGATACTAATACACTATAAACACAAACTGAGTAACAGGGAGCTAGCATTTCACAAGCAATAAAAATAAATCTGAGAAAAAGGAAACAAGAATATTTAGGCCACAATCTGAACAGTTGTTGGGAGAACGACCTTTAAGAAGACAGGTACATCATCTGTGACAAATGTTTTATTTTGTTTAAAGAGAGACAAAAACATTACAGAAACCTAAATTATGTAATAATACACACAACAGCAAATGTAACAATTTCAGTAGAGGTTATTAATACCCACGTATGGATCAAGAAGGACAATTTTTAACTAAGGCTTGCAAACAAAAAGTCATTGACTTACAGTGATACTCACGGACAAAACAAACACTATTTTCCTAGGGCCTGTATCAGATCAGCTGGGGAATTGTAGGTATGGAAACCTGAAAAATAGTAAAATTGTTTACATACAACATGATTACCTACGAATGAAGAAAGGTTATATAAGGTATAATAATGGAGAGATATAATTAATACAAATTATAAGGTTGGGTGAGACTTCTTCAAGGCTTAGTAACACTTGATTTGATTGCCAACATGCAACACAATGTATCAACTGTATTGAGCATGTGGAGAGTTCAATATTATTTAACACTATCAGTGACATAGTAAAAAATTGCTGGTTAATTGCGTATTCACATTAAAGGGCAAATCACCTGCACCTCAGATAAACATAAAACAAATTCTAGCCTTTGAAAAGCCTGGCCAGCTGGCCAGTAATATTCTAAACTCTGTCTTGCCCACAAACAGTAAGTTAAACAACAAGGACTTACACACACAGAGTACTGGTATATTCTCAGCTGAGGACAGGGTTCTCCTTCAGTCAAGGTAAAAGCATAATTATGTCACTGTTAGAAAGAAAAGAGACAATGCAAAAAAATAACTACCTCATTGTTAAAAATTAAGGACTCAATGCATATAACAAAATTAAAACCAGAACTGGTTTCAACTAACCAGGAAAATACACAGAATAAGTGACTTTTTTTTTTAGGCATGTGTGCCAGATCACTGTTCCACACAGACATAGATGGGAGCACTTTCACATCTCTTTTAGTCACTGTAATAAAAAATTAGCAGTAACATAGGGGGGTGTATGCATTTATGTGATTAGCTCTGAGTTAAGCCAGTAATTTTCCATACAGTTACCTATTTTCAGTTAAGATGTGCAGCTGGATGACATCCTTTACGTAACAAGGAAAGAAACAATGAATGGGAAAACTGGAAGCACACAGACTTGACAGGACTGACTGAAGTCAACAGGAAATGACTCTTTGGCCTCATTATCTTTTAACTTAATTATTTTAATAATTTAATTTTATTCATTATTTTTATACTGGGAACAGCCAATAGATGATGTTTTTTTCATATATGTCTTGTCATGAACTTGCCGCTGTTTATTTTGGAGTGGAAATAACAATTGTAAGTTATGCTTTTTTTTCAGCCTGAGGCCAGTTTGCTACAAAGCTCTATTATATACAATTACAATTTGAATTTAGTCCAGAATTTTATCTATGTAGAAAATACATGCTTCCATTAGAGGCCTATCAAGACTGTACTTAAGAGTTTCACTCTTACTGTCTCTCAGCTTTCAGGCCATACATAAAACACTAGTTTTATTCTAAATGATTTTTAAAATACCTACTTTGAAGATCACTTTCCCTGCACTGTACAGTTATGTCACATATCCTGAAGAGGGATCTCTACACTGCTACTTCCTAAGGTTTTTCCATGGGAGTATTTGAATAATTTCCACACTTACTCTAAATTATACTTGGGCTCATTTGGTCTTTTAGGCCAACACCTGTTTTTCCACTAGGGCAGATAAAGAAGGCAAGACCAAAAGCACCAATTGTCTACGAGCAATTAAAGTTTCATGGGGAAGAAATCCTAGTTGCAGGACTAAACTGAGAACGGAATTTCACTGGAAGTCCTCTTTACTTTTGCTGAGGGTGTCCTATTAAAGGTATCTTTAAAACATGGAAAAGATATCCAAAACAGTGTACCACTGTAATTTTGACTAGTATAAATTGACATAGAGAGGGGTCAGAGTATAAGAACACAATCTGATTTGAATAAACACCAGTATGTCCTGGTTGTGGCTGGAATAGAGTTAATTTCTTCTCAGTAGCTGGCACAGTGCTGTGTTGTGGATTCAGTATGAGAATAATGTTGGTAACACACTCATGTCTTGTTTGTTGCCAAGTCGTGTTTATCCTACATCAGGGACTTCCTTGTGTCTCATTCTCTGCCAGTGAGGAAGTGCAGGGGAAAAAAAGCTGGGAGGGACCATAGCCAGGACAAGTGACGCGAACTGGCCAAAGGGATATTCCACACCATAAAACATCATGCCCAGAATATAAACTGGGGATTTTTATTACTAGATACCCAGAAGGCCATGATCGAGCCTGGGGGCAGAGTCCGGTATTGGTTAGCAGATGGTGAGCAATTGTATTGTGCATCACTTATCTTTTCCTTTTTATAATCATTACTACAAATTATTATTATTATTATTACTATCGATTTTGTTTCAGTAACAAAACTGTTCTTATTTTAACCGTCAAGTTTTACTTTTGATTCTCCTCCCCATTCCACCGTGGTGGGTGGAGGGAAGGAAACTGCCTGATGCTGGGCTAAACCAGGACACACCAGTGACTTTGAATAGCCGCTAAATAAGCTTACAAAGGATAAAATAGGTGTAAAGTACAGTAGGCGTGACCTCTACTGCATACCTCTGCTGCAATAGCTATGTTAGATGCATGAGGAGGTGTGATCTTTCATCACACTACAGAAACAGAAATGCTTGTTTTAGATTCAAGTTTTAGCAGACCACCGGAGTCTTGCTGGCACAGTCTACCTTGCTTACCCAGGATTGCCCCTGTATATACTAGGCAAGATTTACAGGAAAAGACAGGATTTATTAGAGCAGCTAAATATAGATCAGGCCAGCATTAGCTAAATATATACTACATTAGGCTAACAAACTTGCTGTCGGGACCTGAAAAAAGAGTAAATTGCCTGAAACTGTATAATCCTATAGCATTCAGCCCTATATGGTATCTGGTACAACGTACCTGTAGCACGTTTTAACACTAAAGGCAGAAGTATTCCCACTATATGTTCAATTTAATAGAACGACTCCAAATAACAACCTCTTAATCCCCCAGCTGCCCCTGAAAGGGAGGAGACAGATTGTGAAGGGGCACTCACCCGGCAGTCCTTCTGTCATACACCATGGGATGAGCCTCTCTGATGCACTGGCAATAGCAACAGGGCGGAATTCAGATTTAACAGCTCACCATTTATCCTATCCTCTTTCTGTCCAGCTTGGCCGTCACTTCTACATGCACTAGGAACTGGAAAAAACCCAGACTGCCTCAAACTAGAATCCCATGAGGACATTTTCACAGGAGTTAACATACTGTGTTAAAATTAGGCACCCACACAGTTCTAAATGCAAACAGTTGATTGAGGTGAAAACTACCAAATGCCTTGCTCCAACCAGGATGAGTTAACTTGAGAGACAGTTCCGTGTCTGAACTGAGGCCAAGAAGAGTGGGTGTACCTGATGTAGGCACAAACGTTTTAAACTGGGTAGCTCAGGTAGGGGTAAGAGCATCTCTATAACAGCACAGACTTCCCTGGAAACCAGCAGATGAACATTACCCAAATTCCCTGACACATTTTGTTTATTCCCTGCTGATTCTGCTGACCATATCAAGCAGTTTGCTGCCACTTCTTAACAGCAATTTTAACCAAAGCTGACTAGTTTAACGTTATTTCTGATACCTCTTCAATTCCATCTTTGAGTACAGAAATAACCTTTGGTAACTGATCTAGCCATGTCTTTCTACCTTTTTATGACAGGAGGGTTCTGTGAATTTCCAGCAGTGAGATACCACCTCTTATAAAAGGCAAGCAGTGGGGAAGCTAGAATCACGTATTAAATGTAGCACATTGTTTTTGTCTTACCTTTTTTATGCCTCCTAACTTTAAAACATTTGACACAGAAAAATAAATACACATGAAGAAAGCATATTACCAGGACTTTCCCCACAAGTGTTGGTTTCTTTTTTTTCGGGGGGGGACTTATTGGTTGGTTTTTGTGGGTTCTTTTGGTAGCGTTTTTTTTTGCGGTGCTTTTTTTTTGTGGGGTTTAGTTTTGTTTTGTGGACGTTTTGTGTT
>VZTZ01038425.1:1127902-1368686 GCA_013400955.1 Drymodes brunneopygia | reverse complement strand
ACGTTTTGTGTTGTCTTTTTTTTTTTTTTTTTAAATTTGGGGGTTTGTTTTTTTCTGGAAAGGAATTGAAGCAACCATAAGACTTTCCCATAAGGAAATCTACCAAGGAAAAAAAAAATCGCCCTAGAACTCCAAATTTACGGTTTTATAACACAGGTTCAACCTTATCGAGCATTTACACCTCGTAAACCCATCCTGCGAGGCGAGTCCTCTGTCCGGCGCGGCGGGGCCCGCAGAGCTTCGCGGTAGATGAGGGGCGGCCAGCGAGCTTCAAGGGGAGCGCCCGAAGAAGGGAGAGCTGCTGGAGGGTGACCTCTCCCTGGGGGCTGGAGGATTTTGACACCCGAAATCTCTGCCTCTCAGGACGGCACTGCACCCACTGTGCTCAAATTACGAGGCGTCTAATTAGCTTTTGTCTTGGCAGACGCCGCCAGGGAAGCAGAGCGCGGCCACCAGGAAGCGGCCGGGCCGCGCCACAGTCCCTCCGCGGGTGAAGCCCGGGGCCANGCGTGCTGAGGCGAGCGGAGCCGGGCCGGGCGGCGGTGGGGAAAGGCCGGGGCTGGCGGCGGGGCCGCCAGGGATATGCGGCAGCGGCTGTTCCCTGTGCTGAGCCGGGCTCTGCCGGGCCGGACGCGCCGCTGGGCCGCCCCGGCCTTGCACTCTTTCCCTCAGGGCCGGCGGCGCAGCTCTCTCGGGTACGGTGCGAGTGCGGCGGCGCCAGGGCAGGGCCGCGGGTCCCGGGGCTGTGTGACTCGGCGCCGTGAGGCCGGAGAGCCCCGCGGTGTTAAGAGGCGGCGGTGCGGCCGGGCGGGGGCACCTTGTGAGTCCAGGGGAGCGCCCGCCCTGCCCCGAGTGCGGCGGGGAGCCGGGGGAGCTCGGGCCGCGGACCGGGGCTGGCGGCGGAGCCTTCCGGGGACGCGGTGAGCGAGATCGGGGTGGCGGGGCCGTGTGTGTCGAGGAGGCCTGAGTCCTGCCTTGTGTCCTGCCTTGTGTCCTGCCCTGCCGCCCGGGAGAGCCCCGGCTGATGTGCTCCGGTGTTTGCAGCTGCACCTCCCTTGACAAAGCAGGCTTGGTCATCAGCCGTACTGCTTTCGTTGCCTGGGGGCTTGCTTTGTTGTTCTCCTTCCCCCTCAAAAAACCTCAGTGAATTTCCGTGTTACTTAACTTGCCATGTCTTCCTAAGGCATAATTATGAAAAAAAAGTTTAAAATCTTCAAAAAGAAACTGCTATCAGTTACCCAGACTTGATGGGAGCCGCCTCTTCAGTTTCTGACGAGTTATCTGGCACTGGCATTGTGCAGGGCTTGTTATTGCGTGTTTGTGTTACCAGTGTCACCAGCTCCAGTGGAGAGAGCGCAACTAACCTCGATCAGGGGAGGAGCGGGCGGGAGGCTTGGCATAGCTCACTTTTAGGGGCAGTTTAAACTGCGTAACAACTCGGCGAAGTTTGTCCAGGAAGGGAGCCGGGGTAAGGGACAAAGGCTAAGTTGTTTTCTTTCTTTCATTAACACTGTATCTGTTACCTTAGCAGCCAAACCTATTTTTAATACTGCACGAGTTAGAGACGTCAAAAGTAGCATCTTTCCGGGGAAAAAAGTGAGTTATGATGACTCACATTGTCGGCGCTTGTGTGTCAAAATTCGGATGCACTGTTACTGTTCATTATTGCTATTTATGCTTCAGAATTGTAAAGGTAATCCACAGTGTGTATTCGGAGCCAATGCTTTTCTCAGGCTGTAGCTTCTCTTGCTAGATTACTCCTCTTTATGCATGTGAGTATATGCAGTATTTGGACTTAACTTTATATATGTGAGTAGGCCTGTTATGTTTTCATACTGCCTACAACCATGATTTAATCATCCATTTAATTTTAATTGTGAATTAGGATTTACATAAATGATAATGAAATGAGAGCAGGCATAGTTCTTTCATGTGATGATTTTTTTAATATGTGAAAATTAAGAATTTTTTTTTCAGTTACATGTTCCCTGTTTCCATCACTGTATTTTGTTCATGCTTGAGCTTTTTCTTTTCATAACATTTTAAACCTTCATCTCTATGTCAAGTAGCAGGATGATTTCTCAGTTGCAGAAACCTTGGATGAAACGGTACCTTTGGGAATTGATTGAAGTGTCAAGCATATAACTTATTTTGCACATGAATACAGAAGCACTCCCCTCCCCTGTTAGATCCAGAAGAAAGAGGGAAGGGACAAGAAGTTCATTACCTCCAGTGTTTCACTGTACTGGAAGGTGTTAACCTCATAGCTGTAGGAGTCATTGCTGATTGTTGTAGAAGTCATTGACTAAAAATGCAGTCAAACCATTTGAGAAATGGCACATGGGGTTGATATTTTTGACATATTAATTCTAATGTATCAGATGCTTTTATAGTAACTTTGGTGTCTGATCTTTTAACAGAATGCAAATCAAAAGTTTGTAATAAAAATCTAGAGAAATTGCTTTAATCAGTTTTGTGTCTGGTTGTGTATTTAGCATGATCTGTCAGTGGGTATCTTTGCTTTCAGCTTTTATAATGCCCATAAGTTGCTAAAATATTCTTATGAGATAGCATTGTATGTGTAAGGTGATTTTTGATGGATCCTGTTTGTAAGTTGCTTCACTGCAGCTTTCCATTAAAATCTTATTTTCTGCATCTTGTTTTTAGAATGAGTCAGAACTATAGCTTGCCTGAACAATTGACATGGAAAAGAATGCTGTAGAGCTAAGAGTTTATTTATAATTTTAACAGTAGAACCAGAATTGAATTGTCCAAAATCGTAAAAACTAAACTACAAAACAGGTGAATGGCCAGGACTTCGTTTGTTGAAACACATCGCTGACTCTTGTAAACTGCTCATTGTTATGGGTTTGTTGCTCATGTCAAAGCTCTAGTGTTAGATAAACAGTTGCTTTTAATGTGGGATTACAGTGCTTTTAATGATTCAGAATTCTAAAGTTCTCTCGGTTTTTGTTGCTAGATCAGATTTTCTTGCCAGTTCTCTCATCGTTCTGTGAATTTCTTGTTGTTATGCAGTATAACTGAAGTTTTAGTCTCATCTTTTTTTTTTTTTTTAAGTCAGACCTCACAAGTTTTTCTTTTTGAGAATATAAGACAGATGGTAGCATATAACATTAAGTGAGTTGGCTTTACAAAGAGTTTTGGGCAATCTGATGTGCTACATGCACATAAATCCTATAAAATACACATCAAAACACAGTTGGAATAAAGCACAGGGGTAAGTCTGTCCTGTAGCATCTAGTTTAACATTTCCTGCTGTGTGTGCAGGGCCACGCGCTAGACACCACCACAGTCCTGGGGTTGTGTGGAACCAGCCCTGCAACTGTTGGGTGATGGAAGAAAAATGTAAGGGGGGGAGGAAGAAAAAATGAGAACCACTGGTCGGCAAGTATTCAATGAATAAAGCAATTAATTGAATTAATGAGTACATTTCTTAAGAAAATGTGTAATATATGCTTTGAAGCAGCTGTTCACATAGCACAGAAACGAGTCTGATCAGTCATGTTCTTAACATGCAATTTGAAAACACTGATGTGAGCCAAAATACTATGCCAGATTTGTGAAGATTTTAATGATACTATTTTTTAATGACATCTAAAGATTAAAACTAGATAATTTTGCTTAGCACCCCCCTATCCCCCCCTAGGTCTCCCAAATAATCAAAGACTTCAAAACTCTTTTGGAATTTTGTAAAATATTCAAGCAAAGAATTGCTAGGGAAAGATTGATTGTTTTATTTCTGGTGTATGTGGTTAGAGCTTGTTTACCCTGGAGGTTGTGTTTGGATGAATTGTGTGGGGCCGTTTTTGAGGACACAGGAAAAGTAAGCTCAAGTTATTTAGAGATTAAAAAAACCTTGTTATCCTTTATTGCTCTGTGTAAAATCAGATTGTATAAGGTCCTGCCTTTTTATTTGACTTTTTTTACCCAGTGCTTTGGAAACTGAAGTGCTTGAATTAAGGACTGTAGATTTAGGGCAGCAAATTAGCTTTATGGTGTCTTGATTGTATATCCCATCTTGTTTGGTCAGCGCATCATTGTACTTCTCAGGCCAGTTGCTCAGCTGGGGCCTGATCTCACATGTGAAACTCCCAGAGCCCTTGTTTTTGCCAAGGTCACACATGGTATGGTCTTATTAATGCTACTGGAAATTCCTGTACACCGGTGTTACACACCAGTGTTTCTGCTGTCACGTTGGCAGTGCAGCTTGTGGCAGACCAAGTTTTACTGCTGTGATCTAGAAGTTGTAGAAGCTGAACTCTTTGAGAAACAAGAGCAAGGCAGGCATCTGCCCTGGCCACCCTCATTAGGAGGGAATTTTCTGAGTCAATTATAGACTTGGCAAAAAGCTGCACACTGAGGTTCTGAAAATGCTTTAATTGTAGCGAGATTTCAGAATTTCTTCAAAATGAACTACATAACAAAACCTTATAAATATTCATAGTCTTCCAACTTGCCTGATTTGGCATGATTAGTTGTTCTTAATAACTTGGGAGCACTGATTAAATCATTGTGGGGCTTTGTAGTTGGATCTTTTGTGTATGAAATAGTATGCTGAATCCCTGATGAGTTTAAAAGTGATAAAACATGTTAACATTTTGAGCAGTTTATCTACTTATGCAGTCTGTCTGCCTGTGCATGCAGTCAGAATTATTTAGATCAGTATCAGAGATGTGTTGGGATCTCATAGATTCTCTAGCTTCATGACAAGCAAATTCACACAAGATTGATGCTTTAGGGATGTTGAATCATGAAGTATTTTAATCTCTTAAGTGTCTAAAAGAAGGATTGATGAACCTGTAACCTGAAAGAGTGTGGATAGTCTCCTGAAGAATCCTTTTGGTAATGTTCACATGAATTGGTTTAATTTGTTGATTTTTTTTTCCAGAGGTTACTCTTTCACTGCTCCATTTTTATTACATTCTTGGTAACCGAACTTAAAATATTTGTCTGATTTTAGAGAAAAACTTTACTGGCTGCAGTCCCACAGTTTAGTCTAAAATAAAAAACCAGATCATTTTTATTATAACATGCGGGTGAATGGAAATGTTAAGAGAGTAGGTAGATTCTTGATGGTCTTACTGGTAATGTATTTCTACTGCTATCATGATCAGAAGAAGGTGCAAGAGACAAGGAGGAGGGATGCAGACCTGTGCAAGAATGCAGATTTACTTGGTTGTTGCAAAGCCGTGAGCTTGCAACTGAAGAAGTTCATGGACTCCTCCAGAGTGCTCAGTTTGGTGCTGTCATCCTTGTTAGAGGTGAGAAAACTCTGGTAGTTCTGGCTGGTAGTTCTGCAGCACCGGGCCTCCTGCCAAAGCACACAGCACTTCTTCCACTCCCCGCATTGGCAGCTGGAGAAATCTTCATGTAAAGCAAGATGGATTAGTAAATAACACAGAGAACATGTTACCAATGGTAACTCCCTTGCAGGACAGAATAGAGGTTCTCACTCAGCGAAGGTCACTTCACTCTGGTAAATGGTAAGCAATTAGTTGCATAAAAACTTCAAGCAAACATGAATCTTAAGGCAACTGATAGAAAGCAAGCATCAAAATGTGCTGAGATGGTAACTTGCCTTTCATCTGGAGCAGACTTGTGAACTAGCACTTGACTTCAGTATGTGCATACTATCATGACTAAAAAAATCTTGAGAAGCACTTTGGAGTTTTGTGCCTTGGGGGTCATATTTTTATTAGCTAGTCACATTCTTGCATTGAAGCAACCCTCAGGAGTTTCTGTTAATTGGTTTTCAAATATGGTCCTTTAATTGTTCAAACACTGGACTTAGATTTGACTACACAGGCTAATTTTTAATTAAAGTAACTTTGCTAAAATAACTTTTGAGAGATTAAAATAGTGAAGCAGAATCATATATCACTTAATCCCACTCTGCAGTACTCTGTTTGCAGGTGAAACCTGGCATCCCCAGACAGCCTTGCTGGTTCCAAGGGACTGCCTGCCTGCAAATGATTACAAAAATGGAACCTCAGAGAATAGAATATAATTTCACTACAAGTGCTGTAATTGAAAATTCAGTGTTGGTTTTAACTGATAATTTTCTTGTACAAGTGAAGTAGTTTTGATGAGGAGGAAGAATATTTCCTATTGAGTAGGGACACTGTTCTCAGTTCAGACATCCCTATTCTTTTTTTCTTTCAACTTTCTCATCTTTCCACCTGTAATTTTTGAACCAGTGGAAGAATTTCCACTGCCACTGTAATGCTTTGTATTGTTCCTGCTATTTTGGGTTTATTGGATCTTCCTCTGTTGCTTCTGTTTTGTGAAAGTAGTATGACAGTATTTCTTTTAATGTTTTTGTTAGGCTTTTAGCTCTGCAATAAACATAGCACCTCCTTTGTGGAAGAATTGCTTTACTACTGACCAGCAGCATCCCAGTGCACGCTGTAATGACAGTACAGTGAATAGTTGTAGCAGGTGGACTTTAGGACTGCTTCTGAACATGGCTTTAGAAAATAAGCTACTTCTTTAAAAATATGTACAGGATTTCTGATTTTCTTACTTTTTTTGGCCCTGTGGTTAAGGGCAGTTCTATTGTCAAAAAGTGGTTTGTAGAGTTTTAGGATTCTGGTGTGAAAGAATGGAAAGTGGTATTTTTATAAAGCAATTGCACTTAAAAGGTGCACAGGAAAAGAGTCGCATGAGGAAATACTTAGTATTGGGTCTTACATCTTACTCCTTAAGAAAACGTAATGGTATAAAAGTTCTCTCTAAAGTGAAATTTTTTCTTCTTACTTTTGTGTTGTAGTGACATAGCAGCAGGAAGAACAGTACTTAAGCAGGAAGGTGTTGGTCTTGTTCTTTTGACGTATTTGCCTTCCAGGAGTATTGCGTAGTTGATCAGCCCTTGCTTTTATTCGAGTTGTCTGGTACTATGATTCACTTTGCAGCAAAATAGTCGTAGGTGATCATGCAAACCCATTTGAAGTTATGTTGTATTCACAATGCCCATTGGAATAACAGTGCGGGTGGACACACAAATTTCAGTCCTTGGTTTGAAGGCTTAATTACTGATGTCGTCCTTCTGAAAACTGTAGGTTTTTCCTGTACTGGAATTTCACTACCAAGCTGGAAGTAGCCTATGAAGGAGGCAGAAGTAGGGAATGATAATAAAATTAAGTGGAGGTGTACAGCTTCACAAGACATCAATTGAAATCTCATAAGGTTTCATAGCTGCGTAATTTGATGAATCACATTGGAAAGATTAGTCATCTGAACAAACAGTATAAGTTCTGTGACTTAGTGATGTGGTGTAGGAATAACAAGGAGATATCAGATGACAAGGAAATTGTATAACATTTAAAAAAACCCCACTTGAGTAGTTTATAGTATATATGTGTCTTCTGACAAGCAACTAGTGTCTTATTGAGATAGAATATTCTAGCTGAAAACCAAGGTATAGGTGTTCATTAGCAGACATGGAATCAGGAGCTTAAGGGACCTCCTTGTTCTGCATATTTAGACTTGTCAATCCAACTTGTGTGCAAGTGAAAAACAATTAGGAACAGTTTAGTTACTGATTTTCATATATGAAAGGTATCTATTCTCACTTCAAAAATTTTACACAGTAGCTTAAGTTTAGTAGAGTATTTATTCTTAAAACTCTGAACTTTGAACGTGGAGGCATCTTTTAATCATTAGCATGGTTTGTATCACTGCTGCTGATGCAGAGAAACAGAGATGTTGTGGTACTTGGAGTAGTCTTTGTATTTCAATGGTATCTGCATTTTTTCAGAGGAAGAAGGACCATAGATACTTCAAGCAGGATTAGCCTGAGGACAGGGTTAAACTAGTGGACAAATGACCAGTTTAAATGAGAGTGTACACATTTAAATTTAAATTCAGCATTTCAGCTGCTGTTTAGTGATTACATTTGACAGCACTTTTGTTTCTTAAAGTATTTCATAGTGAGAGAACTGTGTTTTACTAGTGGAAATGTTTCCTTCTAAGATGCATTGAACCAGACATTTTAAAAAGTTACTTCATATTGTTTATAGCTTTTGCTTAGAGACATTCAGATTCTGAATCAGTCACACTTAGTTTCTTAGCATTTCAAAATTGTGCCTTTAAGGAAGGATGTCTTGTAGCATCTGTTAAACTAATGGTAGGAGTTTAAACGTGTGAGACAATCTATTCCTGTTTATCATGGCAGTTCTGCAGTCTTTGTATTTTTATGACACTATTGCAAACAGCGTTACTGTTTCTTGCTTGAGTGTACAAATCCAGTGGTCTGTTAGTAAAATTTTGTTTATCTGACAATCAGAGTTACAACATTGGTAATATAATCAACAATTCAGATACATGAAATACTTCCCTGAGGTTTGAAAGTATACTTGAGGTATCAGTTTATGCTTAATTTGATTTAATTTTTATCATAATTAAATAAAGGGATGACATTTATTAAGTTTGGGTTGCTTAAATTACAGTTAATGTGAAACTTGAAGCATTCAATTAAGTGATCTACATTTTTATCATGTTTATTGGTCTTCAAGGTTTCTTTTTTGTTTTAGCAGCAGTATCTTTCAGGATCTGAATTTTAAGCAAATTCAGTGAATTTTGCGCGTAATAGAACTTCTAGCTGTAGGTATTGCCCTGTATTGTCTAACATAACAATTAGAAGTGAAAGTAGTAAGAAATGTCTTCTGTTTTCTTTAAGGTTTCAGAAGGAGACAAACAACAAAATGAACAATCCAGCTATTAAGAGAATAACAAATGAAATTATCAAATCACCTGAGGATAAACGAGAATATCGTGGACTGGAATTGGCAAATGGCATTAAAGCTCTTCTCATTAGTGACCCCACCACAGATAAGTCTTCAGCAGCACTTGATGTGCACATAGGTATTCAATTTGTGTTGTGTTCATTATGTCATTAATAAAAATGGTTCAAGTTTTGGTATCTTGATGCAAATAAACTGACAGGAGTGGTATGCAATTGGCAGCCTAGCCTTTTATTGTAATTTATAGTTTGTTTAATTCTTTGACAAATCAAGTTGAAAATTATTAGAGCTAAATGCTCTTATTGTACTCTATGCTTACTCAAGTGTAGCTCAGTCAGTCGAAAGACTGCTTTTAACCATTAAGTTTCATGTTATGAAAGATCTTTTGTAAGCAGAAAAGGGGCGGGTACAAGTGCAATTATTTCAGACAGCTCCATCTGTCATGTCAGACTTCTTTTTTCATGCTAAATTGTTGATGTGTAGAGGTGAGAAAATGCTGTAGTGCAAGAGAAGTTGGAGAAGCACTCTCTGACTTCAGTGGTGCTTCTGTGTGCAAACAGAAATACGGGAAATAGAAGGGGAAGGCACTTACTTTGACTCTTTGGAATAATGGAAGCCTTTTCTTACATCTGAGGTATTTCTCAAGCTTGTGTAATTTTTCAGTTGTTTGGAAAGTATGATGCATGCGTGCATAACCTAAACACGCTCTTGCCATGTTTGTAGTTGGGAGCTCTTGCTGCTGTTTGTGTTAGGGCAGAAGTAATAGAGGGACTTCAAAAACTTCTGCCCTTTTTTGTTATGGTGATGGCTGTCCCAGATCCTTATCTAGCTCAGAGCATCCCTAATGTGGTTTTGTTTAGGTCCTGTGACAGCCAGCTGTAGCTTTCAGTCCCTGCACATGTACTGGAGGAGATGTAGCTGTTGGCTTCACCTCCACTCTCCCACTGCCCATTCCAAGGCGAGACTGCCAGTCTCAGATTTATGCCTTTCTGTCTTCCATTCTTCCAAATCATTGTTGTCTTTTCATCTGTTTGCCTTCACAAACTCTGAAGATTGCCTCCTAGCTGGTCATCCATAGCTGCTTGTGTTAAGACAATTACAGGTTATCACCCGCCCTATAAACCACAGGATAAATAACTCTTTAATTATGGTTGACAGTTGCTGCCTCTTAACACAGTGCAGTTACTGAAGTCAAGGTATAGATTTCAGAACAGTGTGATTTGCCAGGTCTTTACAGGTTATGAGTCATGGACTTCAATTGAAAATCGCCTGTTTAAGGAAGTGCAAGCTGATCTGGAGAGACAATTTGAGACACTAATTGGTTCAGTTACTACTTCTAATTTTTTAATACTTTTTTTAAGATTAAGTGTAGTTGACTGTAGTTACATGAGTGCCTTCTTACAGCTACAAAATTTATATAATTGCCTGAAGCAACATGCTATAATCTAAAATACTTAAAAAGACTTAATGTTTTAGTATTATTTTTATGAATGGTTACATGAAATATTTCCCCTTGCAGGATCCTTGTCTGATCCCCCCAACATTGCTGGGCTTAGTCATTTTTGTGAGCATATGCTGTTCCTGGGAACCAAGAAATATCCAAAAGAGAATGAGTATAGCCAATTTCTAAGTGAGCATGCTGGGAGCTCAAATGCTTTCACGAGTGGTGAACACACCAACTATTACTTTGATGTGTCACATGAACATCTAGAAGGTGCACTGGACAGGTAAACACACTTTTTTAGTATTTAAATTTTTGTTACAGAGGTTCTACTTTAATTTATTAGTGTAAAAGTTTTTTGATAGTTCTATCATGATATTAAAAAAAAGGTAAAAACTATCTTTTGTTAAAATTGATAATCAGATATTTTTCAGTTCAAAAGTAATACTCAGATTTTTTTCATCTAGGAGAGTTCTTCATTGAGTCAGAATTTTTGAAGTTTAAATGTTGTGTTTTTATGGAATATTTTTGGAAATGCGGGGCACAGAATATGATAATGAGTTTACACATTGTGCAGATACTGGGATGGTGCAATCAAATGCTGTGCTTCCCATGGGATCCTTATTGACAGTAAAACAAGGGTGAAATCTGGAAATAAATATTTAAGGATGCTCTTAGTAGAGGGAACTTGCTGAAATCTTGGTGTTTTGTGGGAGGGACAGAAACTGAAAGGTGTGTAGTCAGTGAGGTAGAATGAGTTTTCTCTTTGGCTTCTCCCTGGATGTCTGACAAGACTTATTTGATTGGTGAAATTAAGAGCCTCTTGCAGCTAAACCTCAAAATAGGAAAAATTTTCACTGTGGGAATTGTGATGCAGGGCCCTTGATTCTTGTACTACCTTATATGATGAACAAGTTGTTGTCTGCATTTATACACAAAGAAATTGAGAAATAAGGATACCAAATCAGGGTCAAAACTGTTACAGAATTCATAAGTTCTGCATTAAAAATAATGTATTCAGCTGTTTTCAGGAGGTACCAAGCTTTATACTTTGCTGTTACATTTGATGTACAGTACTCTTGACTTGAATTAAATTTTTTCTCTTTAGATTTGCCCAGTTTTTTCTGTGCCCCCTGTTTGATGAAAGTTGCAAAGATAGGGAAGTGAATGCTGTTGATTCTGAGCATGAGAAGAATCTGATGAATGATGCCTGGAGGTTGTTTCAACTGGAGAAGGCTACTGGAAACCCCAATCATCCCTTCAGTAAATTTGGAACAGGTTTGTCAGAATATAATTATCCAGTGGAGTTCTGTGTAACATACATAGTATTATTGTTTATATATAATTGCTGAAGACAGACTGAAACAATTTTCTTATTTTCCTCTCCAGACATGTTTATTATGGTGCTTTATCAGATTTTGCACATTGTAGACCAAACAGAGCTAGACAAAAGCATAGGAGAGAGTGATCCAAGACTTTGAGTGCAATGATGAAGCCACCTTTATGATTCTGATAATTACTGCAGTGAGTGCTGTTTTCCAGTTACTGGATTTGTCATAATTTGTTACTGTTAAGTCTTTGTGTATAACAAAGTGAATTAATAGTGTTTAAATTGTTGTTAGCCACATTTTTTTTTAACTAATATTGCATTTAGACTAGATGACAGTGACTAGGTCAAATCAGAAAGATCAGCAAAATGCTGTGAAAATTACTGAGTAGGAATATAGAAAAATCTGAACTGTAGAGCACAACAGTAGGAGACAGACAAAATGATCTTGGACAAATGCCAGTCTTATGGCTCTATTTTTTTTTTTTTTTGTTCAGGCTTAATTATTCACAGGATGCTTAGTAACAATTTAAAATACACACCACAAAACCTCAATTCAAAAGTATTAAAGTTAAGATACCATAGTTCTGGCCAAAGCCACAAATGTTTGATACTTTGGTAGAAGTTTAAATGTTGGTTGGTTTTTTTAACAGGCATTATTTTCTACATGAATTTATTTTTGAAACTTTTAAAGTAACAGGAGTGCACTGTTTAATCATTGAGTATAATGTGCTCAAAAATGTGTTTTGTGGATGGGTCAGTTTGCTTTATGAATAATTGTCTCAAATATTGGATACAGTAGAAGGATGGGAGAGCAGATAATGGGCTTTAAGGCAGTGGTTTCTTCTTCTGTCTCAAGAAAGACAAGAGTACCTGTCGCTGCTCATGCTCAGCTTGGAATGCCTACCCGGATGTCAGGCAATCCAGAGCCGACGCGACCCCAGTGCCCCTGACCGCTTCGAGGGGTGGTGGCACCGGGGGGGTTCAGGTATGACCCCGCCAGTGGACAGCTGGGCATTAGGCTTAGGGTAAAGGGTAGATTGGAGCAAGCAGGATGCCGAAGGAAGGAAAGAGAGGGGCTCAAGGTATGAGTATTCAGTGAGGTTTATTGGGGCCTGCACTGAGGGAGCTCAGGGACCAAGAGCCCAGAACAGCCCTCGACACAAGCTTATAAGATAACCGGATAGCCAATAACGTGAGGGTCCAGGGGAGGAATTAGGGAGGGTCCAGGGTTAATAGACCAATAGGGAAGGGGAGAGGGAGGAGTGAGGATGAATGACATGGGAGTAAACCAACAATACATAGAATACAACAGAACCTTCTAGCACAGGGAGGAGAGCGGAGGGAGAGTGGCAGGTGTTAAGACAAATAGGGAAAGGGGAGCCAGCCCCCTAGAAGCTCAGCCCTTCTGGGGCATGCCATCAGAGACTCCACCCCAGGGGTCCCTGCCCTTGGGCTCCTTCCAAGGCTTCCTAAGAGGGTAGGGGTTTTAGGGAAAAGGGTTTTAGGGACACAAACCACCGCAACAAGTACCTTTACATCTGTTGATGGAGGGCATATTTATGGGTCTGGTAGCCACCTGCCATAAGAGCAGGTATTGCTCTGTTGACCAGTAAAGAGAGGCCGTCTGTAAAAGTGAAACTATAACTCCATTCTCCAAACAGGTACATTTAAAATAAAGCCTTGGGAGCTGTACATTAGTAGGCAGGTGTTCAAAGTACATTCTGCAATCTCTGCTACTGAAGACGTTATTTAATTTTTATGTAGCACACAGAAAACATAAGTGGAAATTGCAGAAACAGTTTTGCACAGTTTAAGAAGGTTGTCTAGCTCACGCTGCTGAAATGTTTTCTTGAGGAGGATATCCAAAATGTGCTCAAATTCAACAGTAATAGTCACATTCCTTTCTCCTTAGATTAGGTTCTAATTCTGAAATAAATTAAATCACAGAGCCTTCCAGTAGGTATGACTTCATGGCAGTAGAGATCAGCTTTGATGGTTTTTATTTACCCAAAGAGATGACAAGTGCGATACATTTGGCATCCTTATTGTTTCCTTTTGATCAGCTGAGATGTTGTTGATCCAGCAGAGTATGGGAATTACTCCATTTGATGCTTCAGGTCACTCCTCATTGCTGTGCACCCTGTTTGGTCAGCAAACCTTCTATTATTCCTTGTCTGCCCATAGAAACAAATGCACCTGCCAGTTTTCTTTTTAAGGGTGTGCATTTGTCCCCAGATATCCCTCACTGCTCTCCCTGAATTAATGCTTGTGATGGTGATTCTTCTCCATCATTACCCTCAGTGTCAAGTAATTTTCCGGGCACTTCTGCACTGGCTATTGTCCATTTGCCCACATCTGCAAGGTGTCTTGTGACTGTTGCTTCCTACTGTACTCCAGTACTGTAACAGCACAGTTACTGACTGAAGCTTTAACTATATGTTATTTTATTTTAACTTATGTATTGATGCTGCAGGAGTAAACAGAGTAGGATGTCTAGAACTTCACCGCTTAATTTGTCTGCAGATGGTGAGGAATATAGACAAAATATTTAAAACATAGGACAGTATTGATCCAGTTTTCTTATTATGCATATGGATTATTTTAAAAATTACTATCCATACAAGGGAAAGAAGACTGATTAATTTATGTATTTCTTTTTGATCTGTAAGTTCATAAACATTAAATATTGTTAAACATCAAGTATTTTTAATTGTTTTTATGTTACAGGGAACAAATTCACTCTGGAAACTAGACCAACCCAAGAAGGAATAGATGTAAGGCAAGAGCTACTGAAGTTCCATTCTACTTATTATTCATCAAATTTAATGGCTATCTGTGTCTTAGGAAGAGGTGAGTTTTGTTCTGTTGGTTGAGTAAGACTTTACATATATACTTGATAAAAAAAATGGAGGTTCCAACTGCTTAGAACCTTCCACAGCTGAGATGATACTTTACATAGGTTTGCCAAAAGCTAAATAACCGTGTTGAAAATTGTTTGCTTTTTGAAAATGCACTGGCAGATTTGTATTTGTATGGTGTTTCACAGTAATGCTCAGATGAAGAGTATGGATGGAAGAAAATGAATTTTTTATCTAATCAAAAGCAAAATTCTCTGAGGAATTTTATATGGAAACTTTTTTCACTAAGAATCACCTTGGCAACTTTCAATCTGTACTAAAGAAAACTGTCCCTGCAAGATTGAATGAATGTCTATTTTGCTGATATGCATAAAAATCAGTGGTTTTTAATAGAATAACATGCAGTTCACAAAATTTTAGTATTTAGTGAACCCTATTGGTTTATATTGTTCCATTAGTGTAGTGTAGGAGAATAATTATGTTGGGCAGGAAAGATTTGACTTTCTCGATCTAACTGGGATTGTTTTGATAACAAGGTAACTGCTTTTAGAAATCTTTCAAGGATTAAGGTTGTACTTTGAGATGAACTTTGAAACTGATGTTTTGTTTCTTCCAATGCTCACCCTTAAAAGGCTTTCACTAAAAAAGTGTCAGAAGAATCTTTTTTATCTTATGCTCACTTTGAGAAGTGCTCCAAAATGCATTTCTTGAGGCAGAAAGCAATTTTGAAGGCCGAATTTCAGCAGAAACGGTCTAGGTCAGTTTGGGTGAGTTAATGCACATCATCATATTCTTTCTGCAAAAGGTCTGCTCTCATTCTTGCAAAGTACTGCAGTCACAGACTGAAATGAGAATGGATGTAAAATTAGAAGTGCTTGAACAGGTCACAGGTGTGTGTGTTTTGGGTGCTAAGGACAGACCTGGCTCACAGTGTACCTGAAGTACTGGACGTGAGCCGAGGCTGAAGAAAAATCAAGTTTTGGCAAAGGTGCTTTCACTCTAGAAAATTTTTGCAGCTGTAATTCTGTGTCCCTTAAACTTTTTGTGGAATGTTTATTTTTGTAAGTGTGTGATATCTGATGTGTCTTTCAGTTCTAGCTTAGATTGGTCCATAAAATATAAAGATATATTTTCAGTTACAGGCTTTATTTTAATCATGATTGAAGCCTTCCTTTAATAAGCATGGTGCTTCTGGCATGTTGCTATTCAAAATTTAAATATGAATATTCATTTTCTTTCTGAAATTAAAAATCATAACACCATTAAAACTACATGCTGTGTAATTCATGACTCTCCCAAACAATACTAAAAAAAAGAAGTTTGTCGGAATCCTCGTATAATGACTGTTTTTTCCCTAATGTTTCTTTATTTTAGAATCCTTGGATGAGCTGACTTGCTTAGTGGTAAAGTTATTTTCAGAAGTAGAGAATAAAAATGTCCCTATACCAGAGTTTCCTGAACATCCTTTCCAAGAAGAGCATCTCCGGGTATGTACAGAGATACATTGTCCATCCTGGTGTATATTTTAAATGTTGTCTTTTATGTTTCAGTAATACATTGTGCATTTCATTATTCTTTTATCAATATCCTTGTAAAAGTCCAGATTTTTTAATTGATTTTCCACCCACTTTTCCATGCTGAGTATAGTTTTGTATAGTTTATAGTAAAGGTTGCACATTTGGTTGCAGTTGTAAGCAACTGTGAGATAATTAATTTTCTTTGTTTGTATCATGAATGGCTGAAGTGTTGTCCTAAGTTTTAGATACTTTTGAAATTTGGGAGATGTGTTTGTAATGTGTGTGTGTGAAGGGAACATGATACAAGCTCCTGAGATGAATACAGGAAATGAGTTTCTCTTTGGTTATGGGTCTCCTTGTTTGTTTTTCCTCTCAGCAACTTTACAAAGTGGTACCCATTAAGGACATTAGGAATCTTTATGTCACATTTCCTATACCAGACCTTCAGAAGTACTACAAATCAAACCCTGGCCATTACCTTGGCCATCTGATTGGGCATGAAGGCCCGGGGAGTCTTCTATCAGAGCTTAAAGCCAAAGGTATGTCCTTCGAGGGTAGAGAATTGAAAAATATTTGATCACACTGTTTTTTAAAGTTTAGCTATGTTTCACTTAAAATTGACCTCTGTATGTTAAAGCTTTCACCTATTTGAGTAATTTGAACTCTAAGTTGTTTTGTGCTTTATTTTTGTTTCTGCAGCAGGTATGAATAAATAGGTAACAGTCACTCAGGCTGCTGAGGCTGTTATTTCTTGGACTCTTGTTTGGATTTCTTGTTTAGAGAGTTATGTGAACTTCAGCATAATGATCTTGTCTCTGTTCTGTCACTAACTTTGAGGCTACTGTCAAGTCCTTTAATGTCTAGAAGATTACAAGTTTGTACCTTTGACTATTTTAGTTTATAGCATTCTGTTCCAAACAGAAGTAAGTTATCCAGTAATCAAATGACCTTGAGTTTGTTGGATCATTCTAAGTACAAAATCAGATAGATCTGACTTGTGTTATTTGTAACTTGAACTGTTGCTGTAGGCATTAAGGAAGTAAAGGAAAACATGTAATGAATCAAAATGGGTTTTAAAAAAATGATGTTGCTGAAGCATGCAAAAAGTTGCATAAATTGTTATAAATTTGTTTATGTAATACTGTTTCTTTTTGATGACATAGGATGGGTAAATACTCTTGTTGGAGGCCAGAAGGAAGGTGCTAGAGGTTTCATGTTTTTCATCATTAATGTAGACTTGACAGAAGAAGGACTTTGTAAGTGAAGCACTGCGTCTGTATTCCATGTTATTGCTGATCTGATGATTTTGTGTTTGTATCAGAATTAGAAGAGACTAATTGTTATTATAGCTTGAAGGCCAATTTATTTTAATGAACTTGTTATTATTCTGTGTTTAGCTCCTCTAAGTATGCTAAGACGCTTCACCTAATATAAGAAATCAAGTTATTGAAGGTTATATTAAGTTAGTTAATTGAATACTTTAAATAAATTTCTTTAAAAGAAGAGCTGTTAATACCTTTGTATGCTATTTATTAATACTATTTAGACCCGAGTTAAATTATATTGTAAATCAATATCTTCATGTAAAGACACGTTCAGTGCAGTTCTTGGAATTAGCTTGAGACATAAACACTGACCTTAAATTCATGTCTGAGAAAAGCAAATTTAACATTGTTGGTGGGATTGCAGATTTAAGTAAAGATCTTGATGTATCAAAGTGTAATTAAAAATAAAACCATATTTGTGTTCATTAAATTTCTTCTCTGTGCAGAACTGAGTGAATTATGAAGTGCTTTTTTCTTTTTTAGTGCATGTTGAAGATATTATTTTGCACATGTTTCAATATATTCAAAAACTACGTATAGAAGGACCTCAAGAATGGGTTTTCCAAGAGTGCAAGGTAAGTAATTTGGGCTGTACCATATGTACCCTCTGTGGTGGTTGTATTTTTACAATTTTTTTTATTGTTAGGTTGACTTTGTAACTAGCATTTAATAATCACATGGGCATTAAGTTTATTAATTTTTAACATGCAACATGACACAAATGGCAAGTACACTCAGAATACATTGTCACAACGTAGGTCTGAAATGCTCTCATAGAGCTGGGAGTTGCCATAGCATGATGGAGGTGAAGGAAGAAGAATCTTGCTCTGTCTGCAAGGATTCTACATACCTTTGCTTAGTCTTCACTGAAGAAGGGAGGAGTAACGTTGAACTGGAAATTGAAATGGCTGTTACTCTACTCCTCTCTTCTTTTGTATGTCAAATTGTATAATTGGGATTGTAAAGGCAATAGAACACTGAATCTGCTGTTTGTTCCCCTCATCTTTTGGAAAAGTCAGCTAAAGGCTTTTCATGAAGTACATGTCAGCCTTTGCTGAACTGTTCATGCTTCTTATAAGTTTGGATAGTTCTGTGTGCACAGGGCAAAAATGTAAAGTGCCCTATTAAATAGCACTGCTCTTCTCAGTGTCTGTGTGAAACAAACTCAGTTTTATTTATTTATTTATATATATATATATACACACGTATATATATAGTCTCATTGGTTCAGTACATATGCTTGGGTAAAATTTCTTTTTCCATCTCATATTTATTTGATCCAAACTGTTGAGTTTCTGTATACCTGTGGAAGTGCTCTCAGGTCTTGCTATCCTCTGCTAAAAGTTCCAGTGGATTTGTTTCATTGACAGAGTAAGCAAATAGAAGGTTTGAAAGAGGTAGTTCCATCCTTCTATCTCATCCCTGTGCCTTTCCCTTGCTCCTCTTCTCTCAGCTCCAACACGCCTGAGACTGTGGGGTGAGGCAGAGAGCTGGCAAACTAGTATGAAAAGAGTCTTTTTGAGTTTACTTTCAGCTGAATTGTTGCGTTAATCAGTCTCCCTGCCTGGTTTCATGGAAGGATGGACTGTCCTTTTCACTGGCTTTAAAGTCTCAGATCTCTTTAATTCACCCTTGCCATTGTATCCTAAGAATGATGTGTTCTATTTCTGTGGCTGAGACAGCTAAAAGAAACACACTTTTTCTGTCTCTCAACTTACTCTTGGCTGACTGAACAAAAAGAAGAGAGAGGCTTCAGTTTGTTAACATATGACACACATTGCACTGGAACACTGTACTGGTTGTGTCACAGTTGGTGTGTTTTCAAATTAATCAGGAAATTTAAATGTATGAGAGATGGGGCAGATCTCTTACTATGAAAAGGACTTACAAGACTTGTATAATACTTCACATTGAGACTATCACAAATTGCTTGTGAGTTTGATGCAACTTGAATATTACTGAAAACTTGTGTTAGATACTTGTCTAACTGCTATAACATGGATACAGCAAAAGTACTTCCTTTCTGTTCATTATAAAATGGAATTAAGTAGCCAGTAATTATTCTTAAAATAGGCTTTAATTTATGCTCTTCAATCATTCATACATTGTTTTCTAGGATTTAAATGCTGTGGCATTCAGATTTAAAGACAAGGAACGACCACGAGGTTACACGTCAAAGCTTGGAGGAATGTTGCATGTAAGTGGAGGGAGTTGTTTTCATTTGGTTGTTGTTTTTTTTTAATAATCATTTAGCAGTGTGTTTGATTATCCACTTAATAAATACAGGCATCTGCAAAGGTCCTTTGCAATTCATGTGCTTAGGAGGCTAAATATGCTGCATAGGTTTTAGTTTTGGCAGTCAGTAAATCACATTCTGTTCCCTCTAGCATTTTATACTTCTGCACTTGGTAGAATTGATTTTACAGTAACTGGAAGTGCTATTTGATCTGTTTCAGTGTTTCTTAAGACATACATACCTTACCATTGCTTTTTCCTGGTAGCTAAGTGTTCTCCATGGAAATACTAGAGAAATAATATTTTATCATAAACACTGTGTTCCTTAGGTCACAGTGCTGAAATACTGCAGTAAGCAGAAATGTTTGTATTAAGATGGCAAATTGCAAATGCTTGACTTTACTGATGTGATTGCATATTCGTACTGAAAGAATCATTATGTAGCTTTTACTTGGTCTTTAATACTTCTTGCAAAATTCCCTCACTTTGCATTAATGGAAGATTTAGGAGGGTTTACTGAGGGTTTTTTTTTTTTGTCTAGTGAAATTATACAACTTTTATACATCGCAGCCGTTCTTCATTGCATAGCTAGTGTCTGCATCTGTTCAGAGAAATTTTTGGTTTCTTTGCAGGAATTACTGGTTGTAGAGCTTTAATCTGTAAAGTCTAAAATAATGATCTTTAATTTCCAGATTTTCCTTCTGTTTCCTAAAAAGCATTAGGCTTAGCTGAAAACATGTAAATGGATATTTAAAGAGCTCCTGCTTGGGATGCTGTCTCTTGCTTTTGTTCTGCCAAATGCCTAAAATCTGTAACAAATGGTCTTCTGACTTCTGAAACAGTCTTTCAGTGGCTTCTATTTGTTGGATCATTTCTGATTACAATTGCTGTCTCCAAAAATCAGGCCAGGAAGTTGCCAGCAGTGTGCCAAAGAGCAGAGTATTGAATCGTGACTTTTTTTTTACTGCCTTTCTTTTGCTTTACTTTGCAGTATGAATGGTAATTTTCATTCTGCTTTAGTAGTTAAATAAGGATCAAATTCTGGATCTTTAGCATTAACATTTGGATTTTTTATAACACAGGTTTAGTTCATTGTCCTTGATCTCCACCGCCCACAGCCCTTCTCTTTTCCAGAATCCTTTTTGTGACTTACTCTCTGTTCTGGAAGTCATTTCCACTGTAATTTTTTATATAATATATGTAATTCAGAAAGCTATTTTGTAATGATTCTGGTTGAAAAAAGTACACTTGTATGGCAAAGTGCAGGTACTCAGTGCTTATGCCACCTGGCAATTTTCCTTTGGTAAACAGGTGCTTGTCAAGAAAATTTTCCTGTCAACCACGTGAATCATTTTCAAATGAGTTTTAACTTTTCTTTTCTTCTAAAGTTGCCACGTACCTTAAGAGATTTTCAGGTTGACGCTAAATAAAAAATGTTAGAATTAAAAGTGTTTAAATTTTTATTATGCTTTTAGATATTGAAATATAACTTCCTTTAAATTATTGTCAATAAGAATTGAATTATTAGAGAGTCTTAAAAAAACTTAGGTTTTTTTGTTTCTTTTATTTTGCTTATTTATGTTTTGTTTTCCCCAAATACAATGTAGCGAGTACTTGGTATTCTTTTATCTTTAGAAATACCCTGCAGGGGTCAGCATTTACCATGTTATTTTTACTTTAATCAAAATGCGATTTAAAGGTGGGTGACTTTTTATATTGAGACATAAAATACTCCAAGAGAGAAAGAATGGTAAGTACACAGTATATAAAATTGCCTAATACATGGGAAATATAATTGCATAGTTAGAATGCTATTCCCTCTTGTTTAGTTTTGAGAGAGATTTTAAAACATCCCATACACTCCTAATTTGAAATTACCAATGTAATGCAGATTTAAAGACCAGAAGTGTTTGCTTTTGTTTCCTCTGCTGAACTGTAGCTTTTTCATCCTTAGTTTTGTTTAATTCATCTATGTATTCCTTGGCTTTGTGTTTCAGTATTATCCTATAGAAGAAGTATTGGCTGCTGAATATTTGCTTGAAGAATTCAGGCCTGATTTAATAGAGATGGTACTGGATAAATTGAGACCAGAAAATGTTCGGTAAGCTAAACTGCGTTTTAACACAAACATTATAAGAAAGCAGATGAACTAATGGGAACACAAAACCTTAGGTGTCTCTTGCAGCTCCAAGGTAAATGTGGTTGAAAAGTCTTCACTATATTTCTTTGTATGAGAAAGTCTTAGATATATGTTAATTTATTTCCAAAGGTTGATACATTTCAAATAATTACTGGATAAAGTCAGATAAACTTGGATTATGAACTGCGTTTGCAAATGTCACGGGGTTCTGGTGTTTCTAGGGATATGCAAGAAATGATAGAATAAATGGAGTTGCCTCTATCAGCAACAGTAGTTGCCATAGTAATTAATGCCCTTTAAAAAAGGGCCTATATCTTTGTGTGTGGGTGTGCATCTGTGTGTAATGTGTGGGATACTTCAGCTGAAGCTTGACTATGTCAAGAGATCATATTTTGAACAAACAATACTTAAATGAAAATCTCCAGTTCTCTTTCCTAAAGTATTTAATACTTCTCTATTTTGAATATATTTTCATCACCCAAGTTCTTGAAAATTTGATACCTCTAACATATGAGCAGTTTTTAATAATTAACATAGAAAATGTGTAATTACTTGTTCTCTGTAGAAAGCTGAACCAAATTCCACATGAATGTAAACTTTTAACTGGTTTTAGTATTGCTTACAAGCCACAGGTAAATCTGAGCTAATGCTGATTTAGTAAGGAAGCTGCAGGTGTTAATGAGATCTGATGTTTGTTACAGCTTCACATAGCTTTGAAGTGTAGCTCTTAACATTGCAAGAAAATAGTCTGTATTATCTTAGTCATAATGTAAATTGAGTCTTTGTTACTACCCAGAGAACTTCCAAAGCATCTTCTTACTTAAACATTGAAAAATTGCTGGAGTAGAGTAATACAGGTACATACATTCATCTGACAGCTTGTCAGATGCTGCTGGATGCTACAGACCCCTTGTCACTCTTCTGTGTTACTCCTGTTGCTGGCTGTGCCAATCTTCGACATTCTTTCCATCTGTCAGTACTTCAGCATAAGATAGCCATAATGAACCTACTTCAAAAGTTACTAGTGTGAGAAAGGAAAGTCTTGAGAATACTGGTAGAGGGAGAAAATGAAAGTCTATAGAATGTGGCCAGAAGCATAAGAATAGTGGTGATGGTTTTTAGAGGAATGTGGTCTGTTTTTTTCAGTTACATAGCAAACATCCATTTCACAATTTTCTTCTGCTGCAGGTAATGCAGGCCCATGTCTACACTTCGCAATTCTGCATTCCTCTTTGTCTATTGCTGAAATAAAGGGGGGTCAGGCAAGAAAAGAGCAAGATGAGCAACAATCTAATTAGAGAGGAAAAAGTAATTCTAAAAAGATACGGAATTCAGGTATAGCATGCTTGAAACATTAATAACCAAAGAAGAAAATAGCTTACTATGGTATGTATCTTCCTGTAGTAGTTTTGTAGGGTTACATCAGTCTTCTCCCATTTGACAGAGTGACTTCTGGTACATGGACATTTTCTCCACACTTGGTAATTGTGGATTAATTTTAAATGAAAACCAGATTTTTTTTTTCAAAATGGGTCATATCTAGAACAAATGTGAGCTGAAGATGAATTTTAGTATATTAAGCAACTAATAATAGTTTGATCGTTCAGATAATGGAGATAGGTGTTTCAGAATTGGTCATTAGTAACTTCTGTGTGTCTCTGTAATCGTGGGCTTCAAATGTCATGTGTCTCACCTTGCTTTCTTCTAGCTGGTGCTTTTTAGATGCTGTATGTTATGTTTAATCTTTCTTCAGGACTAATTATGTTGTCTCTTCACTTTACCTGACTTAAGAAATAGATGTCATTTAATAGATGAAGAAATGTGTAATTTTAAAATTTTGTATAAAAAGGTGAAATATTGGGAGAAAAAATGTACTTTCAGAGCTGGAATAAGCCTGTTTTTATGGCCTCTTCAGCTAAATGTTAAAGAAATTATATATTGTCTTTGTTGCATGGATTTTAGTAGGGCTTAAAGATAATAAATACAAGTGGGTTACTTCTCTGAATTTTAAGTGCCCACAGCTATGCTGACAGCTGTCCTGCTAAGGCTTAAATATAAATATGTATGAACTAGAGACTGTCCAGAGACTGATGAAATGCAGTTTTAGCAGCCAAATTCAGCAAGGCAATGCTGTTCTGACATGGATGGAATGAGGCCTGCAGGAGGTCTGTAATGATGTAGCAGCAGGCATGCTTTGAGTTTGGATGGTGTATGGCCAGAATAATGGTAACTGTATTGCTTATTTTGTGGAGACTAAGACTGTGTTGGTGTTTGTATTTACCACAACAACCATACGTTCACATCTTAGTTCTCTCCATGGTCAGCCTATTTGTATTCTCAAAATCTATAACAGACAAAAAGAAACGCAAAACATCAACCCAAATTTAGGAATCCCAAGTGTCCCGTTGCTTTTTCCTGCTGCCCTAGATGATACTTCTTTTTTTCAGTGTATACTAAAAAGTTTATGGTTATGCTTCTGTGTAGCTTCTGTAATAATACTGGGAGCTGATTATTCTTGGATTTAAAAATGTAAGTCAGTTTTAGTGGGAATTAAATTTTTTATTTGGGGCATCAGATGTTCAAAGATCTGAGCTAATCAGACTTTCCTACTTGTATTTGACTGAAAGAAAATACTAACTTGTATATAATACTGTATTCCTTTTAGATATATTGTAAGCACTTGTCCTGTGAAATTAGAAGTAGAATGAAATGAACTGCAATTTAAAAAAATCTTTTACTTAACTAAGATCCTTCAAAGTATAGTATGATATAACAGGAAATATAATTTTATAGTATCCTTTATTTTAAATTGCTGGCAAGATACATTATCTTGGGAAGGGGAAACTTACTTAAATATTACTAAAAGTGATTTCATGGTACATTACAAAGATCCAAGAAAGCCATTGTGGATTTTATTTTTAGTGGGCTCTCTTGAAAGAATGAGTTGAGATTACAGATGTTAATAAAAGGGTCCCTTTTATTATGTTATCCTTTCTTTTTTTAATTACATCTGTATCTGTATGAATATAATGAATTGCCCATTCAGTAGCCTGCTTCCTTCTTTGGTCTCTTCTTGAGCAATTTTATATGCTAGTAAAAAAACCTGTGCACATCTGCTTTAAATATCTATATTGTTTATCCACCATTTACTGGTACATATGCTCATGTTTATCTTTCTCTTCCCCCTTTTTATGAAGGAATTATTATGTGCCATATCCTAACTTTGTCTGTTGTTTGGCATTATTTTTCTGATTTATTGATCTTGAGGTGGTGTAGTTGGCATTGATTTGAATTTTTTATTTGCATTGTGGTTTTACTTATAATTTCTCTTTCATTCAGCTATACTAAGTACCGCTTGGCATAGCTGGATTGTAGCAACTGCATTCCATGTATTTTTCAAAAGCATAGTTTTTCAATTATTATTTTCTTAACAAACTTTGAGTTTAAAAAGTATGAAAAACAATTCATACTCACAGATGGTAGTAAGTATGCATGTGTGTTTCCATTTGACTGAGCCATAACAGAAAGTGTTCATATTCTCCTCCCACCCCTGCACACTACTTGTTGCATTTAGTGCCTTATTTCCATAAGAGAGAAACTTTTAAAAATGTATCATTTTTACTTGTTCAAAATGTATTCGGCTTTGCCAGCCATCTGTGAAGATAAGGGAATAGACTTGGCATGTGTCATAATCTTAGCTGAAAATGTAATTTTCCTATCACTTCCAAGGCATTTTTTCCCTTCAACATCTGCAGAATAGGTGCTCTTACTAAAATTTAAGAAGATAGTGACTTACCAGATTAAGCAGCTAAAGAACATTTTCCCCTGGATAGTAAATAGGCTTTTTTCCTCTCTTGATAACAGAAGTGCAGCACTAGTACTATCCTAGAGGGAAGAAAAATAAAATGAATGCAGAAAATGTTGATAGAGAAATTTTTGTCTACTGGAATTTCATAGACTCTCAGCAAAGTTACCTCAGTGCAGTTGGTGATGCTCACCCCTGAGGGTAAACACGCTAGAAATTTAAGTGTTTGTTTTTAATTGCATTGGATCTGAGCAACAATTTTGAAAATCACAATTTGTTCACTTATTTCCCTTCACACAACCTGGGTAGTGACTTAGTTTTACTGAACCGTAAGAAATAACTTGTGCTTCTGCAGAGTGGTCAGAATGCAGCATCTCTGCACGTAGCTTCCCCTTCCTCTGGGTTCTGAGGGGATTTGTATGTGAGTGGCTTTGAGTAGCATGTGTTGTCTCACATCAGTTTTACTGGTGGTTGTGAGGGAACTTATGAACAAACGCAGGCTTTTGCTGAGTTTTGTTATGTAAATCTGGAGTATAATAGTTGATAATCTTTTGTGGAAGTACATTAATTTTAAAGCACACATTCTCTCCCCAAGTAACAGTGTCCTGTGGATTTCTGTCTTGTAGCTTCAATTTAGATTTCAGGAGAGTGGAAAAACAAGATAGTATTTAGTAAATATGTATCACATTCTAGAAACTGTGGTTGTTTCTGAAGTTGGGGACCACAGCAGTTTGCACGTACAAGAATGCATATAGACAAGTAAATTGCATTTATAATTTGTTCTGTTCCGTATCTGTGAATGGCTCAAGTGTAAATATACTTTAAGCAGGTCCTGTTGAAGATTACCTGATTGCCTGTCTTGCTTTCCCAGTGCATTTCCACACTATCTTGAAACAGATGGATGTTCGTAGTGCTATAGAGCACAACAGAGAAATGAAAAGCAAAAGTAACGTTACATAATTGCTGCCTTTAGAGATGGATTCCAATATATTGAAATACTTGCATGGCATAGTATTTCTACCTGCTGTGCTTCTTTTCCCCTCTCTTTGTGTCCTGGTCTTCATTCCTGTTGGTCTTAAGTTGTAATTCTTGGGCAGACAAAATGCCTTTTGATTTGTTTCTATTGTGGGTATGTTTCTGACAGCTCAAAATGTCAGTAATCATTCCAGTAGTGATTTGGGATAAAGGGAAGGCAGGAGGCTCTCTTGAAGCAGAACTGCTTGAAGAATTACAATGTTGGTTTCCAGAGTTTTGTTTTCTATACAGTGAGTAGACAGTTATTTTTAGCTCTTTAATTTTAGTATGTTCCTGCAGGAAATGTTTGGGTGCTTGGATTGTCACTACTTCTTAGGCATCAGTATGTTGGAGAAGGGTAGGAGGAGGAAATGTTGAATAACAGACATATTCCAGCAGTATATTCTATCATAAAACATCTTTGTCTTGCTGCTCTAACCACATGATTATTGGAATTTTATCAGGATAATTTTTTTTCACTTAAGACTCTTACTTCTTTTTTTTCTTACTTATTTACTGCACAAAAAGACCTGGTAGGTTGCTCTGAAATTCTAAGAGACTTCATGGTTTTTGTAGTCTCTTAGCAACTTCGCACCTGTGTTGTGGTTTAATCCCAGCCAGCAGCCAAGCCCCACACAGCCACTCGCTCACTCACCTGCCAGTGGGATCAGGGAGAGAATTGGAGGGGTTTAAAGCTGGAAAACTTGTGGGTTGAAATACAGACAGTTTAACAGGGAAATTAAAAGCTGTGCACAAAGCAAGGAATTAATTCACTGCTTCCCAAGGGCAGGCAAGTGTTCAGCCATGTCCAGGAGAGCAGGTATTTGTGCTACCTTTTTTGACCCTTTCAAACTTCTTAGAACCATCTATTTACTGTTGAAGCTAGCCACTTTCATTGAATAGTCCTTTGTGTTGTACATTGTTCAATAGAATTAAAGGAGTTCTTTTGATACCTGTCATGTGGACTGGTAACAAAACTCTGATAAGTTTGTAATTTTCTTTATTCTGGGTTTCCTGTTTTTAAGGTGTGTTCTTTTGTTCAGACAGCACCTGGATGATGCTCTTAGTCACATGATCTAGTTTTAGGTAGTCCTGCAAGAAGCAGGGAGTTGAATGTGAGGTGATCTTTATGAGTCCCTTTCAGCTTGAGGTTATCTATAATTCTATGACACTAAGACTGGAATAAAATTTTTGTAATTAGTATTTTCACGTATTTGGGTGTTCATATAGGTGGTATATAAAATGTAATCGCTTCATGAATTTCTAGAAGGCTGCAAGAACTGCTTTTTGTTTTCTGGAACAACACGTAGTCTAAAAAATAGAAATGCAGCACTGCTGGTGTGTAACCCCGGGTTGTAAGACTTTAGAGTAACAGTGACATTAAATGACTGTGGTAACCTGATTTCATAGTTAACCTTAGCATGTAGTTCAGTATACTTGTACCCCTTCTTGTATCCTGTGATTGTCTAGGGACTCTTTGCAGAAAGAAGGGATTTCTGGTGATGGAGCAGAAACAGTGCTTGCAATAATGTCTGAGGCTTTTCTCAGACACATTCATGCCCAAGTGCTTTGTCTCTTTGTTTTCAGAGTTGCAATAGTTTCCAAGTCTTTTGAAGGAAAAACTGATCGAACGGAAGAGTGGTATGGAACACAGTACAAGCAAGAAGCAATTTCTGATGAAGTTATTAAGGCACGTTAAAATTTGTAATATTCTAATATCTACAAAGGAAAGGCAGTGGTAAATTCTTCATCTAATTTTTTGTGTAGCTGAAGGGGGAACTTAAATCTGCTGCTCTTCATAGTATAAAAATCATACAATGGGTCTGTTTAATGTTAAAGGAAGTAAGAGTCTTATATTAGTCTTTAGATTTCAAATATTTATTACATAGGATGGATGTATTTTAATGGCTATAAACCATGTTAAGTACAGGGAATGTTTTACTCTTTTTTTCTATAGAAGATCCCTAATGTGGGGTGGCTGCTTAAAAATGTAACCATTAACTTTTGAAACCTTAAAACTCTGTATTGCATGTTAATGAACAGATCAGTACTTAAAAAAGGAATTTCTAAAAACTGTTATATGTAACTGTTTCTGAAGTTGATTTTTGCAACATAGAAAGCAAGTATTTAACTGGCAAGTTTTGCCAGTTAAATGAGATTGTAAAAATCAAAACTGAAAAAAAGGAGGTGGACAAATCCTTATTGAAACTTGTTATTGTTCTGATCTTCCAAGAAGAGATGGCTGTAAAATTTATCTTAGGGCTGATTTGGACCTTCTCAGTGTGCTCTGAACAGACACTGCATAGGCACACTTCCTTTAGCTTGACCATACCTATGTTCTTGATTAGAATTCTTGGTTACATGTTTTGTTTAGTATATTAATTTATAGTTCGTGGTAGCAGAAGATATAAGATACAAACCCATCTTCCTCTCTGCTGTAAACTTTCCAAAATTATTTCTCATCTGTCATCCTCCTTCTAAGATCAATTCATCCTGCTGGTAGCCTATTCCAACTTGTTTTCCCAGCTATTTCTCTCTTGCCCTGTTATCTTAATAATATTTACATATAAGGTAGTGGAATGCATTTTTAAATCTTTTGTTTCAGCATAAAATAAATAAGCACATATATACTTTAATTAAGCAGAAATTGGCATAGCTTCATTGTTTCTTCCATTGATCTAGAAATGGCAAAATGCTGACCTGAACGGGAAATTCAAGCTTCCAATGAAGAATGAGTTTATTCCTACAAACTTTGAGATTTTGGCATTGGAAAAAGATGCAACACAGTACCCTGCCCTTGTTAAGGTAAACTGTCTGTATTTGTCCTGTTTGCTGCCTAACCTCCTGGGAAGTCAGAATTTAATTCCTCTGTTTTTTAAAATACAGATCATCTCATATCCAAAAGTATAGTAAATGAAAAAGTACAGAACTTCAATATATTGCTGCAAAGACAGTAGAAAGTTCATTCTTGCTGAACTTTGGATTATGACAATTTGTGTTCCTATGAAAGTGAATCTAGATACAGCTTGAACTCTCTCTGCCCTTTGGAAAGTGTGTCAACAATTGATAAAAATAGCAAGAGAGCTGTTTATTCAGCAGAAGCCTGACTGCCACTGTTACATTTTTTTGAGCAGTGTTGAGTAAGTCAAGGCTGTGAACAAGGCTATTGTTTTGTAACTGTGCATAGGAAATGCCTGTGATTGCATGGAAAAAAGGAGAGAAGTGTCACTTAGTGATCTATGTATATAATTAATATATATTCAATATATTGGATATATATGTTCACTATATATATTGAATATAGCAATTCAAGCAATATGACTGTAAGGGGATAATTCTAAGCAACGATTTGAAATGGTGAAGAGACTTTTTTAAAGTAGTGGCATATACTGCAGTTAAAGGTCAGATGATTTAACAGAACTTCTTTTCTTGACATAGGACACCGCTATGAGCAAATTGTGGTTCAAGCAAGATGACAAATTTTTTTTGCCAAAAGCTTGTCTCAACTTTGAATTTTTCAGGTATGCAATGTTAAATATATCACATAAAGTTGTCTCCAAAAGTTTCTTGTTTGTTGGGAATCTGCATTTCTATGTCAAAGACTTTCTTACAGGTATTGACCCTTTAGAATCCTTGTCCTTACTTTGATTATGTAATAAGGCTTAGATAGCAGGAAGGCTCATCTAAAATATGCACTAATGGAGTAGCAAGAAATTTGATGTGCTCCTTCTTTATTAACAGGAAAAGTTTACCTAAAAATACTCTTAAATCAATTTTTCTTTCATATTTTATTTGCTATCCCTGAAATATACCTGCCAGTGGAACCCACTACATATTGCAATATCCCTCTTTAAAAATAATTGTGTATTTTTAAATCAATTACTAAATCACTAAGATATATTTTCTTTATGAAATGCTATTTTGGTTATAGTTTCAGGCTCAAATAATGTTTTCATTTGCATAGTGCAAACCAGTTTAAAATGAGCATAAAATTTTGATATTTTACTTAACTGACACCCATAACTGATTGTACTTTTTTTTAGAAGAACATTGTCTAAATTATCAGTGCATGTTTGTTTCTGACCTCAAGATGCATGATAAAATTACGTAATGTTAATTCTGGTCTTGCATGATTTTCATCATAGGAAGATAATCTTTCTTTTTTAAGTGAGCATGACAGTGATAGACCTTCTTAATGTTCCTTTCAAGTAATAAATTTCTAACTTTTGAATTAAAAAAATACTGCTGTTTTTAAAGTGCAGCTGTTTCTGTGTTGAACTGCTGAAAGCTAGAAAAAATTCAGAGACTCTTCTTTTGCTAATTAAGTTATTCGGTGATATTGCTGGAAAGGCCATTGTGGGGGCTCCCAAAGATGCACTGTTGAAATCTTGTTTTGAGAGACTACTTAAAATTTTTCTTGCAGGATATTATACAGAGGGTTTTCTTAGAGTGTGTCATGTCCTGGTACTGATTTTGATACTATTTGGGGGAAACAGGTTGCCTGGGCATTTTCTCTTTTTGCTTTTTGAAATGGCAGGACAGATGTTACAACTGTTTCAACTTCGATGTGTCAGGAAATGGAGGATCAAAACAGGAGCTCCCTATCTCTTATTCAGAGAACAACAATTGCAGTCCTTGCCTTCTTTGTTCTTTCTTCGTGGCTTTCCCTTGTACTATGTTTGGCCAAAATCCAAAATAGGATTTTACTGATGGACACTGAGTTTACAGTTGTGGTGGTTTTTTAAATCAATTCAGGTGAACTATTAAGTGGTTCAATCTCTAACCGTTTGTGAATGAATAAAAGATAATTTTTGGGTTTATGTAGAGCACACAAAGGTATGAGTGTATGCAATATACACAATATCATGGAATGATTTGTGTTGGAAGTGACCTTTAAAGGTCTAGTTCAGGCCTCCTGCAAGAAGCAGGGGTATCTTATCTGGACTTGTGGAGATGGTATTTCCCAGTTAGATTTGTGCTTTCATCTCAGTGAGCCCTTATAAAAAGCCTGAGGTACTTGAGTTTTGCTGACCATTGTAATGGAATGATTGGCCTGTTTCCTCCTAGGAACAGTTCCAGGTGAGAGCTGGCTTTTTTCTTAGGGTTGGGAGCAAGGGCTCTTTCCTTTTCCTTAAAAATGAGATGGTAGTCCTATGTGAGCAGGACTAAGGAGATTTTGACAATATTGGGTGCATCACCTCTAAAAGATGTTGTAAGCAGGTTTGTGTAGTTTTGATACTTTAAAAAAGTTCTTGGAGAATCTGTCTCTGTTTGGTCATGCTGATGGTCATTGAAGGAAAAGGTGAAATGTAGAGTGTTTATTCATGAGACTTGATGGAATCACTCATACCTCTTGTGACCAAGTGAATTGGTGAATAAAGCCATCCTTATGACAGGGGCTTTCACAAAAAGTCTAAGCCTCAGTTCTAGATCAGAGTATTAAGCCCTGATCAACATGACATAGAAAGAATTCTGGTCCAGATGTTATAGCAGCAATTGCTGTGTAGATAAGAGGAAATTGATGAGGTTGGTTTCTCCCTTAAATATACAAATCCCACAGGAACAATGAGAATGTGAACCTCTTGGAATCACCTTGTTCCAAAACTGAAAATCCTGACAGGGATCCTTGTGTTAAAGAAACATCACAGTAAAAACATCTAATTTACTGCCCAGCCTAAAAGAGGATGATAATCTTTTTCATTTGTATGAATTGCAACTCAACAACTCAAAAAGTATCCTTTTTTAAAAGGAAATAAAGCAACCATATAATATGCTGATGTTTTGAAAATTCTTTGAAGGTAATTGGCAACTCAGCACGTCAGTTCCAGCTATGTCACTTACAACTGTTTGAAAGAGGAAAAGACTAGACTTTATGATTTTTTTAAATGCACCATTAGTGATTTTGTTCTACTTCTTTGAATCTAGTAAAAAAAAAAAGGTAAACTAGAAAAGCATTTGTTTACAAAACTGTCAATAATAGGAAGCAACTCCCAGAACAGTGTTGTAATAATTGTTTTCTGATATTTTTCACTTGAGGATTAATGATCTAGTAGTTGTGATTTTTTTCAAAACTCCCAGTTGGCCTTTGCCAGCTGAGTGAGAATACAGAATTTATTACTGATACAGACACAGTAATCACTCAAACTGATTAAGTCTGTATTCTAGTATCAAAATGGGAAAGAATATAATGAGTCTGGAGGAAGGTTTATGGGATTGACCTACATCTTGCTTTGAATTTGGTCTTAATTTAAAAATTCAGTAGTAATTGGATTTATATCATTGGGCGTATTAAAATTGTTCAGTTTTGGGAAATTCTTATTGTAGGGAGAAATGCAAATACCAGTTCTTTTGTCTTTTTTAATGACCTGTTTGTTTAATCTGGGCTAAGATTTCAGACTATAGCAGGCTCTGCTCCTCAAATATATACATTTTAAATTATTTATTTAGTTTGTTAAAATATCTTCCTGTGCTTCCTTTTCTTAATCTAAAATGAAGGAGAAGTTAAAAGCTACGAGGAACCTTCTTAAAAATACCTTTGCAATGTGTTTTAGTTAGCAGTTTGTGTGTTGTGGTCATGTTTTACTACGTTAATGTGGATATACAGAGTGAAATACCCTGCTGTATAGGTGTAAACATATGTAATAGCCTGAATATCTTGACTGCTTCAGGAAAAAGTCAGCTTTGAATTGGAAGCCATATCTTGACTGGCTGATTATTTCTGTGAAATTGATAATGAATTTACATGCACATCAGAGATTTTAGAAATACATAAAATACAAATAACTTGTCTTCTCAAATCTTTAAAACACACGGCTATTTAACAATTAGCATGATTGAAACATGGCTTGAGTCTTTGAGTTGCATTCCTCTTTTTGAGAAATTTGCGACAGTGTTGTGTGTGATCATGTACTCCTAATGCAACAGTAGGTTTTGGAGAGTTGTTGCCATTAAAAAGATAACACAAAAAATTATGGTAGTAAGAAAATGGATATGCCAGACTTCTCTCCTGAGCTGAACTTGGCATGTACTACATATTGTCATACCATAAATTGTTGATCTCCTGATCTTTGTAATAGAAACTGATAGCGTATGAGTATTAATTAATTTAATGTTTGGTATATGGACTTCCATTTTGATCTGTTAAATTATGTTGGAGTATTTAATTTCTTTTACTTCTGGTGAATTCTGACTGTGCAGCCAAGTAAATAAAATGTGTCTTGATTTATGAGCACAAGTAGAATATCTCTGGGATCTCGAGTATATTTAGTCATCAAACCATAAGCAAGCTAAATAACTCTTTTCAGATACGTTCATATTTGACTTCGAAACAGGAATCCTTTGGAATGGGATCCATCAGCATCAAGTCACAGAAAATATTGTTTCCTGCAGATCAAACTTTAAAGGCCAAAAGAAACAGAGAAATAATTTTAAACTGCATATTTTACTTTCAACATTTTCTTCCAGCCCATTTGCTTACGTGGATCCCTTGCATTGTAACATGGCCTATTTGTACCTTGAACTACTCAAAGACTCCCTCAACGAGTATGCATATGCAGCAGAACTAGCTGGCTTGAACTATGATCTCCAAAATACCATCTATGGGATGTATGTAAGTACCCAAATCAAGGAAGAGCTTAGAGCTTTAAAACTACTTCCACTCATCAACATTTTTATATTGATTTGATGGAAGGACTTTTAAATAAAAAATAAAGGCTGTTAGTCCTTTTGATCTTGGTTATTAGCCATCCTTTCTTTGATTTGAATTTTAAGTTGAATTTTGTTAAGTCTTCACCAGTCTTTCAGTTCACATTAAGCAAATTTTCTTCTTTATTTTTATATCATTCATGAAATTAATTAGTTGTAAGATTTCTTCCTCCATTAAAAATCCACAACCCTAATCCAAGCTTACATATTTATTGGTCAGATATCTACTAAAAACTTTCTGACTGATGGGGTCAAAGACCCCCTTTTCATGCTATTAAATAAATAGTGTACTTCTGCTTTCCTTTTCAAGAACTACTGATCATGAGGCTGCATATACATACTCTTCAGTCATGTTTCTTCATCCATTACCTTGTCACTGCCTGAGGTATCAAAGCATTTCTTTTGTTTTTCTTTTTGTTAGTCGCTACATTTATGCTGATCCTCTCCATTGCAACATGACATACCTGTTTATCAGGTTATTGAAGGATGATTTAAAAGAGTATACATATGCAGCACGCCTCTCAGGTTTGGTCTATGGCATTGCATCAGGAATGAATGCAATACTTGTAAGTAAGAAAAGAACGCAGGAGGAAATGAAACAGCTTGGGAATTGTTGAGCTTGGAGAAAACATTTGACTTCTGCTTTTCTAAATGAGATGGTTAATGGTTCTTTTCCTTGCATATATCTCATGAATTAAAGGCAATGCAAGACTGTATTTTAATCAGTACTGAGTGACCTGTTTAAGATTGCAGTGTCTTGTGAACATGTCTGTAGTGCAATTGTTGCATTCTGGTTCACATTTTTACTTGCTTGCATGATAATCTGCAAAGTACTATTGCTAGTTTCTGTATAAAAAGATTAACTTTTCTGTTGAATGAATCCTCAGCTTCACAGAATTCATTATAATTCTCTAATTCTACTGTAGTGAGCTGTGGAGATGGATTGTGCATGTGTTCGTTAGAATGCAATGCTGAATATTTATGGCTTTTTCTTTTGTTTTTATCACGTGTTTTATAATCTCTTATAAAGGGCTGCCAATAGTTGATAAATACTAGTATTGTGATAAATGCTTGTTTCTTACTCAGCTTCTCCTATGAGATTTATGATAGGAGATTTCAGTAGTCTCTCTTGAAGTTCTGTTGAAAGCTTTTGTTAACAACCCTTATATGGCAGAATGTGTTTTGGAATTTCCTGTAGAAGTGTTATTTTCCAAAGCCTTTTAGTAGAAGAATGTACTACATATTGTCTTTACGTTTTCTATATGAGAGAGTGCTGCATTTTTTATTTTTCAGTCCAACACAAATTTAATTTCCTGGTTTCATTCACCTGACTTATTGCAAACATGGTTATCGTCAGTTTCAAAGCTTGCTGGTGTTTCTATGATCAGGATTAATTTCTTTTTTTAAAATGTGTACTTTTCTTCATTTTTAGTCACAGTTATTTGAAATATTATTTGAGAACTTGTAATATTCTTTTCTGTATTATGAGAATTTATAAGTGTAACTGGACTATGTTGATGCTTTGAGCAAGGGCAGATGCTGCTTTGAGAAGTCACCCGTAGTGATTGTTGAACACTTTGGGTTCCTATGCTGATTTAGGATACCAGCCTTTGTCATAAATCCATTTATGATAACTTTTTCTTCAATTTCATTGTTCAGCTATGTTTCAGCAACTACAGAACAAAAAAACACTTCCTACAGAAAAGCAGAAGTTCTGTATGTTGGTTTGTGTTCTAAAGTTTAGTTTTGCTCTTAATTAAACTGCACAAATCCAATCAAATTCCTGGTTCAAGATACAAAATTTTCAAGTTTTTCCCTGCAAAAAAGACCTTTTAATGCCTTTTTTCACCAGAGAAATTTTCTGTAGCTTGAGTAACTCATACAGTAATTTTTAAGTTTTATGTTATTTTTTAAATGAGCAAGTCTATTTCATTTATTCTTCCAAAAACATGTATGATCAGATCAACGTATCATTACAGTTCTAGGATAACTACCTTGATGTTTCAACTCATCAGAATCCTGGTTATAAAGTGTGCTGCTCTTTATAGCACCCTTTTTTTTGTAGAATTGCTTACTTCCACTTGAATATTTTTTGATCAACAACATGGATATGAATGAAGGGTAAAAGTAAATTGGAGAGAGTATTTTAGAAGGTTGTGAATCTAGACTTCATTACTAAAGTGAGAAACCTAGATTAAAACCATTTCAGTACTCAAAGACTCAGCATCGTAATCATTAAAAATCTGTATTCTGAGTACAGTTTACTACACCAACATGAAATGACATTAATTCTGTGCATTTAGAACTCCTGTGCACATATGCAATGTTATATTTGTCAGTTAGTTACCTTTTGATGGGTGAAGGGATTTAACTTAAGAATGATTAAACACTCCATAACGGTGAATTTAGCGTAAGTATTGAAAAGTGTATTACTCATTGAATTGTACAAGACTTGGTAATAGTTTTATTCTTTTATCTTCCACATTTAAAGCACCTTATGCACTTTTTCCGTAGCTCTCTGTAAAAGGTTATAATGACAAGCAACATATCTTGCTCAAGAAGATCATTGAGAAAATGGCTACTTTTGAGATTGATGAAAAGCGATTTGAAATTATCAAGGAAGCGGTAAGCTGCATGAGAAATTCACATTTTGAAGTAATTGAATGCATTGACTTTATAGGAGATCTGAGGGCTGACTATCCTTGGAAATAGTGAAATTCTGTGCTAGTGGGATTTCAGATGCTTTTTGCTTTTTTGTGGCTGTGAGTTCCTCAGAGTTGTGTACATAACATTCTTTGGTTAAAAATAACTGGTCCTGGAATCTTTTTTTAGTCAGTCTTTCTAATGGTGTATCAAGGAAGCACAGCCTGCTTTGGTAGGAGTAGAAATCTAAGCAGGGGGATGGAGGGGCAAATCTTAACTTTATATCCTGTTTTGCAATTTGGAAAGGCTTCAATAGGACCTAGCCATAAAAGTGGGAAATGAATGAAGGGGGAAAGGAAATGTTGAAAAAGTTTGCAACATTTCTGTTCCCCACATTTGTCTTGGCTCCTGGACCAAGGTCCTTTTCTGCAAAGGTAACCACTGATTTCTAGAAGTTACATCAGATGGGGAGGTTGTTTGGGGTAGACATGGGGAGAAAACTGCAAAGGGAGATACCAACTTCTGGCTTCTGTTTGGAGCAGACAGAAGGATACATCCTCAGCAGCCTGGGGCTCACTGTTGGTCACTCATGTGCCCTGAAAATAGTTCCATTTTTCCTACACTGGAAATGCTTCCAGCTTGCCAAAACCATTAGTTTATACTTTCCCGTTTCTCCGGTAGAGGAAAAAGGTCTTGCTTATTTTGTACAAGTGCAGCTGGACTAGAAAGGAGTTTTTTTGCAGAAACTCTCTGGTTCTTCTCTCACACCTCCTTTATCCATGCAAAACATGCAGAGAATTTTCCAGATTTTGCCTAACCAAGTCAGCCAAAGGAGGCAACAGGGACAAAAATACGGTTTCTATTAGCAGTATTCCCCCACCCCTGGTCAGTCATCACAGAATGCTAATTTCCTGGGTAGAGCAACTTGATCTTAATTCTTGTTTAACGGCAATAATTTGATTTCTAGGCATTAATTTTATGGATAAATTTGATTTCTTGCAGATTTCAGCCATCTTAATGGTTTCTGCTTAATCCAAAGGCTCAGAAGCCCACATTATTACTAAGGTCATATAACACAGTTTTTTAAGGCTTCTAGCAAGCGAGAGAATGTTCTCAATATCTGAATTGTATCTTTTTGATACAAAATGGAGAGTACAATGTTAGTATTTTATGTTTAGAACTCTCTTTTCTAAATTTCTAATTTGAACTTGATTATTTTGGTTTAGTACATGAGATCACTTAACAACTTCAGGGCTGAACAGCCTCACCAGCATGCAATGTATTATCTCCGACTCCTGATGACAGAAGTTGCTTGGACCAAAGATGAATTAAAAGAAGCTCTAGATGGTAATGTTCTGCCACTTAATTTTTTTTTTCTTATGTTACTTAACTATTGAGGGTATCTGTTTTGAACTCTGCTCACTATTCAAGTGAAGCCCCTGCAGTGCCAGGCCTGAGCTTGATCTTGCTGCACTTGCCCTCCAGTTTCAAGAAAGTAGAGTAGTTCATGGAAAAGGCCTCAAATGGCAAAACTTGCAGGTAAAGGTTCAGGCAAAACTTTACCAACGTCGGGGGTATGAACCTGGATATGGTGAATCCAGTACTTAATCAGCATTGGTAAAATCATTTGGCTCTAGTTGACATCTTGGGGACATATTGGAGTGTATCTGCATTCTACTTCCCAATGTGCACACTGGTTTTTTTCCACTATTGGGGAATCCTAGCTTATGTTTCTGTAGATAATAAAGAACTGTAGTTAATAAAGGAAAAAGATGTACTTTTTGTAGATAATGGCAACAATAATAAAGAACATTGTGGTTCTAAACAAAGGGTAGGCGTCCCAGTATATTTGAAGGAAGACATTTCAAATGAAGAGATATAATTGATTTTTCAGGTCTGGATGGAGTGGAGTTCTGAGCAACCAGCCTAGTGGAAGGTGTCCCTGCCCATGGCAGGAGTGTAAGAACTAGATGATCTTTAAGGTCCTTTTTAACCCAAGCCATTCTGTGGTGATTCTGTGTTTGTAGTAATAGCTGAAGAACTTTTCCCTACCTTTGTTTTACTGTGTTGTATTAAAAGGCTGTTCCTGGGACACTTTGCAAAGTGTCTTGTAATATCTTCTTGGTATTCACTGATGTTCCTTTCAAGAATATCTGGCTTTTGTATTTGTTTGAGGGGTTTGATTCAGAACACATATCCATGAACATCCCATCCAACCATCCTTCCTCTTACTCCATTGATTCTGTGTGTTGAACTATATTTTGCACTGTGTATGAAAACTGCCTTGCAAGGACAGGCTGGATAGAATGTGTGTGTATGTGTTGTGCATGTGTCCTCTAGGATATATTGCCAAAACATTTTTCTTGTGTATCGTTTGTTCCAAAGTTAATATCAAAGCATTATATTTGAGCTGAGGTTCTTTTTTTTCGTCTGGATGGTACATGCACAGTGTCTTTCTTGAGCATTATAAACTACATGCTGCTTGTTTAGTAAATAACTAAGGCTTTTCCTTGGAACACCACCTGAATGATTGCAAGTGTTTTCTCTGGAGAATGAGTGTTTGTTCAGCATGATTGGAAAGGCAGCTTTTTTTTTTCTTTTTTCTGTTTTGAATCTGGGTCAAGACAGCATGTGAATTCTAAGTGAAATAAACTATATGATGAGTGCTGCTATTTAGACCTGGAAGCATTCCAATGTTGCATTTTTAAGGAGAGATTCACTTTTTCATAATGACAGATTTCTCCTCTTCTGAGAAATGCGCTGTATCTGATGATGACTTAGGCTTAGGTCCTTCATAATTTAAAAATGCATTTGAGTGATTTAACTGTCTAAATATCTCTTGTAGATGTCACCCTTCCCCGGCTCAAGGCCTTCATCGCACAGCTGTTGTCACGGTTACATATCGAAGCTCTTCTCCATGGCAATATAACAAAACAGGTTGGTCTGATACTTCCTTAATAAAACAATTTTTATTTAAAAGCAGCATCAAAATGGAACACTGGTTGAATCTTTGCAGATCTTGAAGCAGTTTTGCCAAATGTGATTTAATAATTTAACTTCATACTTTTTTAATCTTTATAGGAGTATGAGAGCGTAATTTTTTCCACTTTAGCTTTATTAGGATAAGTGTTGTCTCTATACTGCTCTTGGAAATTTAATAAAAACAACTTAGGATCTAAGTATTTGGAAGTCTCTGTTGCATGTTATTACTGTGATCAAGCTGCAAAAGGAATGATGTGCTGCACATTTTGCTTTTTTCCACCAAGAACATTCAGAATAACTAGCAAAGTTTTAAGAATCCAGTATCCTTCCAAATTAAGTAGTTTGCACATAGCTAAACAAGAACAGTGAACCATAAAAAAATCCAAGTGTCAGCTCTCAGGGGAGTAAAACTCAGAAAACATTTGTTTTGTCTTCCATTAAAATATAACAGTTTGTATTTGCATATTTAGACCTCAATCTTTTTGTGTTTGATATTGCATGGGGCTTTTGGAGGTGTTGGTAGGGTGTATATTTATTAAGTTTTCAAACCTTTTGCATGTTTTTGATAAAATCACTTGTCTTGTGAATTTATGGCAATGCAGAGTGAGAGATTTCAGCTTTCTGCCAAAACTACTTTGTAGCAAGTTGCTGTAATTTTCAGTGTGCAGGCTACAAGAACACATAACCCTTAAGAGGTGAAGCTATTGAGGTTAAATCCTAGAATGAAAGTAATGACTTTTGATTTTTTTTTTCACTCTTTATAGATTTTTTTAAAATTATTTGCTGTAATCCATCAAACAAAAGAAAGTATTTAGGTAATGAGTCTTAACACTACCAGTACATCAGTGAGATGCATCCTTGACCTTAACTATTTGTTTTCTTAAAATTTTCATCTACTGAAATGCCATTTGCTTTGCAAACGTACATTTAAGGTATCTCATTTTTGAATTTTGAAAGATGAGCATATCAAGTGGTGGAGGGAAAGTGGAAAAAAAAATCCCCATGAGCTTTAATTTCAGAAGCACTGGGGAGAAGTAGAAGTAGTTAAACATGTAGGCAATTTAAACATAAAGAAGACACAAAAAACCTCTTGCCCCCACACTCCCACTTTCTCTCATCTACTTAACTTCAACTGTATTTGTATTGAATTACAATATCCCTACTTTCTATTCCTGATTTTTTTCTTTTCTCTTGCAGCACCATCAATATTTGGAAAGTCTTATGCTGCTGTTAAATACAGAATAACTAATGATCATTAAAAATCCTCTTATGTTTTCTTTTTCAGGCTGCATTAGGAATTATGCAGATGGTTGAGGACACTCTCATTGAGCATGCTCACACAAAGCCACTCCTTCCCAGTCAGCTAGTGAGGTACAGAGAAGTGCAGCTTCCTGACAGTAAGTTAAATGATTTATTTATGGTATTTAAGGCACATTAAATTGAGATTCTCATTGCTAACATCATTTTAAAATGCATATTACTGTGTTGCTAGGAGTTCATTTTGACATCGAACTTCAAGTTATTTTACACTTAAAATTCAGAAATATAGTTAGGGTGTGATTTTACTAATAAAATTATGTACTAATACATGATCTTTCTAGGATGCTTGACAATTAATTTGATTTCATTTTTAGTTTGTGTATGTAAATTGGACTTCTTGGGGTGACTTGGACAACCTTTGAGGTGACTGTCAACCCAAAGCCCTTCTATGATCATACGATTCTGCAGTTCAGTTCTAAGTCACTTGTTACAATTTATGGAAATAAGAGCCCTGTCCCACTCTCTGCTACACATAGTATATACATATGAATAAACACCATTCTTTGAGCATTTCTGAGTATTCACTAACCATTAAGAATTGCACATCATGATTCTTTGGAAAAACGAAAAGTTCTTACGCAAATAACTTTTTTTCTTACACAAATTCTTTTGGTCTTGTAGTGCTTGTATGCTTTTACTTCCATGGTGAAAAAAGTGGTTTTTATAAGAAAGGAGGTTCAAAGTATTGCTGGGAGTGATGACATATGTAGCTATACAGACAAATAAATTACCCATAGCTGATCATCTGTGGAAGCTACCATATACAAAAGAAGTTGTTGGCATTAAATGCTGAATTATTTATAATGTTCCTAATAGTTTCTGGCAGATTGTCTTTAGAAACTGTTTACATAGTAGAGGCAATGCAGAATTTCACTGCTGTTCCAAAAATATTTGCCTGAAGAGAAGCAGCCAGTTTCAATTTACTTGCTGATACTTTCAAGTGGCGACATTTTGATGGTAAAATAATACATTCTTTTCTTGTCTCATGAAAAGCATGTTCTTAGTGGAAATTCTCCTATAACAGTCCTAAACCACTTACTGTAATTCCATTCCACAAACCTTAGACAATTCTCTTTTTAATTGTGGACAGTAAGAACGTACACTTTCATGAACTTCAGTGTTTTAACTTTGTCTTTTAGGAGGTTGGTTTGTATATCAACAGAGAAATGAAGTTCATAACAACTGTGGCATTGAAATATATTACCAGACAGACATGCAGAGCACTTCTGAGAACATGTTTTTGGAGCTGTTTTGCCAGATTATCTCGGAGCCGTGCTTCAATACCCTGCGCACCCAGGAGCAGTTAGGTGAGTTCTGGGAGTGCTCCTGGCTCTGTGTACACAGGAGCTGTCACGGTCACGCGCTCACACGAGACCTGAGGAGGTGTTCTCTCCCTGCTCACTGAATGCCATTTAAAGGGCACTTGGTAAATGTAAATCATCTTAACTGCTGATGACTCAAAGAAATATTACTGTGCACAGAGTCTAAAATAAGAACAAGGAGGCATGATTTTTACAATGTCTGAAATAATCTGAAATCAAGTAAAAAAAGTGTGATCACTGTACAGAAAACTTCGTATTAGAATTTACCAAAAGAAGACTGGATCAGTTCCCTAAATTTCTAGATCTTCTTAAAGAATGAGTAGTAGTGTGATGTTTTCTGCATGTGATCCTACTTCTAGGAGCACTTCATAATTCACAGAATCACAGAATCATTTAGGTTGGAAAAGACCTCTTTGATCACTGAGTCCAACTGTTAAATTATAAGCCCTGTCTTAGGAATACTGCTGTGTGGATAATGGTAAGCTACTGTGTCGCTGAAGACCTAAATACATTTCAGGCTTTTTAAGACTATAGCTGTTCACCAGTAAGTACAAATAATTGTTACCTGAACCAGTAAGGCTGAGAACTGGTGAGGTTGTTCCAAACAGAGTAAGAAGGAGAGACAGAGACTTTGCGTGACAGCTCACGTAATTGAAATACTGCTGAGGAGGAGTGTAGGTTTTCCAAAGGTGAGAAGCAAGTATTTCAGTGTGATGAGTGCCAGGGGTGTCAGGCAAGATTAAGCTTTTTGTGAGCAGCTAGCAGAACCAGCCATACAATATTCATCATAGGAATTTCAACTATCTTTATACCTGCTGAAAATAGGATAGAACCTAGGTTATTTAACAGGTTTTTGAAATGTGCTGGTGGCAGGTTTTGTATAGAAGTTGGAAGTAACAACTAATGAGAGAGAGGGGAATGGAGGACGAACTGGTTTAGTCCAGCACTTTGTAATTGCCAAGTAATAGAGCTCAGGAGACTTAGGAGGGGAAACAGTAAAAATACCATCAAATCCTGTAAACTTCATGGAATTGTTAGTGAGATTTCTGAAAAAGCTTAGGGGAAAAAGTTCAGGAATTAGAAGTTTGCTAAACAGTAGAAGTAGTAACTAGAATTCTTTCCATAAATGGTTAAGCAGTATGAGACAGTGGAGGAGAAAAGATAGCAACGATGGAAAAAATTCAGTGTTCAAATCATTAAAATCAAAATGTTCAGATCATCAGAAAATTGAGGATGGTTTAGTTAGTTTTCACTTAAAATGTCAGTTGTAGCATATGACTTCTAAGATAAACATTGGTGATCGAAGTCCATGTCTTACCTTTGAACAGGAAAATACATTAATCAGATGAAATTAGAAGCTTTAAAAAAGTTCGAAGTATGATGAACTCTGCATTCTATTCCAAAGAATGAAATTAGGAAATCCTGGAATTAGAAGTCTTATAATAGAAAATTTGTGGATGATAGATGGGGTATTGCAAAGATAGACACAGCTAAATGAACATGTTTCTTTAAAAAAAAGGAAAGAGAAAAGGCAGGGAAATTATAGATCAGTTCAGTTTAATTCTAATTCCAGTAAAATACGGAATAAATTTTCAAGCTAGTTCTGAATTCATAGAAGGTAACTGAGAGACTACTACTGAAGTATCTAGGTGGAAAGGCTACACAGTTGGGTGCAGGACTTCGGAAGATTATGACTGGAGAATAAAGAATTGTTCATTTGGAAAGGGTGTTCTACAGAGCTCTGCTGTGATCCAGTGTTCCATGGTGTATTCATCAAAATTCTGGATGACAGAAGAGTGAAGATACTCACTGAGTCTTCAGATAATACTAATTTGGGAGAGGCTGCAAGGGTGTGGGAAGATAGAGTTAGAATTTAAAATTAGCTTGACATTTTGGAAACATGACTTGAATGAAGATAAGGTGCAATTTGTTAGGAACAGTTTGGCAGGAACAACAACTGGCACAGACACAAGCTAGGAAGCAACTGGCTAGGTAGCAACTTTGTAGAAAATTCTGCAGGGTACAGTGGATCAGAAGTAGGACATAAATCAGCAGTGTCATGCTGCTGTGTAAAATGCTGGGATATAGAAATGGAAGTGTTCAAGATGCACTCACTGTAATACTCCTAAATTGTTCAGATAAAAATTCTGAAATACTGTAACCAGTTTTGACATGAGCATCAGGAAACTATAAGAAAACTACAAAGCAACATTTAAAAGACAGAAATGCGATAGATTTGTTATTAAAAGGGTGGAGGAAGACTGAAGAAAGGATTAGTTGTTCAGATTAGCAAATTCTGCAACAAAAAGGAAGGGAATAATACTTTTAATCTAATTGATAAAATGGAAAGTAGTGGTCTTACATTGCAGCAAAGAGAATTCAGATTAGACATGAAAAAATAACAAGTTTCCAATGTTGAGTCTAATGAAGCACTAGAGTAGAGTTTCATTTCTGGTAACTTGATCCTGATGACAGAATTGCTTTTGTTCTCAGTCTGCCTCATCTCCTCCTTGCCCCTTCCCTGAACTGATATTGACCTCAGTGAAATAAAGATGTTCCAAAAAAAAAAAAATACAGTGGCACATTTTGAAAACCTGCATTATTTTATTTATAATACAGAATTAAGTTATCATAGCATTGCATTCTTGTCACATGTCACATTTGGCAAATTCAATGCTGTGACAAGGGATTTCTTCTAATTTGTGGCTGTTGTTGTTTTGCCAAGGTTACATTGTGTTCAGTGGCCCACGTCGGGCAAATGGCATCCAAGGACTGCGATTTATTATCCAATCTGAAAAGCCACCACACTATCTGGAGAGCAGAGTTGAAGCATTCTTAAAAACTATGGAGAAATGCATAGAAGACATGACAGAAGAGGCCTTCCAAAAACACATCCAAGCTTTAGCAATTCGTCGTCTAGACAAACCAAAGAAGCTGTCTGCAGAATGTGCTAAATACTGGGGAGAAATCATTTCCCAGCAGTATAACTTTGACAGAGGTAAGACAAATGGTAATTCCTTTAAAACGGAATGCTCCAGTTCGGCTACATTTGTGACTGTTGAGTGTCATATTAATTTGGGAACAACATAAACTTTTACATAGCCTATACATAATTTACTGTCTGTTTCCCTGAGATGCAGTCAGATACACACTGACGTTCCTGACCACACACAGATTCATATGAACCCTATTTCTCTTTGCACTGTGCAGTTGTTTTGAGGGAGTGCTGGCAGAGACAACTGCAGGTATCCTAACTAACATACAAACTGTCTCGGCCTAGAGTGGATTTGAAGAAACACTAATTTATTTTTTTTTTATCACCTGTGATGCTTTGAAGGTTATAGGTTTGTAGGAGACCAAATGAGATCCAGCTTCTGGTGTTATTACTGAAAATGGACTGACAGTTATTTACTGTGTGGTCCAACATAATATTTAAGTTGTATTTTTAAAAATACTTCCTAAATGTATTTTAATTTTTTTTTAAATACTGAGATATATTAGTAATACAGTTAGAGACGTTAGCAATACATTAGTTAGATACATTAGTGATACAGTTTTTAACATTAAAAAAACCCGGTTTAGGTACACATCAGCTTTTCCTAACATTTTCATGTCTCGACTCTTATTCACAGCTGTAATTTTCTCTCTTCATGCATAATATGCTTCCTCCATGAAACTCACTCTGTATTCTGTGATTTCTCTTCTGCATTACACACACTTTATTGGCTTTCCATGATAGCAAATACAGTCTTTTTGCTTCACAATGACTCACTGAGCTGTTTAATAATGAGGAGTTTTGACTTGTCATCTAGCTTGGTCTAGAGAGAATGAGAGCTACTGACAAGGTTTCATGCCTGAGCATAACAAGTGGTATGGAAACTTACCCCTTCAAGTACTTTTTTTTGTCTGATGAAATAGTCTGATTTTTCTCTGCCTTAAGTGTTTCTGTTTGTACTATAATTGGATCAATATTATCTTTCTGGAATTTCTTACTGCTAAGTGTAGCTGTATTTTTCATACCTAATTCCCATTTATTATTTCCCTTGACTTTGATATCTTTAATTCCCCTCTGCCCACTATTAATTTTATATTATTAATGATTATAATATGACTAGAACTGTCAAAATCAGAAATTCATATTCCCGCCTTAGGAAATGGAAGGATTTTTTTATGTCTTTACATTTTTAATATTAGTGCTTTTACTATTTTTTCCCAAATCTTACCTAGTTTTCCAAACTGTACTGTTGATTTTTTTATTTCCTCCATATAGAATTTCATATTACTGGCAGCCTGCCTCACAGACTTGTTCGCTGCCTGTTCTCTTGCATATTTCTTCCTTGACCTTCTCTTGCTAATCCTAAGAAAAGCAAGCACGCCTACAAGAAACCTTTCTGCTTAAGCAGCAATGATATTAGGTGATTAGTCCATGACAGCTTAATTAATATGAAGGAATGTAGCAACTGACACATGTTGTCCCCTGATATCTTAAAGGTGTGACTACTTCTTAAGGGATGTGTAGGCCCCATTCCTTAACATTTCTGTAAAAGTATGTCCTACCGTTCTAACTGTGAATAAAAGCCTTTTATAACTAGTGTGCGTTAGAAATGTGTAACTGATTTGAAGATAATATACAGGAGTAGGCATATCTATTTTAGCTACTGAATATCGTACAGTGCAATCAGTATTCTTCAAACATGCATTTTTTAGTAAGTCAAATCAAATAGACTTATTAAAGTATAATTTCCTGCCATGGTTCTACTGACACTTCCAGTGAAGCAAGTATTAACTTGGAAGATAACAATGAAAAGCTTATCATTTGCAGTCAATTATAGCATCTGAATTTGAAAGAAATATACTTTGTATAAGCAGTGTGCTAATGACTAGCTGTGATCTGCAGAGTTTAATTTGTACTATTGTTGTGCAGATAACATTGAAGTGGCTTATCTAAAGACCCTGACCAAGGATGACATTATACAGTTCTACAAGGTAAGTTAGTCATGCAGCTAAAATGTTACTTAGAATGAGATGGAGGTACAACTGAATCTTATTTGTGCATGCTATGAAGGGCTATACTGACACCTCTTATAGGTAGATAATAAAATTGATGCAGATATCTTTTATTTCCTGAATATTACTTAGTTTAATAGCAACTGTAAAAATTGTACAGAATGTAGGGTTTTGAGTTTTCTTTTCTTGCCAGCTCTTATTTTTCTTGTTTCATTTATCCTTTTTTTATGGATGTAAAATGTGCTGCTCTAAACCATGCCTGGCCAAAATTGCACATTTGTTCTTTTATCTTTTTCTTCAACCAGTCAGTGATTCAGCTTATTTTATGGACATGAGTTGTGAATGAAACAGATATTTTTAAAGCTTTGTTCACTGTAAATCAGTGGAGCTTTTTCTTCCTCTAATGGTTAGGCAGAGCAAAGGAACAGCATAATGATGCAGTAATTGCATATTTTAACTCAGATGGATGTCTAATGTAAGCGATGGAAATGTGTCCCTGTCCTGTCCCTGTCACCACCCACCAGTATTAAAAAAAATTGGGCATCATTCTTTCTGTTTGTAATGTGTAATAGACGATGGTGTTTCACTATACTGCAAAGTGCTCATGGAGTTTTATTACTTATGGAGAAGCTGGTAGCTCAGGGAGTCCTTTGGAAAATAAGATCAACTTAATGTCTTCGGAATTTATTACTGGATGGAAAAATTTCTGCCCATGAAGAAGCACGGGTTTGTGTGTGTCTGTCTTCTTTTTTCCTCTCGTGGGCAGAGGGGGTTGTTTGCTTTTAATTTTTTTAATAGTACAATAGTGTGGCTGAAGATATGCAGCAAATGCAAAGTTAGTAAATGGAATTCCAGTACCTGTTCTTTAACAAATGGTAACTTGAACCAGTATGCATATTCTGGGTTTGTAAGAATCTATACTATTTTGCTTACACCAATGCTCAATACATGATTATTCAGCATTCCAGAGCGGAAATAACAGGCTAGATTGGTGAGCTAGTCCAGCTGAATTTAATAATTGTGTTCAGGGTGATGTGCTTCCAGAAGGCTGCTAGGGATGGAGAATTCTGCAGAGATTTTAGGTTGCATTCATGATACTATGATAGTTAATGGCTGAATTTCTGTTACAGTTTTTCTGGGTTCCAAGCAGTACATATATTGCTTAACTTGATTATAAAATAATTCAAGAGTACTATATGGATGACTTTTAATATTATTTGAAGGCACATCCCAAAATTCATCCCCCATTTCAAAGCTTAAATTAAAATTTAAATGCTCTCGTTCTTTTTAGTATTTTATAATGTCTAAGGGGTACTTCCTACACCTGAAGGACTTGATGTTTTTTACTATAGGTGCTGTTGGCAATAGATGCGCCCAGAAGACACAAGGTATCAGTACATGTCCTTGCAAGGGAAATGGATTCCTGTAAGTATTGTGCTGAATATAATATTTAATTATTCCTATTCCAGCTAATCATAGTTACAGATAGCCATGTTATATCATACAAATGCACTGTAAGAAAAACTCAGCTTTGGAGATGGTATACCTTTCAAAGGAAAAAGGTGGGTTTTTTCCTAGGTTTACTTCACATGGGTGCTTCAAAGTTTTTGTTGATTTTTCTTTTAGACAGGTTTTTCAGCTTATCAGTATTCTGAAATATATTGATAATAGAACAATACATCCTAAAATAGGACTTCTGTTTTCAACAAGATATTTTAAAACAAACATAAAACTTCGTAATAGTCCTGCAGGGGAAAAAGATCCCCAACCAACCTAAAATCAGAATTAGCAGTTCTCAATACAGTGTGGGATTATTTTTGCCTGACAAGCAATGAATCTCCACAATAGTATGCAAGCACCCTCAAAGAGGAAACCAAACAAAACCCAAAACCTCTGGGAATGTCAAACATTTTGTTTAAACTTAAGGTCAACTTTCATTTAGGTTTTATTTTGAAGTAATATAGATCAGTTGTGCATTCCAAACTGTATTGTTCCATTTTAGAATTCAAGAAGGAAAAGACTAGAAGGGTTTCTGGTTAATATGAATAAATGGAGAGGAAAAACTTCTAAGGTTTTGTTTGCAAATCTTTCACCATTTTACACTGGACTTAAATTCCAACGTGCATTTGTTTGCAAAATCAAAAATATTAAAGGCTTGTCTGTAGTACAGAGAGAAGCAGATACAGTGTGTATGTCATGAAACTCCCTTCTGCCTCAGAAGGAATGATTTTTATGGTAGTGTAGAAATTGCAGCTTTGCAGCTGAGTAAGGAAGACTTGCTTCAAAGCACCTTTCCAGTTTTCATGACTGATAATTGCTAAATAGAGATAGTTCTAAAACTTTTCCTATCTAGAGAAGACTTTCAGAAGTGTAATAACTGTATTGCCAGATAGGTTGTTATTTGCTTGGAATGGTATCATCCCAAGACAAGGATGAGCTTGCAAGACAACCTAACAAGTGGTTGCTTACAGAAAAAATAACAAGTCCTAAAACAACTCCCCAGGCCTGAATCTTTTAATCTGGCATTTGGCCTCTCTTATGCCATGAAAAAAATTGAGATTAGAAATGCAAAAAGAAGTTCTGGGCTAATTGGAGTAGGACATGCATGGAGACAAGCAGGGAATACTTGGGGTTGCTGTCCAGATTTTTGGTACCTGGATAACGTCTGCACTTCTATAGGCATGTCCTTATCTAGTGATGTGCTGTTCTTTCACTGCTCTTGTATGTACCACTGGCATTTGCTACTGTTCTCATAATTTGTACTGAGAAGCAGTTTTAAGTATTGATTGATCAACAGATTAGCAATTTTTATTTCTACATTCTCTTTATGTGTAAGTAAAATGAATAAAAGCCACTGCCTCAGCTCATGTTTTCAGATAAAATAATGGATAAATATTTGTATTTCTAAAGATAAGACATGGAATATAAAATCAAATTATTTATAAGACCTTATTTAGTGATATTTCAAAATTAAAAATCTGTGCTTTATTTAGATACCTGTCTTATAAGAGAAAACAGTTGATCAGTTATGTAAATGATACTCATTAAATTATGGTCCCAAATTAATTTTGCTGATGTTAAATAGGCCCTGTTGTTGGAGAATTTCCATGCCAAAATGATGTGAACCTGGCACCAGCACCACCACTACCACAGGTGAAAAGAAACAACACACAAAAAAATCCTAGTCTGCATTCTTAATCTAGAAGTTTAGTATCATTAAATGTGAGTTTATAGGGAGAAACAGACCTCTAGAAATTCCTGGTGTCATGGGGCTGATGTTTTAGGTCTTTTCTACATGCACTTTTGTCCTCACTAACAACAGGACTTTTCCTGATTTTCCTTTTTATCAATTTGTCCATTTACCTCTGTTCTTTTTAGCCCAGTAAAATGAAAGCTAATAGTGGTAGTAAACTGCACTGAATATCTGCACTGTGGAGTAAATTCAGATGATTATTGTCTGAAAATACTGATTGTATGTGATCAGATAAACTATGTGTCAATAGAGAGATTCATATGCATCAACAAATTTATCATTGTTTAAAAAACGCAAACAACCCACCAACCCCAAAGCAACAACAAAAGCAAGTACTTGGTCATTATCTTAAAGCCTAAAATACTGATGTGCATTTCTGTCAGTGTGTAACTTATGGAGGAAACAATTTGGCAAATTCCGTTCATACAAGTATTAGAGATTTCACTGTGGTTAGATAGGACGGCACTGGATCTTCAGTGAATTTTCTTGAAGGATGGCAGTGTTTGTCCAGCAGGTGATTAACTTTTCACAGTGTAGTAGGTCTGTGTTCTTCATCAGACCTTACAGGTGAAGTGATTGCCGTGGGTAGAAATTTCTGTATGAAAGGTGTAGGGATATAATAGCCATTATGACGGAAATATTAGAAGCTTACTTTGTTACTGCATCTAAATAGTGCACAGAATAACAACTGTGGTTGTGATCTTACTCTAATGTTCAAAGGACAGATGGGGTGTTCTGGAGTAGAACTTGTAAATGAAAAGATCAGCTCTGCGTTTACTGGAGATCCTGACATTATTAACTGTGCAGTTACTGCATTATAGCTGTTGTCTGAAATGAGGTAAATACAAAACCAGTTACTTCATAAGAAATAACATTGTATTTTGGAGGTTCCTGTAATAATGAAGTATGAATCACTAATATTGTAGAAAAGAGCAAGACAGCTATGTTTATATGTAGCGGTAGCAACAGTTAAAATGAAAAGCAAGGAATTTGTCACTTTTCTGATTGAAGATACTGAGCAGACTTTTTCTTGCATGCGCTTCTTTGCAGCCAAGTGTAATTGAAAATATGACAGAATTCAAGCGCAGTCTGCCGCTCTTCCCACTGGTGAAACCACATATCAATTTCATGGCTGCAAAACTGTGAAGAACCACAATGGATGAAGAAATGCAAATGATCAGTGCTGACATGGTTTCAGGGAACTTTATGATGAACAAAATTATTAAAGATCATTGGGATAAATGGTTCTGTTCATTATGAAAGTACCGATTTCCTTCTTGGTTCATTTGACATTAGCTGTGTGTTAGGGATAGAGAGTATATAAAAATCAGTTGTGGTCATGTGTCATTTATATTACAGACAACCTGTTAAAAACCAAAATCAACAACAATAGTAAAAAACTTGTAGATGCAGTATATTTTTAAAATAACATATCCCTTCAGATTTTCATTTTGATGAAGTAACCCTCCAAAGCAAATGAAGTTGCTTGAAATGTGCTTGTTACTCCTGAAAAACACCGTTTAGAATCCCAATAATTATCTTATTGGGATTTGGAGGGGGTGAGATAAGTAAGTCCTTTTTGGGATGGGGTCAACAATTTTTCTTAAAAATAGAGACTTTCACATTTTTTTGAAGTGACGTGTTGAATGATACTTTTTTAATTGATCCTTAATGCAACCAACATATTTTCTATTTAAGTTTTATGAAGACCAGTGGGGCTGAAAAAAAGGAAATCTGACAACACAGTAATAGGTGAGGGAATTGTCTTAATGAGAATAATCGAAGATAAGGGCATGATTTTAATCTTTCTATACAAATTTGGGGACATTTTATATTAAAACTAGTAAAATGCTGGAAACACTTTATTAGTGCATATTATTTTTGTTACTAAAATTGTTGTCCCAGTCTCTTGGTACTGTCAACATCCTGTTCAGTTTTTCAGCATTACTGTGAACTGTCCATTTGGTATATCAAATACTTTATTTGGTGTCATTTTTTGTTTTCAGTTGCATATGTACTGATGGAAAACTCGGTCTGTTTTGCCTCACCTGTTATGTTGGGTCTCAGTCCAGTAAAGCCCTCACTAGTGAAAATAAACACACACTAGTTCTTTACTCAAGAACCAGGTGCATGTCGAATAGGGGCTCTCTAATGAGTCAGATATATCATTATTTTGATACGTATGGGTCCTTGTCCTTCAGGAAGGTGCTGGGGTAGCAGTGCTACAGCACAGCCTGTGCTTCAGGTTACATCACAAAGGATTTGCTCCTCCTGCTTGGAAGAAGGCTGTGCAGAACTCAGAAGGATCAAGAACAATGCTGGAATAATGTTTATATATATAGATATAGATATTTCATAAAGTAGTAAAGTGATAAAACAATATATGGTGTCTCATCTTCACCAATTTACTGACTTCTGCAGGGTGGTCTTGTGCTTGGGACAGCACCCAAATAGGAAAAGGCAAGAAGCATTGAGTTCTCCTACCTCTGTAACACATAAAGAGATGGCACTTAACTCAGACAGGAGAGAGTATGTACAGCACTGAAGATACAAAATCTGCTCATTAGAGGCATTAGTGAGAATTTGCTTCTTACTTAAAGAGCCTGAAAGTAATGGCCTGATGTGACAGGCATGTGTGTCAAACAGCAGAATCTTGTCAATAGGGCTGTTGTGATTGAATCAATGTTGGTTCTTACATTGGCTGAGGCCAAATTAAATGAATGCTTGACAGGGCCAAGGGCCTTAAGTTGGGTTTATTTGAGAATCTCTTCTAAATGAATAAATATGGTGCATTTAAAAGGTGTTTTAAAGGTTAACGGTATATGTTCCAGTATCTTTTTAATAAATTGGATGAGAGTTTGTGATGTAACCTGTTGCCAAGGAAGGCCACTAGCATCTTTTTTAGCCTGATGAGGAGAAAAAGACATAAATACAGTCTAAACAAAACCAGTCAAGATGTCTCTGCTCACATTTCTCATGGATCCTTTACACGAGGCTTCTTGCCCTCTTGCATTTCACTTTTGTTTATAGTTTTCCTTTAGTAAAAGTATTTGTATTATATATATTAAAAGTTTTGACAACATATAAAAATATATATTTTGGGATTTAGTATTTAAACATACCACTCTTACGGTGAATACAATGAAATGGCTCCTATTGTGTGTAAAAAAATATATATATATTCATGGAAGTACTATCAACTCTAACAGATTATATAAATAAATTGGAATAGCAGTGTGTCTAACACAAGCTCACAAATCATGTTTTCCAGAGATAAAAATGTATAAGTTCTAAGTTCTGTGACTGGATGTGGAAATCCATGTAGTTTTCCAACAACTCGAATGGCTTTTAAGTGTTCTCCAGCATTTTACAGTTTCTGAGTTTGATATAGCAGTAAATTTTGATAAACTCAGGCATACTAATGGGTTCATTTTAATGGATCCAAAGCTGCAGTGTCTACAAGCAATAAAGAACTACCTAGAATACACTGTAATTCAATTTTAGTGCTTGTTAATTAGTTTATGTAAGAAACCATAAATTATTATTACATAACTGTAATTTTTGCAAGTGCTATTTTAAGCAGTTGATGTGGAATTGGGTGCATGTGACACAGCCAGTATGACAGAGTGCTAGAGTTATTCTGTTTACAATAAACAATCTGAATTTAATGTTTGGAGTTCTTAATTTGTTTCATTTTAATTTTTGCATACTGGTAATGTTACATCTATCAATCTGTGCATGTTTATTAGGTGTTAAATGTGATTTTCTGCTATCCAGTTGGACTGGTTAGGCCAAATAGCATTGCTGCACAAGTGCTCCCAGAAACTTCTAGGGAAGTTTCAGAGGACTTCCCCATGTGGCATCCCAAACCTCTTAGGTAGATCCACCTCTGTTGCCCTCTAAGTGTATGAAAACTTAGTAATATAAAGGTAGAAATATTTGCACAAGACAGAATTTTAATTATCAAATCTGAAACTGTAAATTTAGGGCATGGCTGCAGCCAGACTGAATCTTGCCTAGTGCAGCTTTACAGTGTTGCTTTTGAGAAATTCCTTTGCCTGGTCATTTTCTTTGTTCTATGCACACCAAAAGACTGCATTTCAAAAGGTTAGGAGTGTGTGATTGTTAAAGTAGTAAATAATGTCAATTCTGACAGTATAAAGATACAAGACAGCAGGCCCTCCTGCTGTTCTGAGGGGGCTCCTTGAAGTAATACATGACAGCAGCATTAAGAGAGACAGGTTTTGTCCTTGGCAGTGGGAAGAGTAGCTGGTACTCTAAGGGGAGAAAGAAAATGCCAACAGCCCACCTGGAAAATGACTCGTCCCCAACATCAGGACTTTCTCCACTCCAGTCAATAGGGATTGGTGTAAATCTTGACTCATTGACTTTCCTGTCTTACAAAAAATCAAGTTATCCACATCTACTTTAACTAATGCTATTGGCCATAAGAAAATGCTTGAGCTTATTCAGATTATTTAAGTGCTTGGATGTGAGCAGCCCTTATTGATAATGTGTTCCACAGTTTAATCATAGCATCTGGAGAAATCAGTATGTGACCATTGAGCTGACATGGTCATCCACAGTGACACCTGGGGCCTTCGCTTGAGCTCATACCTAACATGATATTCAAATCCAGCTCTGAAGTATTTGGTTTGCAAGTCAGTTTTTAATATTGTTGCTAATACAACGCACCTCTAGGGATTTGAACGGCATAAGAGATCAGAAAGTCAGGCCCTTTTGTACCTTGTAATTTTAAAAGAAGCCTGGCTTATGTAGATGTAGAAAGGCTTTTATTTGAAATGTTTCTATTTACCATTCAAAGAATATAAGTTACAGTATGTGCTGTGGATGGATTATAATGGTGATAGTGGGTGAAATTTGTAAAAGGAACAAAGTGTGTAAGGCCAAAAGGCCAGCAGAATGTCACAATTAAAGCAACTTATTTGAACTCAAGCATCTAAACAGAATTTAAGACTAAAAATATTTATGGCTTTCTAAATTAATATTTCTAAGCCCAAGTGCATCATTAAAGGATGTAGACACCTCACTGATGAGCATTTGCCACTGTTAATTTTTAAGACTCTGTCTTTAGTGACAGAGTGCAAAATTCCCAGTTAAATTATTTGACTGTGCAATGGACGAGGGGAGATACCCAGCTCCAAGTGCAAGGAAGTGACCAGGCTTAGCTGGTGGGGAAACTCCAGTGAGAGGCATCCAAGTTTAAATCCTGTATCTTTGTAAGGATTTGCCACCACTTTACTGCGTGTTAGATGTGCTTCCTTCTGTGTCAGATCTCTTATTACAAATTTTCACTGTCTGCTCAGCTTCCTTTTCAAAAAGGGAAGCAAGGAATGGTGGTATTGTCTGGTGACTACCAAAGGCATGTAAAATTTCACTGGAGCAGCAGCTGGAACTCAGGACCCTTTCCAGCCCTTCTCTCCACCCATACACAGAACTGGGTGTCCTGTGGTTTGTATGGGCTCCAAGACACATCTGCTCTGGTGGGGAAATCAGCACAGGTTCCACAGAAGTGAATGAGGAGGTCCTCAGCCTGTGTTAGTAACCTAGGAAGTGGAAAGAACAGGCTAGGGAAGATTCTGATAGAAAATGGAAATGAGGTTGATGTTTTGGTAACTTGAATTAACTCCTTTGTTGTGGCATAGAAGAGCATGTTTTGTATGAAGTCTGTTGTAAAGGATGGACTCCTGTGATGGGAGAGAGAGAGAAGAAGCTATTTGTGAATTCCAGGCAGATGTAGGAGACCAATACTAATGCATTTTAAGGCTGAGTCATTTCAGAGCATGTGAAAAAATGGTATTGTGAGGTATTGAATATAGAAAATCTGGGTGTGCAAATGTTAGTAAAAACTGAGGCAGCACTTTGAAGATGTAAATTTTAGACGTGATACCTTTTAGTGTAAAGAGATCTTAGAAATTTCCTGAATAGCACTAAAAGTAGTGCATTTGACAAGGCAAAGTTGGAACTACATTTAAAACACCAGAAATACGTAAACGTTTCACAGTAATAGTGCTCAAAAATGGTTCACTTAGTCTTTTTTAAACTTTCCAGCTGGCTTTGGAATGAAGCTTAGCAGGACTTGTTTCAACCCAAATGATTATTTGTGCATGTGTGTGAAAGCCAGGGAAGTTCACAAGCTTAGTGCCCATCAGTGCTCTGGAGTCAGTCAGCTGTAAAAAAGTTCAGCACCTCCTCACTTTATCCCATTGTCATTGCAGTAACTTTCAGCCTGGTAACACCACTGCAGGAGGGATTCCAGAGGAATAGAAGTGTTTTTAACAACCAATTTCTTAAAACCCATTGCTCCAAATGAAGTTATTTGTTTTGACTGGGAGATACCCATCTCATTCACTGGCACATATCTGTTAAGGGGGAAGTTTCAAGAGTCTGAAAAAAATCTATGCAAATAATTCTGTTCACAGATGCGATTAATACTTATGTCCAGATAAGACTGTAGGAAGAGAAAGTAATAGTGATAATTCTGCAGCATTAAATGTAGTTTTGGAAGACAGGAATCTGTATGTATAACTGGATCTGTCATCTCCACAAGCTGATTGTTTAGTTCTGCTACTCTGTGTCACCTTCAAAGGCAGAGACGGCCTCTGCTCACCTCGCCTTGTGTGACATCTCCCTGGCCAAGGTGAGGTGAGCAGACATTGCCATTGTCACACCAGCCCAAAGTGGCACTGGTGTCCCTTTAGTACTGCCACACACTCTGTGTGGGCAGCATGCGTGTGCCCTAGGATATTTTTTCTGTGATTAGAGCTTACCTTCTAATCCCAGAAAGTTTTACCCATGAAATTACACAAGGATGGCACCTCCAGTATGTCCAAGCCTGGAGAGCCACCCTGGACTGCTTCTGGTGCTCAGCAAAGTGGGAGATTTAAGCAAGTAAAAGTATTTTTTACTTGCTTAATAATAATTTGAAATAATTTGAAAGCAGGTGCTACTCAGCTGCAGCAGGAGACATCTGCTGATGTATGCACAACATTCTATTGCTGTGAATAAGCTAAGAAAAATGTACCTTTTGCAGCCTTTTCCTGAAAGTAGGAAGAGTAGAAAATTAAAGAGTGGAATAGCTTGTAGGCTGTGTGTAACTTGAAGAATGCATATATAAAGAATGCTTATAGTTTGGATTGTCCACTTGAATTTAAATGTCAGTAATTGTTAGTTTAAAGATACTATGAATGTGACAATGCAGAAGATTGTATTAAGCTCAATGTATACAAAGTGTAAGTGTGAGCTGGGGTGCTGGCCCACACTGTGAGCCACTTCATAAAAATAATGTTGAAATGGAAGATAATGCATACGAATTGCATGCCATTTTGCACTTCTTGTCTGATAATCATGTCTGTCTGTCACGTCATTGTGTAAAAATTATAAATTCCTGGGAAAAGGGGTCATGTGTTACTATGTGAACTACCAGTGCACAACTGTGGCGCTGTACAGCTAATAATATGTGTTAGGCTTTTTAAAATGTTGAATTGAGTAATTTAGAGTGAAGACAAGACCTTAACTTCAGGACAACTTGTAGTGTCTAAACAGTCCTAAGGTTCTTGGAGCTTTGAAAGCAACAGAATAAAATTATCAGAATTTCTCATTGACTTTGTTAGCTCTACATTCTCTACCCAACAGACACCAAAAAAATAAAGGCAGTTGAGATAATTGATAACTGAATCCTTAAACTGGCCTGACAGCTGGAGTAAATGTGTTGCCTTGTAGTATATTGATAGTCCTAGATTAAAAAATACGTGTATCTTAACAACGGTTTTGGCATATACTCTTGGCTAGTCATTTAAAATAATCTTAAATACATTTGGAATAGCTAATAGTCCTGGAAGCCTTGTAATATTCATGTTTTTATTTTGATCTGAGATCCACATATAGGGTCTCAGTCTTGGACAGAAATAATCATAGTCCCATAGTTTCATAGCTTGTTGGACTGAGCTTTAGTTTTGCGAAGGTGTCACAGAAATCTGTGACAGAGACGTGTTACAAAGATGTCAGAGGAGCTGCCTTGCTAATCCACTGGAGCCACTATACAGCATGCAAACAGAACAATAATGTCTGTCTACTTTTGTGAAGTATGCATTTGTAGTGTAATGAATCTGGCACTTTTTCTTAAGCTGAAGTAAATAAGATACCTTCTCAAAACTGTGTGGAAAGATTGAAAAGATCTGGTTGTCCAGCAGCTCAGCAAAGGTAATTGTTCAGAAAATGGACTGCAACTCAAAATCAAAGGAGAATGTAGATTTATGTGTATGATAAATAAGACTATAAAGGATAGTACAGTCAGTAAACCTAAACTGTTCTGCTTAGGCTGGTGGTGATTTCTGGTGCATGAAACGTGCTGAAGTGCCCTCAGCAGCCGTACCAGAAGTGTCCTGGCAGCACCATGCAGTCTGGTGCTCTGGTATTGCAGGAGAGAGTGCCCAGTTTGGGGAGCTGCAGTGAGAATGGAGAGCACTGCAGGACCCACAGACCCACAGCAGCTTGGCAATATTTGCCATGTTTCTTCCTGAAAGTCAGAATGGCCAAAGCTATCAGGAGAGGAGAGCGACCCTGCCTTTATTGGCTCCTTGCAATCCGAGGCAAGCCGTAAAGTTCTGTTCTTGATGTAGCAGCAACTACATCAAATAAAATGTCCTTACTCAACAGGCCTTTCCTTTGGTTTGATTTAATGTTATATGTTACTACCTTTTCCTTGTCCGAAAGGAAGTTTAATTGTATCTCCTCTTTTGCAGTATTTATCATTAATTAGTGCTATTTCCAACCAGTTACCTGTGCCTGCAGGTAACAGATGTGCAGAAGTATTTGAAATTGCCTGTCACATCTAGTTCTTCATTTTTGAAATGAACAACAGAACTGGGTGTTTTATTTATGGTGATGCAAGAGAGTGAAAGACCTGAAGTATGAATTTTTGGGTCGCTTGTTGAGTCTTTAGAGCTAGCACTTCCCAAAATATTTTTGAAAGCCGAGTAGAAGTGACACTGGACAGTAAATTTTGAACTCTTTAGTGCCGTTTTAATCGTAATAAATTAAGGAGCAGGACTGTAGGCTTAAATTTTCAGAGGAATGTTCATGATGTAGTTGTACATATTCAATAATTCCTTCCTGCTGTTCGACCAGGCTAGGGTAAGGGAAGACCAGGAAAGGAAGACTTAATTTTTTGGGGTTGGGGCTTTTTTTTCCGTTAGATTTACTTAACTGTTTTAAAGTTTAAAACATGCTATGCAAGAAAATAAGTAAATTTTACTATCTTAATTTTTAGAAAGTGTAAAGTTTTTAAACAGGTGTATTTTAATTTTTTAATGAGAAGCTTAATTTTCATTGCTTAGAAAACAGCATATACTACAGCATAAAAACGTCAGCCTAAATGATTTACCATGAAACAAGAAGCTTTTGTGGTACCTTTCTTTCACACTGTAACTAAAATTCTTCTTGGTGCTAAATGATACAAGGTTTGCTGTTCTTCCCTGTAACAATGTGAAGAGTTGTGCATCTCACCCTTACGCATGAAAATTATTTCCCTCGTTCCGCTGAGGAATAGTGTTTGTACGATTCTACACAAAAAAACCTAAACGGGACTTTAAATGCTTAATCAGAGGAAATAAACCACTGTAAAATCGCAGAACTAGTCCTGATGTGTGTTTTCTAAGGAGCAGGACGGTGTGATGTCCTTACCTTCACGGGCGCTGGCCGTGCTTTTCACCCCAGGCCTTTCCAAGGCCTTTCCAGGCCTCCCGGCCCGCGGTGTCCGCCCCGGCTCTGTTCTGCCCTCCCCTCCCCTCACACCGAGGGGCGCGGCGGTGGCAGAGCCGGGGGGCTCCGGGCGGGCCCCTGCTCGTTAGGGGTGAGGGGTGCCCGTGAAATCTCCGGGGCCGTGTGAGGCAGCCCCGGGCGCAGCTGCGGCTCTGCCCTGCGCCCCCCGCGTTCTCTGAGGGCAGAACCGGGCCGGGAAAGGGCCATGGCGGCGGTACCGCCGGCACCTGAATGCGCCCGCTTCGCAGCCAACCCCCAGGAAGTTGTGCTGGGGCACTGCTCGGCACCGCGACAGCTGAACTGCAGGGACACGCATGGGAACAGCAGCAGTTTTGCCTACGGAGAAGGTTTGAGGGCGAGTGACGCACAGGGGGCTGAGGAAAACAGAGAATGGCTCTGGTCTGTCCCGGCGTTTGGCATAATGGGGCCTTGATGGTATCGTGCTCGTAGCACAGACCGGGAGCTGTGAGAGAAAAGGGAAACTGAAGGGGTCGATGCGGGGCAGCTTTCGTTCAGTGGTACCAGGTGACACCACGCGCGTTATCTTGCAGGGGACAGCCACGGGCCCGTCACGTGCAGGACACGTGTGGCCGAGCGATAAGCGCCCAGCACCGCCACTGCCCCAGCGCTGCCACTGCCCCAGCGCTGCCACTGCCCCGTGCTGCCACTGCCCCAGCGCTGCCACTGCCCCAGCGCTGCCACTGCCCCGTACTGGAGAGCTGTGAAGGGCTGAGGCACGCACTCGCTCCAGCCTCGGTTGGTGACAGACCCACTTTCCGACTATCCCCTCCCCGTGTCTGATCCACGTCCTTCTCCGGCCATGCTCAGTCTTCATCTCCTTACACCTGCCTCCTTCACCCCATGTGTGATCAGCAGCCCCCTGCAGCCCACAGCGTGCTGTGGCTCCCGGGCTCTCTGTCGCAGGTTAATGCCCACCAGCATTCATGCACTTTTCCCAATGACTGCTCAGTCCTCAGCCTCTTTGTCCTTCCTTCATTACATTTGTTGCTGAAGCCACATTTTCTCTTTTGCGTTGGAGCAGGATAGGGTAAGAAGGAAAGTCACCAAGAGCTCTGGAGGACAGCCTTTTTGCTTTCAGGTCCAGCCATACAGCACTGCAGGTGGCGGTAAGGTGCTAAGATCCACCGCTTCTCTTATTGTGGCCCTTAAAAAAACCCCACCCCTTGGGAAATTACAGTTCAGTTTCCTCCAATCCCACCTAAGCAGCTTCAAACGTTCAAATTTTCAGGGTGTCTGGAAGTTTCCTCATACAATTCACAAAACCTAACCCTAAATCTAACTCTAACCCTAAACCTTAACCCTAACCCTAACACTAAACCTAGCCCTAACCCTAACCCTAATCCTAATCCTCACCCTAATGCTAACCCTACGCCTAAGCTTAACCCTATGCCTTTGCCTAAACCTAAGCCTTAGCCTACACCTAAGCCTAACCCTAAATTTAAGCCTAAGCCTAAACCAAAGACTAAGCCTAAGACAAAGCCATAGCCTAAGCCTAAATCTTAACCTAAGCCTACCCCTGAGCCTAGGCCTAAGCCTAAAACTAAGCCTAAACCTAAGCCTAACCCTACCCCTAAGCCTAGGCCTAAACCTAAGCCTAAGCCTAACCGTAACTGTAACCCTAACCCTACTGTAACCCTAAGCTTAAGCCTAACGCTAAACCTAAAGGAAAGGGTAAGCCTAAGCCTAAACCTAAGCCTAACCCTAAGCCTTAGCCTAAGCCTAATCCTAAGGCTAACCCTAACCTGAACCTAAAACCAAGCCTAACCCTAAGCCTAAATCTAAGCCTAAACCTAAGCCTAAGCATAACCCTAAGCCTAAACCTAACCCTAAGCCTAAACCTAAGCCTAAGCATAACCCTAAGCCTAAACCTAAAACTAATCCTAACCCTACACCTATGCCTAAGCCTAACCCTAAGCCTAGACCTAAACCTAAGCCTAAACCTATGATGAATCCTAACCCTAACTCTAACCCTAACCCTAAGCCAAAGGGTAAGCCTAAGCCTAAACCTAAGCCCAACCCTTACCCTAAGCCCTAACCCTAACCCTAACCCTAACCCTAGCCCTAAACCCTAAGCCTAAGCCTAAACCTAAGCCTAAGCCTAAATCTAAGCCTAAGCCTAAGCCTAAACCCTAAAAAACACAAAACACACCACCTCAATCTGAAGTCCTCCCTTCCACCCAGTTTTCAATTCCCTCTTTCAAACGTTCAGACTGTCAGAGGCCTTCTACCATTTCCCATTAAGTGTCCAAACTGTGACAGATGAAATCTTCCATAGCTGCTCACTGGTGCCACAGAGCATGGTGTTTGAAGCTCAGTAAGAATCATAGCAATTGGAAACATGGTCTTATTAAAGGAATTACCAGGCAACCAGGTGGTGAAAGCAGCATTCCTGTGTCAGGTGGAAGTGAAGGAAGAGGAGGAAACATCTTGCAGAGCTCTGTAACTTAAGGCTGGCATGCCCTTGAATTGAAAAGATCCTGCACATCTGCCTTCCCAAAGTCTGTACCAACAGCCTCCCCTTGGCTCCAGACTCACCAAGAGGGGAGCTGTGAGTGTGGGTAGGTATGTGCAGGCATGTGAGTGCTGGGGAAAGAGGAGCAGAACGAGCCTTAGGACAGAGTGCAAGAAGAGAAATTGGCAGCAGTGTCTCATTAACTGCACACTTTGCACAGTGAATGAAGAACAGAATTACAGAGCCACAGGCCCCTTCCTCTGTGCTTTGCCATGTAGCAGGACCTTCCTTTTGCCCCTGGGTCAGACTTTCCTGCTGGGTGTGAGCATCCCTAGGCTGCACCTGCTGTGGTGACTTGGTAATACGTCTGCTTGGAAGAGATGCCTGGTTTGCACATTTGAAAGGATAAACTGCTTATCCTGTTTTCTGTAATTCTGTCACAGTGAGCAAAAGCTCATCTGACTGGTTTAACTTAAGGGTAAATACAAGGCAATGTGGTTGAAGGAGATAGAAAATGGAGAAGGGACTCTGAATCAGCTGATATGTATTTAAAGGCTTTATTCTGCTTGCTCTCTCTTTCTAAAAATATTTTTTCTGTTTTGGAGAAATAATATATAAATGATACCCTGGCAAGAATTGCATAAAATCTGACAGATGAATAAATTGCACTCTCCAGAGCTGTAAGCTTGAAAAGAACATTGCAGAGATAATGCATGTTCCTGGCTTGAGAGAAATCCTGTCCATTAGAAAGATACCTCTCTGAAGATTGATCTGAACTTTTGAGCTTTCAATTGAATAACTGCTGTTTGAGATTTGAAAAAATTAGACTTATTTAATATCCCATTCACCAAAATGGAATAACACTGCAGTTGGTGATTTAAAATGTTGTTGAATTAATTATGACATTTTGTTAAATTCCTTTTTGTCTTTCCTTTGTCCCTTTTTTATTTCAAAGGCCTCAGTAATGTGTAAAGTGTAGCACCCCAGTAGAGAGATGAGTCACAGATTTGTCAGCTTGAATGGCCTTAGACCTGCACTTATCCCTGCTGACTACTCAGCTGCAAGTTTGAAGTGATGTTACTTGCATCTTAAAGAGCAAGGCTGAGAAAGCTCGCGCTTCCTTGTTCAGCTTTGTTCTGACCTTCTCTGCTACAGCCTGTTGTGGCAAACAGGTCAGATTCACACTCACAGAGCTGTAATAAATAATCTAAATCTGGCAGCAAAGGAAAAGATGAGAAGGGGTGAGTCTGAAGGGTGGTTCCATGAGTGACTGCATCAGTCTCATGGCCGTATGGGAAGGATCAGGTGTGTATCTGCATCCTACTTTCCAGCCACCCACCTCACACTGCTGGGACCCAGTCAGGAGTTGGGAACAGGCAACTCAAACAACTCCTGCCAGGAAGGACAGTTACCCTGGCTCAGCTTAAACCATGTCCCTGCCTACGCAGATTTATGGGAAGTCTAATCTGATGTTACACACAGTATGAAAAGAGTAGACGAATGTGTTGTTCCAGCATCTTTCTTCATTCACTTTTAAATTCAACCTTGTAAGTCTAAAGTCTCCTTAAATTTTAAAGTAGCAGTTACATAAGTAACAGCATTAGCCCTGAACGTACAGCCCTATTTGCAATCCTGAGCAGATTATTATGGCACAGATTTCTGTGACTGAGCAATATGAAGTGAAATCTGTACACAAACAGCTGCTTTTGAAGCTGGGCTAGGCGGCTGCCTGAGTCAGGCCTTTGACAGACTGTGCTGCCAGCCCCTGCCCGTCCCACCCACCACGTGAGCTCCAGTGCAGCAAATTTGGTCAAAGCTGCATCAAATATTAATGCTTCAGACCACAGGCATTGTTCAGAGCACACTGACCCTTTCATATGATCTGCCTCATATCCACACTGCAAACCAAACGTGCTGCCCACACTGAAACAAGAAAGGCCTGCAGCCATGACTCAGAGAATACATGGTAGGAAAGGGAACTGCAGCTGTGCTGATGAGAGGCCAAAGCCTTTGAGGATGTGGCACATTGGTCTGCAACATTTCAAATTTCAGCTGAAGACAAATTTCTCTGTTGGTTTTCTGTGTTATATAGCTAATTTTTGTGTAATCCCTGTGATTTTATTGTTCTGTTGCATAATTTATAGCAAGCTATTTATGGAACTAAATTAACTCAGCTTGGAGAAAGGACACAGTTGCTCTTGAATGTAATAGGGGTTAGAAGAATGTTACAAGGTTCCTGTCCCAAAATGAATAGCAGTACATAGATGCCTGTACAGGAAAGGTGGAAGGATTTGTTTCTTACTCCAGTTTCTTGCTATCCCCTATTCCTGTAATGAATAGTCTAATTTTCATTTCAGGACTCTCTATTCTCTTTCTGGTTTAGATATGCCATGTTGTATCCTAACATCATCAACACACCTAATATTATAGTTGATGATTATTTTTAGATAATGAAAATTATTGCTACTGTATAAATTTCCCTGAGACTCTGTTCTTCATTTAAAAGGGCAGGCACATGTTTTGCTACTCCACTCATCTGCACTTTAGTGCATTGGAGCAAAATTTATTTCTGAGAAATGGGCTTTGCATATTTTTATATATCATTTTAAAACTTAATTCATTTGAAGCATCTTTCGACAAGAGAGCATATCAAGAGGCTGAACAGTAATTACCTCCCACAAATCACCTATCCTTGGCAGAATAAGCCACTAGTGTTTGGTGGCAAGCCCTTCATGATGAAACAATGCTGGCTTTATGAGGTACAATCCGAAGACAGCGGATATCAACACAAGACTTCACAAACCTGATACGCAAATTTAAAACAAAATGAATTAGTATTTCGGGCTTACAGGAAAAGGTGAAGGCTAGAACAAACATTTACTAAAAAAACAGTGCATGCTCATCACCTTGAGGCTTGCAGGCAGATTCAAAAAATCTCAGCTCAACAGCAGGTGCCCACATAAGGGAAAAATGAGGTCTTCCCCTAGGACTCAGTCCTCAGACTAACCACATCCTGCTGCTTTTGAGAGAGGAGTTATCCCTGGAACACTGCATTTGCATTGTGTCTGCTAACATCAAGGCTTAGCACAGGACAAAAACATCATGAATTTAGCAGAAGTGCTAATTCAGATAAGTACAGGCTCAGCTGTTGCTAAATTGGCAATTACAACTAGATAGTCTCTGCTCCCCTGCCATCATCATTGTCGGCGCTGAAGTTTTGTCTCAGTTCAGCGAGTATTCTATTTTCTAAGCTCTCATTTGTCTTCTGTTTGACAGCTTACAGTGATTTTGTTTAGCTGTACTGATGAACTGCTGTCAATGGAAAAAACTCCAACCACCAGAGGCATACGAGGATTAGCCAAAATGTACAATTCCTACACAGTTGGAAAATGAGGAGATTAACTATAAAAGGACTGAACCAGAATATGAGATCAGATCATCTTCTCAGATACCGCATGTGTTCAGGATTGCAAATCCATATCCAACTATCTTTATCTCTGACCTTTTAAAATAACTTTTCAGCACAACTGCAGCTACTGGCAGGAGCAGCAGAAGCCGGGAAAAGAAAACAAGTGTTGGCAAGTCCAGCATTTTACCTGCTGGGAACCTAGCTCTGCTTTCAGCTGCTGCAGAATTTTGAATTCCAGCATCTGCTCTAGGCTTACATTGCTGTGATAAGGAGGGATAATCTTGTTCTAGACATTAGATGAAATCTGAATCTCTTTTCTCCAAGCAGTTGGTACAGTTCCAGAATCCTGCCACAACACTCTCATTTCTATCTGGGAGCAGAGGTGAAGGGAGCAGAGTCCCAAGGGCAGCATGGCCAAGGCACTTGGCTCCCACTCTGGGTCTCACTTTTGGGTTGGCATCAGTGTTGAACAAAAAGGCAGGGTTTGGGTGTGTGTGAGCATGGGTGTTGTGGTTTATCTAATACTGATTTAATGTTCATTTTTTAAAATGCAAATAGATTTTAAAAGACAAAATTAACTGTATGCACTACTGAAGAGAGCACCAAATTCACCTGTTAATAGTACTAGAATTTAATTCCATTGTACTGTCTCCCTGTCCTTCTGCTTCCTTACCTACTGGACAGGGAATATCAAGTGTTGTTACTGTATTTTGATGGTAATACTGTTCAATTCCTCCATAAGTCAATTAATAAAAGAAGGTATTTGACTTTCAAAAAAGGGTTGTTACAGTAAAAAACGTATTTTGAAGCCATCTAATTACATCTCACAAATGCAACCATAAGAAAAGAATTTGCTTTTGGAATACAGGAAAAGTTACAATGCAAAAATACACTTCTGGAGTCTGCCTACCATGAGCCATATAATTATGATGTGTATTTGATTTATCCTTGTTACATTTCAGTATATTTATTTGCTTTTTGACTGGAGCAGAACTGCCACATGCTGATCAGTTCAGCTTGCTTATGCCTTTTGTGCCTCTCCTGGGGTGTGCAATATGACAAGCCTTGTTCTTTTAAAAACAGAATAGCATCAAACCAAAACTAAAAACCACCATCCAAGCTTCACATCGTGGCTGATGCAGAAATACTCCATTTCTCCTGGTCGTGTTCATAGGCCTGCCAATATGTTTTTAACACTGGCTCCGTGGATGCCATTCTTAAGGTGCAAGGAAAGGATTACATGGCTTTTCAGATGATGATTATGCAGCTGCCAAAAGGGATGGAATCATCTTAAGCACTACTTTTTAAAATACTTTGTTAATTTGCTTGTGAGGAATCTCCAGATGCAGCTAATTACCCTGTAATGAGGCTCCTAAAGCTGCCAGTCTAACAGGCTTTTGAAGGTGTCCAGCTTATTACACAGAGTGATTTTTTTATTACTTTTTTTAAGCTCTTCATATGTGGATGCCATAAATGGCTGTACTCCTCAATAACGAGACAGCGTAAGGGAGGTTTATGGGAGTTAATTAATGTGGTAACAAGGAAAAATAAGAAAACCATGAAAGACGCCTTCTGCTTGTCAGCTGCAAGTTTGCAAATAGTTACTTACATAAGATCTGAATGCCAGATGCAATAACTAAGGACTTGGGCCATCATTTTGAAATAAGAAGCCACTAACAGTAGATAATACATGGATTTCATAGAGTTTTGGGAGGCGTCAGCTCTCTTGTTTCCATTTCTAAGAACATTCTGTAATTACATTATCTGCAAGGCAGAGGTTTATCCCCATCTTGGTAACTGGTTGAAAAGACTGAGGCACAGAGAGCTCAGTGCCAGAAGCCCCATGATGCTGCTCTTTGCAGGGGATGTACTCAAGACCATGCTCAGCCAAGAAATGCCCTGTGCTGCCCAGATTTTTGAAGAAACAAGATGATCACTCTGACATGTGGAGCAACTTCCATCATCTGTTGCTGGAATCATCTCTAAAATGTCTCTCCAGATGCTACCAGTAAAGCTGGTTTAGTTTTTCTTGGTCCTAATCTGTAGATGAGGGCAAAATATTTCTGTGGGTTGCTAATAATTCTACTCTTAAGTGTTATATAAAGGGATTTCAACACACAGTGTGTGTCATTTAGCTCAGCAAGAACTGAAATGCTGGAGGAACGTTATAGACTCTCTGTGATCACCTACTCTGACTCTACCCAAAGAGCTTCTGGCCTCAAGGCTCAGGAAACACACACCGGTTTTCTGTCATTTGGCATACACTACTCCTATGTAAATGTTGTAACTGTACTTTAAAAAAATAAAATAAATTGATGTAATGAGTCTTAGTACTTTTGAGCCCCTTTAGAATGGAAAATAGAAAATCTCTGTTAAAAAAGGATCTAGAGCTGAAAAAAGAAATGGAAGCACCCATACTTTTGAAATCACTTCTGAATTTACCCTTTAATTTAGTCTGCATTTTAATTCATCTTTGTAATGAGATGGGAAAAGAAGCCTGATTACAACTAAGGTGCTATGAAACATAAATCCACAGCACAATTCTGTGTCTGCAGTAGGAGATGGGGCTTGGTAACGTGGGAAGGTCAGTTGTATTGCCCAGTATAGAATTTATGCTAAGTGGAAAGCACTTTTTCACAATACCTTGAAATTTAAAAACACACTGGGGCAGAGAACCCTGCTGTTAAAAAATGCCATTTGTTTTTTAAAAAGAAACCAACAAGAGAACACAAAAAAAATTGTTTTGCATTTAAAAGGTACCCAAAAAATTTTAAAACCCAAAATCTTTGTTTAATGAAATTCAAACTGAAATATTTTTACAGGCTAGCACCAATTTTCTACGATCCTCTCAGCAATTCCAAAAGAATTGCTCTTGTATTGGTTACAACAAATCCCATTAGCATTTTATATCTTGGTGCTGAGGGAATTGGGTCCAAGTCTCAGATTCTTTATGTCAAAATGGCATTTTCTTCTATCTCTGTTTTTATTCCTACACCCACCCTACCCCAAATGCCTTTCATCCTGTAACTTGTGTTCCATAGAGCTGCTGCAATGTTCCTGATCCAGAGGCAGTTATTGTAATATGTTACCTATAATTAGCCAACATCTGTCTTGGATTAATAAAATAAAATACATAAAACCCCTGAACCTGAAGTGCAAATATACTGGAGAAGCAGGACTTTCCTCCTGCACTGTGGTCTTGTTTGAAACAGAATAAAGCAACAGAAATGCAGCAAACTATGATTAGTAACAAACTCTGAACTACCCAAGGGAACGATCGAGGTTAATCTAGAACTGCAAGGGAGATAATGTGGTAGAGACTTTCTTCCATCCAGTTAGTCCAGGAGTTCTGAACCAGACACCATTCTGCTGCACAAAAAAGCCCAAAACTAATTTTTGCTTTTCATCAAACTAAAAATGTTCTAAATTCTATTCTTATATATTCTATCTTCTGTGTATGAGGAGTATCTAGAAAATTAGGAAGGGGAGGATCTTTCAGAGGTAGCGTCTCATAATGATTCATGTCAGAGAAATGACAACTGCTGACAAAACAGTCCTTAGACATGCAGTAAATACTCAGAGCAGCTTGTTCCTTTATCAGCTCCCATTAGCTGCAGCCAAGTGTTACTAAGTTGTAGTAAGAGCAGAGGAGCAATTGAAAAACACTAAACACCCCAGATATCAAGCTGTGCATGCTCTACCAGAGTGGTCTGAAGCCAGGAGTTGCATGATTTTATTTTTTATTTTTAAAGCAGAGTATTTCCTATGGAGGAGCACTGATTAGGCAATTGCTTTTGCATGGCTTAGTCATCCAGCATTAACTGAGGTGCCTGCACGATATGTTTTGACAGGTGCTGCTGAGCTGTTTGGTTGAAGCAGTTTCAAGTCGTCTCCTGTTTGCTTTTAGTGGTTCTGGAATGGAATTTATCTACTGAACAACTTAGTACAGTACACCAAAAATAACTGCTTTATGCTCACAATATTCAGAGGAGCAAAAGCAATAAAATACCCAGAGCATGTGAATAACTAACTGGCAAGAATGGACAAAGTGGCCACAGGTGTTCAAACCTTCTGAAGGCCTAGGGGCCATGGTCCAATGGATAGTTCCTCCATTTGCATTTGTTTGCAGAGCACATTTTTCACTCACAGCAATACTTCTTCATGCACATGTCCTGGGTACTGCCCTTCTGTAGAGTGAGTTGTATCACTCAAGCTCTTGAGTAAGGCTTGAAATTAATTAATAAAGCCTATCTGGACTTCTATATCTTAGTAAAACAGAAAGAATGCTTAGCAAATTTTGGCACACACCCTTGTAAGTTTTACAGAAAAGAATCACACAAGCAAAAAAAAAAAAAGAAGTGAAATAGGGGTCCATCGAAATCCAAGAGTTTAAGGCAGAAGAAAAGAGAGAAGGGGAGAAGCATCTTCTGTGTTTTTACATAATCACACTGCAGGTAATTTGTGCCCTTATGTCGATGTAATGGAGGCCTAGGAGAAACCAAGTTACAGGTAAGAGTATGCTGAGAAATGCCAGATAACATTTCATAGCCCCTGTCCTGAAAGTAATGGGACATAAATTGGCTACCAGTGAAAAATACAATTCCTTCAGCCAGTATTATCTTTCTTGATGAAGAGGGATCAATGTATTGCCCAAATCAATGCTGCACATCAGCCAGCCTAAGGATATGTAGTCACTTCCAACCCCAGTTCTGTGTTACTGGAAGTTGCCCATATTGCAACAATTCTTTTGCTTTGAATGCTTGAGAAACACATTCCCCTACATCATTATTCATCACTAGAGAGGAGGAAAAAATTTCAATGTCAGCCTTAAGTCTTAAAGTAATTCTTTTTTCATCAAAAAGATATTTATCAACTTGAAATTAATGATATAAATTGTTAGGTATGCATTAAAACAAAACACAGTTTCCATTCAGAAGTTTTGCTACAGGCTTTTTGTTCAACTGACAAAATACAGTAAAGAGTGTAAAAAATATTTATTCAACCTAATTCAACATAACTATAATTTTCAATACTTAAAAACAAAATTTACAGAGTAATGACCATTAACCACTCATGTGAAATCATCTTACAGTCCATACAGTATTTTATAATCGTATTTTTACAATAGCTTTAACTTCCAGAGGAGACAATGAGCTTTCCCATGAAACAAGTTTCAAACCCACTAATTTGCACCATTCAATTCTCTCCATGAGACTTTAAAAAACAGTAATAAATTGCTTGGAAATATATACAGTGAAGACCACTGAAACGCTGTTTTCTTGAAACAAGGAATTCTGTAAGAAATACATATTATATTGTTTCAAGACTATCTTACAGAGTGTAGCAACTTTCAGAGGCTGCTACTCAGTTTAGGTTTTATTTAAAAGTGAGCCCACTAAGACAGATATAATCAGCAGACTTAAAAGGTTATAGTAATTCTTCCATTACAGCAAGAACCTCAAAAGTATTTGATATTGATTGAATGTATAATTCTTATTACCTGTATAGGTTTTTAATACTAATTGGCCTTTATATACACTTTTGTACAGTTTTAAAATATTACATCTTGGTAATTAAGATAAACATACTATAGGAAAGGTACCTTATGTTGACTTTCTCTTAACATACATTATTGCAGTCAAATAGGAAGTCCATTCTGCATTTACTTCATTTCTGGTGAAAAGAAATATTTACTTATGAATAATTCTACTTGAAGATTTTTTAAGCCATTCTCCATGCATTTGACATACTAATACGAACAAGGAAAATAAAAAACTTGGAGAAAAACAAAGAAACTACTGTTAAGAAAGAACTTCAAATATGAAATCTAGATTAGGTCTGGTATGAATATGCAATGGCCATATTATGTTTGTCAGAATTTAACTTCACAAAAGAGTCAATTTCTGTTGAAATTAGGTTTATAAATACATCACATAATGGAAGTGCTAACCTCTCCCTCAGCTGACAACTTTAGACATACTGGCACAGTAAAGCTTACTGTATAAATAAACTTATTACACATTAGGATTTAATAGCAATATGCTCAGCTCAGGTACCCAAAGTGCAGTGTCAGCCCCTTGCAGGCAGCCCTTCCACTGGGGCAGGAGAGCCCAGTCCTGAACAGAGCTGAGTTATACACTCAGCTCTGGATGCTGTGGGGGATGCCCTTCTCTGTCAGTTCAAATGTAACTTTAGTGTTCAATGCTGTTTTCTCAATTTTTCTAAGGGTATTTACACAATCTAAAGGAATATGGAAACTAAGCAAGTGCTCTAATACTTAACTCCAAAATAAGCAACTGAAATTTACTTCCCCCTTGTAATCACTTTACTGTGGAGGAAAAAAATGCTATCCAGCACCAGTTACAAATCAGTAAAGCCATGAGAAAATTACACTAGCACTGCAGAAGATACAACAGGACACTGAAAATTACCAGTAATAAAATAAGTCACCTGAAAGCCATGCTGATTTTAACACCTAATACTTAGGTGGTTAAAGCTGACATTCAAGTCCTGTAGAGAGTGATCTATCTTCTGCTTTCCTGTCATTTGGGTATTTCACACTCCCCATTTGATACCAGCAAAATCCAAGGAAAATTACTTCTCCTTGGTAATGACTCACATTTCCCTTCTAAAGCAATCTCCCTTCATTGTGTGAAATGCTGAACTGAATGATAGCGTGGGTATGAAAACACCTATAGAAAAGGCATTGGGATATAGCCTACATTAACTACATTTAAAATGTTCTGTAGTTGATTTTTCTTTTTTCCATTCAGTATATTGGCTCAAAGAAAATAATTCAAAAGCCTATTGCCCAACAGAAATACCCAAAAAATAATGAAAGCCAAATCACATTCTTAGGTTCAGTGGTTGCTGAAAGGATTTACCCTGCCACAAGACAGTGCTTTATTGTATTTAAAGAAAAAAAAAATAGAGGAGCAGCAACTTATCACAATTTTCCACTACTGTGCAATACAATGGAACCAATACAACATGGAAATCTGTTAGGTGAGACTCTGTGATGTCTGGAGGTTACAGTCTTACGCTCCTTCTTGCTCAGGGTAGTTTAAAATTTTGCGGTGAGCTTGGCGCAAATATTGCTGCTGCTTGAAGTAAACCTTGAAAGCTCCTTTTATAGCAACAAAAGCAATTCCACCCTGAAATAAAAAGATACTTTGAAAACCTGCACAGTTCAGTGTCATATTGCAAAGGTTTTTACAATATCCAGTGAAAGAAGATTTGTTTTCTAAACATATGGTATTTTCTTCTAAAGATTAACTAATTAGTACAATTCCGAATGTGTATCTCCAAGTTTTCTGCCACAATGCACTATTACAGAGGTTAATGTTACTTAAAGGGATTACCGACAATCTATAAAAGCTTTTATTTCCTTGGAAGTCTCACCAATATTCTAAATTTGGAAAAATCAAAGTCTTATTTCAAGAGCAAAGAAAATGCAGGTATGTATCTGCTTTCCTCCCTTCTCTGAATTTATACTATACATGGCACAAGGAATAGTATTGATAATCATTCTATAACTAGACTGTGAAAAATGACAAAAGTGGAGTAAAATAAATCTGTTTTTGTAAAAGAAACTTTTTTTCCCTCTAGAAAGACTTACAATATGTTTATCTCAAGTCTTCAAACTGAGACACCCAGAAGCTTTTAGTCTGCGTGAACTTTTGCCTATCACTGTTTGCTCCATATAGAAGAGAGGGGTGCATAAACACACGGGGAATTGAAAAGAGGGGCTGAAGTGACAGTCAGACGACCAGGGATACCATATTGCCAAACCCAGTGTGCTTCCCCTTGAAAGGCTGCAACCAGAGAGGTTATTCACAAAGGAAGAGATTGTCATTCCCCCTCCATTTGAATTCTATGGAGAGTTAATTTTCCTCTCCTTATTAAAATAAGGAACAAAGGGTTTCTCTCAAAATCAGTGAACAAAAGCTAATATGGAAAGGTTTATAATATAAACCCCAGTCTTCCCTTAGAGACTGTTCTTAGAAGATGCTGGCTCCTCATCTTCATTGTCAGCCTTAATTACTGCTAAGGCCTGCCTACTACAGTGCCAGATAAAAGTTTCAGCCTGTCATGAACTGAGATTAGTTTCAGTCATAAAGACAGTCTTTCTCACACATGATGTTTGCCCACTGCTAAGACAGGCAACTTTAAAAAACCCCTTCCTTTAATCAAATGGCGCTCTTAAAATTCTTGCTCAGCTTATGTTCCTTTGCCTCCCTCTTTCACAACACTTCATATTCCTGGATTATCATAATTTATGAAACAAACAGTATGGAATCTTACCAAGATTGTCCTTTGTAAATTTGAGTTAACACTGCTGAACATCAGCTTGCCAACTATCGTGGCAATAGTAGGGAAAACGAGAGCTCCACACAGAATACGCGTGGCAGAGACGTGATCTGCCAAAGGGTTGGCCTCTGCTGGGATACGAGGAACAGGACATCCGATGCCTAAAGGGATAACAGTGGGGGAAGAAAAGGTTACACAGCCACTGCCTTGAAAAGAACCCAGAAACTACAGTACTGCCCACTCCCTACTCCACTACAAATTTATAGACCAACTACTTTTTGAGAAGTATCCCCTTCTCAGTGAATATTCTGTTTCCATTAAAAGACTGCAGTCATTTTTACTTTCCAGTAAGACCCAAGAATTTTAGCAGCTTGTTTTGTTACTAAAGACTGAACTGAAACCATGTTCCTGCTACTCCTGCCCCACCCTTCTCAGGACATATACAAACACAATCTAAACAGAGTGAACATGAAATAGAGGGATGGTGTTAATCTCTGCTTAAAAATGGCAAAAACTTGCCTACCCCCATCTCCTAAAGGCAGAAATTCAATCCTGCCATTTCCTTTTAAATTTAATCCCATTACCTGGAAATATGCTGTTCAAAATTTGTAGCTTGTTAGAGTATTTGCGCCACAGCCTGAGCACATAGTCCTCCCAACGGATCATCTTGCCCAGTATTAGCATGACTGGGATAGTGGGAAGGCCAATCAAAAGGAATAAAGGATCAGCTCTCTCCATCACATCAAGACCTTCTTTGTGACCCACAACCTGGAAAATATGCATCTAGCTGACAAACATAGCAAAGGCCACAACAATGTAACAATGCACAAATGAACAAATATTTAACTTAAAAAGTTGAGTTTGTTTGAAGCTGCCCACACATTTTGAGTTAAAGAAAAAAAGAATACTGTTTTACCTAATTCACTCTGTTTTCTCTTTGTATCTTTGGTTGCTTATGGAACATAATGCAGGTGAGCTACCAGCCCTAGTTTGCAAATCATTAATCTTGAAATTTCATATGTTTCTGTGTAAGTAAAAGCCTAAACTTCTGAAACACTAGTAACATAGCAGACTTTCCAAAATGCATTTAAGAATTTACAGTTTTACAATGACTAATTCTACACTCAGAAATTGATTGGATACTACTGTTCAAAGGATAAATTGGTAGTAAGTATTTCAGGATGTTTATTTTTTTAGGAATACCTTACTTAACAGAGATTACAGTATTTAACTACTGTTTCTCTGGACAATGCAGGAAGATGAACATTATATTCAACTGTAGTGGAAAGAGCAGCATATCTTCACATGTACCTCATTTTGAGATGTGGTTAGTTCAGGGATTTTAAAGGACTGCTATGTCTTCACTGTTCTACTTGCATATAAAAAAATTTATCAGACTTTTCCATTTATAAAATGCGTATATTAAAACTGTAAAAGAACACTGTCTTATGTCTTCTAAAAAGATTACATTGTTTTAGCTTTAAATAACTCTAATAGGACTGAGGATAAAAAAAGCCATTAGAGTGGTAGATATCCTCTAGAGTTGTCTCAATTTAAGCAGTATAAATGCTAACACAGTCCTTGAACTGCTTCCAGGAAGAACAGGCTCTTTCATGACTTTTTCTGTAAGAACCTGGGAGGACTAAAAACACTAAAATAATAATTATGTTTGTCAGGCACTGGATTTTCTGATGTGTTTTCACTGACTTTTCGCTTTCCCCACAAATACAATAACTTATCAAGTCTTCAATTGCACAAAAATTAGAATTTGGAGGTAAGAACATGAAACAACAGCAAACTTTTAAAAAAAGAAAACAACAAACCCAGTACTTCTGGAATAGGCAGGACACAGGGAAGAAGCTACGGTAACGTACCACAGTACCTTCAAACCTTACATTTTTGCCTTTCTCTGAAAAGCATCCCATGTTATGCCCCTAAAACAGGAAGTTATGTTATATACCACAGCCTCTAAAAATAGGCATAACCAATATTGTTGCTGCCAAAAGATTATTCCTGAGAAAACACTCAGCATTTGTCTTCCAGCTTCTTCAGTATCTTCTACTCAAGCTGTGAAGTCTGACACTATCCTTTTTCTCCTTACTGTTATTGCCCATCAAAAAAGGCCTCAGTATCTTGTCTCTTTCTGCTTTAGATTACTGAATTGCTCTGGTTTCAGTAACCCCATCTGACTTGTTACTAACTTAGCTACCACAATGTCAATCCACAATGTCAGGTGTTCCTGCACCTGAAGTTTAAAAATAGCTTTTGTGCTTCTCTCTGGCCCTTCAACTAAAGGAAAGGAGTCTGAAAGGCATCAGGAGACAAGCTGTATTAAACCTAGCAGGGCTGGGTGGCAAAAGGTGTGGAACAGTTTCCCTCTACTACCCAATCTCCTCCTCTCCAAGTAAAAATAAATTATTGTCTTGTCCAGCATGCCATCCATACAATCAAAACATTAAATCATGAAAATTGCTAATTCTTCATATCTGGGATTTGACCAGCTGCTTAAACTAATGTTTAGACAGATCCTCACTTCAAAAGCAAAACAACTTCTGAACAAAGCATTTATGTTTCCATTTGGCAGTGGAGTTCTAGGACAGCTAAAAAGGTCACACTTTCCTACAGAAAAGGGCTCAGTGTAGCAGTGAACAAGGAGAAAAGGACTGGTGCACTTCCTAAGTCTGGTTGTAGTATTACAGATGGTTGTAATGTTCCTGTTGGAGCCACAAGAACAAAATATTCAATGAGAAAATATTTAAGTGCACCACTCTGTAATACACAGACTCATTCACTGGAATGGAGATGATACTGAAAGCTATTACACATCACCTCTGCAGCTGCTGGACCCTTGGCCACACTGGTACAGGGACTGCAACCACTCATTTGGGCTCCATTTCTGCTTTCAGATCACACAGAAACTGAACCAAAACAGCACACGATCCTTACAAGAAGTGATCTGCAGAACTGCAGGGCAGTACTACACAACCCAAGAACTAGTGCCGAATTACTTACGTGGAAAAGGACCAGGTTGTATATTTAAAATGAGAACTGTGTAGGGGATTATTTATTAACATACAGATTTGTTAATTCTATCTACAGCTAAAATGAGAAATACTTTTATGGTTTCAGGCAAAACACAAGTTATGGACTTGATATAGGAATCAACAACTGAAGGAGTAATGAAAGTGCTTCTGATTGTACAGTCTCTGAAAAATCTGGTCTTGTGGTTGAACAAGGATTGCCATGGACAAGTCTTTCCATAGTTAATTGTCTACCACCTGTCAACATTACTCTTCTATTTAAATATCAAATTCACAAGAAGCAGTAAAAGTATTTTTCCCCTTTCAACTAATCATACAGTCTGAAGTAATTAAAACACTATTAATTTGCAGTATTTTGCATTTCTTGTTTATGAATGAATTGCATCATTCAAAACATGTATTTTCCTTTATACAATAAAAAAACCCGCCACATTATCCAAAAAATAATTTACCATGTTTCAGTTTCAACCCTTTGAATGTTACTAGCAAAGCTTTTCTCCAGGTGAGAGAAAAAATTAAATCTCATGTCCTTTCTGAAGAATTACTCATTATTGGTAGCTAGGTGGTAATGGCACCTTATCCATGAGGACAGAATTGGGTTCACCAGTCTGCCATCGAAAGGGCAGCCAGCTAGAGCAGTAGTGGGTTTTGTTAGTTGCACACTGAACCATACCTGAATAGGCATATTTGCATTTATAAACTATGACCAGTTAAACATGAAAAACCACCTGGAATTTACTTGTTAATTACACTAAAAGCAGCTAAGCATGTTTTAAGCCAAGGAGAGAGGAGTCTGAATTGACTTTTGTTTTCAAAGCCAGCAAGAAGAAGGAATATGTGAGTACCTGCATGACCGTCACAGCTCCGTATGTAACGGCTGTCCAGTATATAGAGCCCACCATTATCCCAGCTGCAGCAAAGGGACATGCCTTTGAGATCAGGCGATCTGCAAGATCCAAAACGTAAACAACTGGACCTATGATAAAGGAAAAGTAAGGTTTCAAGATAGATATATATAGATACACAAACATAAAAGTATACTGTAGAAAGGTCACCATCTATCACCAACAAGAAAGAGCAAACGGGGCAAAATACAAGTCTGACATACCATATGTGCTGTTTAAGTGAGAATATATAATTAAAAAGCTATTAAGCTAAACTTGTAACTTCTTTCTACTTACCATTTCATTTCCCACATAATCTTTCCCGGAGATTGATATAGTACTTAAAGCACTAATTTACCCACCGATTAGCTTTTCCTTTGTGTTGAATAAGAATTGTTATTTTGTAGAAACCACTTCAGGCTTAGTGGCTTTTTTATTTGTTAGATATTTTAGTTTTCTAAAGGAAAAAATACCGATTTGCTGTAATGTACTTCATGTCCTTATCTTTGACAGCTTCACCTGAAAATTCTGTCACTAAACTCTCCTGTTATGCAGTACAAAGTAGCTCAGTTAATACAAAAGATTCCTTCCACTGGAAGGGGCTGCATTCAGGATGTTTAGAGGAACACCTCTCAAAACCCTGGAGGAAAAAACACTCCTATTCAGGTTATTCAGTGCCTTTGACAACAACACATGAATAGTTTCATTGTTCTGTCTGTGCTCAACTGCATTTTCCAGACTTACACAGGGCAAGACAATAAATACCCTGACTACCTTTGGTGAGGTAAACAAGGGCAGTGCCTGCAACTTTTCTTTGAGGGACTGCAAGAGCACAAGTGAAGCAAAAGCCAGAACAGTGAAATGTATATATGGAAGTGAAAAACATCATCACCATAATCCGCAGTGCTTTTGTATTTGTCAACAAATTCTACATACAGACTGTCCTCCCACAGCTCATATGCATGAACAGTTCCTATAAGCTTCCTCCTACTTTTTCCTACCAAAATCAGTGACAATTCTCAAAACTAGCCTACAGGCATTCCTCAAGTAACTAATCCTCCATGTCTCTCAAAGTTTACCCATAGTGACAAAATTATGACTCCTGTTTCATGTCTTAGTTAGTTCTTCCTTTTTCTAGAGAACAGCTCTATTATGAATGTTTTCAAAAACCCCAGTTCTACTCAGCTCAAGACAGCTGGCGAAAAAAAGCAACAGGAACATCCAGTTCAACTCTTAACAGTTGTGTTTGACTTTCCAGAACACACTTAAGGTGCTGGGATGTCTATCAATATGCTGCAAGTAGCAACAAGGTCATAACTGCAAGTACTAAATGCACAGTAGTTTACACATCTTGACTGTTTCCCAGAGTCACTTGAAGAAGTCATTTGGTTGTACCATTTTGAAGACAGGAGACTCAAATGACACTGAAGGTTGCCTTACAACACTACAAGTACTAACAAATGGCACCTACTGATATTAATCCTTAAGAGAAGCCTGACTAGAGAATTGGGTATAGAATCTTGAGAAAATACTAGAAAAAATTATTGAAACAATCTTTTAATTACCTTTTAGGAAAGAAGTAGTGAGAAAGGAGGACAAAACTGATTTTGTTTCTTAAGATGGTATCAAAGAAGAAACAGGAAAATACATATCACTGATACCCAAATTAAAGAAGGAAATATGAAACAAAAATATTTTTTCATTTTGAAAAATACATCATGAGTTAAAGAGGTTTTTTTCTGCCAAACTGTTTTCTGTTTATTAAACTGAAATAATTATCTAAGAATTACTTTGGTTACTTTCAAAGTGGTATTAGTATTTTTCTATTTAGTGAAAGTTCTCAGAAGAGCAGAAAACAGCTCGCAAGGACATAATTACTGCCAATCACCAAAACTGATAAGACACTATCAAATCTGAAATGGAATTATGGTTTTGAGATATATCATGAGAGGCTGTTTTGACCTAGTAAATACATAAAAAGACACCCACTGTTACTTATAAAGATATTCACTGATGTTTCCTCAAGTTGATATTACTTCAAAACTATAATCGTAAATTATAATTTGTGTTGGGGGTGTCCTTTCACAGAATTTTTAGAAAAAAGTTTCCAGCAGTACATTAGGGAAGTCTTAATGTAAGTAAGTTTCTGAACTGTGATGCCTCAGGAAGCTTTACTCACTACTTCTTCCCTGCTCAAGTAATTTTAGATTCTTGAAGGGTATGACTATTACTGTCTTCAAAAGACACCTGCTGCAGAAGAAACAGGGCCACTAGCAGGGCTTCTTGGAAAATTCTTACTGTCCTAACTCTGCCTTGGTGTGACCTTGATTGACTTGGAGTTGAATTATGCTCTAACAGCTTTGGGTTAACAGAAAGGTTGATGTTAAGGGCAAGATGTCTCACTTGTTTAAGGCACTTCAAGGTCATGACTGATGTTCCATGGACTTGGATTCATTTCCCTGTGTACTCTTACACAAGTCTGAATTTTTATGCCCTTATCTTTAAAAATGGAAAAAGATGGTATTGTGAAGGAAAATATATCAAAATACATGAAGGGAGTCTCACATATCTGCATGCAAGAGCTGAACAACCTCATGCAAGAATTTTAGGCGAGCTTCAGAATCCAGGAATACTGGAATCTAAGCTTTCAAATACAGTATGCCACAAATTGCAGGAACAAATTAAAATGCCTTTTATGTTAATGTAGCCTGTCCAAATTATAGTTGCTTCCCCTTTTACCCATTGTCAAAATAAAATGCAAATGCAGCTCACATTACAATTTCATCAGTCAAGATACAAATAAGAATTTTAAACAGTGTCAAGTTTTGTGGTGCATTCTGTGTTCAGATAGAAACCCAGTTTTCTTCCCAAAGCCAATGCTAAATGTTTTCATTTGATGTCTTCTTTATGATGGAGATTTACCTTATTCAGCAAAGCCCAATTGTGGTTGTTACACGAATAACTTGTAGTAGGTTTCATACTAGTTTATGTATTTTTTAACACCAAGAATACAGTATTGGTGTGTATATTTTCTTTCCCATTTCTCAGTTTTCTATCATGGAAATAAATGTCACTGCTCAAAATTCCCTTGACACCTTAATTTTGTCAGCCCTTAAACTAACAAGAAAGGATCTTGTCCCAAAGAACTGGCAGTGAGTTATTTTCAGCTCTTTCATTACAGAAATAAAATACTTTTAAAAAATCTTCTTTAAAATCATCTAAATGCCTGCACTCACTTGCTACATCACCATTTCTTGAACAAGCAGTTTTACTTTGAAACAAAATTTAAGTTTCCATGGCAACATTTCATTTTCTTGATTTGCTTAACATATCCCATGGAACACATGGGCAAACGAGGGCTGAAATAACAGCAAGCACTGCTAATTGAAATACATGCAACATGCTGTGCATTATCCTGCTTGGCTACTCAAGTAAGAGACTCTGGGAGACCATGTCCAACTTTTTTTTTCACCTTGAGAAAAAGAGCTAGAACAGTGTCCAGCAATCATAAATATTCTGCCTCTTGATTACAGGACAATATTGACTTAGTCAGAACACCTCCTGACCAAAGCGAAAGTATGTTTTTTCAGTAATACCACATGCTGCTCAGGAAATACTCCTCTGAATTCCTTCTGGTAGGTGTCTCTTATTACATCAGCTCTTATCAAACTGAGTCAAAAAAAGGATGTCTTTATGTGATGTGTGGCAATTGCTGAAAGAACTCACCTTCTGCTCAACAAGACAAATAATGCCATTACCCAGGAAATAATTACAGGTCAGTCACAAGATTTATCTATACACCTAAGTGGAATACATCCAAAATTTTTAGAAGATATTTAACTAAGCCACCAAATAGGATACAAGCAGAATATAAAGTTATTTCTTTCTGTCTGGAAAAGGGAATAGATAAGTTTTCAAAAGAACTGGTCCTCTGAGCGCAAGAAAGGGAAAAAAAAAGCAAGCAAGAACAAATAAAGAAATAGCAATTTAAATGATCCATATCTTACCTAGTTTTGGAAATACTATTAAATATTCTGCATTGCACTGAGGACAAGCAACTCTAGCAGTACTGTTTCCTCTTTGTTTTTCATCCACCCAGCGCTGCAGACAAGTTTGATGCACCCATTTGGTGGAGCCCCTGCACCTGCAGGGTCTCACCCACTCTGCTGTCCGATCATCCTCATCGGTAGCAAAACAAACCCAGCAGCTTCTGTAATCACAGAAAGGAAAAAAATTTTCTGTGACTTTTGCATGCTTAAAATAAACAATCACATGTGAAAGCACGCAGCTTTAGAAACTGTGCACCTAGAGGAGATGATGGTTGTTACTTCATTCTTAATCACCAGAAGTGTATTTTGTACCACAGTTTTGCTATAAAATCAACATAATCATCATAATTTTACAGACAGCTAAACAACTGCTTTATACATTCTGAATTATTAATTAAACTTTTAGATAATTTATGATTAAAGCGCATTGAGACTATACTCCAATCTTTGAATAATTAAACATATGAAAAATCCATATTGTTTTAATATTTTATCATCTCCTTCTACAACACTTCGGTAAGTTTTTTTTTAATTTTAAAAATATAAGATCAATACTGTAGTCTGTTACTTGGGAAACTAAGTCCCATCCACTTAAATGATAAAACAACAAATGATACCATATATATCACAAAAAACACTAAACAGTTACATCAAATTCATTTACTCCCTTTGAAAAGATAAAGTATTTCGTTCAAACAAGTTGACTTTGTGTAACACAAATTAAGTTACAAAGTACTTCGAGAATACTATTGCACCGGGTAGAGGAGAAAATTTCTGCTTTGGAGAATTATGTGGAAATGAAAATTCAGATATATTAATTCTGTAAGGAGAAGACACAAGACTGACAGTCTGTACAACCTGACCTGAAGTGAGCATGGAAGCCAGGAACTCCCAGATATCTGGTCCAATGATTAGGCCAGACTTTGGCCAACTTACAAGAGAAAGCAAAATACGGATCTAAACTAGGAAAATATCAGATATGTTCAGCCAATAATTTTTACTGTGAAGTAATTTGCTAGTTCCCATACTGAAGATATTGGAAGTTTACATAATAAACCAGAATCTATCAAAATAAGGATCTTACTATAAATATAGATATATAATGGTTTGATTTTTAAAAAATATTTTATGCAAGCCACTGCAATAATAGTTAAACCCTTATAAAGGACACAGCAACAGCATCCCTATAAGTTAACTACCAAGACACAATCTAATTAGACATTTGGTTCATTGTACACAATATCAAGTTCTTACAGAACACCAGTTCTTGCATTGCTTATTGATTTTTATTTACATTAAGAATCCCCAAATTTACTTTAAGAACAAATAATACCATACAGTACTACTGATAATTGTTCTTCTTCAGCAATTTTTTTCTGCATTACAGGTAAACTCACTCATTCCACATCCTATTTAAGTCTACAACTGCTCTAAATTTGTAATTCAAATTTTTATTTATAACTTAAAGGCTTCACAACAGAGCTAGTTAGGTCTGAAGATATCATCACAGAATGCAAGTCTAGAGTTTATTCAAATAATGACAGATTTAAGCATGAACATAATCTTGCTACACTGCACTTTTAACTAGTGAATTTGTCCATGCCAATGGTTATAGATTAAATTCTGTTCTCAAGTTCTCTGTCACGGTTAGTAAGTCAAGAAAAACATGCATCTTTCCTTTAATTGCTTCATCCAATTTCTTGCCAGCCAATCATACCTGAAAACCTGAAAGACCTATGAAAGGAATAACAAAATCCTTTACAGCGTTAAACCTTTAGCAAGTCATGAATAATGAACATTAAAATATTGTAATCAGCTTTATCTCTTTCCATTGACAGCAGCTTTCCATTGACAGAAGAAGGGACTAAATAAAACCATTTCAAAACAGGTACCTAGGCTCTTGCCAGATTTTCCATTTTCTTGTACTGAATAAAATATGACCTTGATTCTTACCACTGAATCAGGTTGCTACTCAGATAACCTGAAATAGAAAGGGCTGAAAAGGTGGAACAAAGCATTGTTTCTGATAGAAACTCAAACCTTCTTCCTTGATGACTTTCTACATAGCCAAATCAATAACACTAATGTATTTTTCCACACTTCCTTGGCTCAAAAAAAAAAATCAAAACAAAACATACAACACCCCAGACCAATATCACTATTGCAGCTCTGAATATAAGGTTACAAATGCCTTTTAGATTCAGCTCTCCAGCAGATGAAGCTTTCTGGTCTCACAAATTCTATTCTGACTCTGAGAATAATGCATTTTTTGCATCAGTTTTTTTCTCTGGCAAAGACAAGCTCTTTTCAGGACACTGCTCATGTTAAGAGCAAAGCAGATGCAGAGAAAGTTGTATTGAGGATCAGAGATCCTATACTTACATGACTAATCTAAGAAACCAAGGCCTGCCTAAAACCAGGTCCCCCCAAACCACAAATTTCTTACCAGGAAGGAGCCCTCTCTCTCCGATACCTGGGTGGAGCTGCAGCTCCAACACATCCCTCAGATCTCCAGTATCAGACACACCTAGACTGCTCTCCTTTTTATTAAGCTATACCCCTTCTAAAGGTTACTTTTTTCCAAAACCAGTCTTAGATGGAAGACAGTATCTAATTCATTTTATTTAAATCAAATCTGACTCAATTTGTGAAAGCTGAATTCAGCACGAAACAGCTTTGTTTTCAAGCAGGTGTGACTCTGTGAAGCAATACAAAAAGGTAACTTAAAAGCCGAATGTTGATTATCTATACACACTAGTAAAAGATTTGCAAAAATTTCTAAAGCCCCATAAGCCCAGCAGATATCCTTGTCCACAACACTTACTTGAAGATGACTTGCTAGATTGGGACAGCACAGCTGTTTTATGATCTGGTTTCAAATATTCAGTACTGCAAGTGGGAATGGAAACATCTTGAAATTTTTCCCCCTATGTTCAGTGGCATACAAATATGGTCAGCAAAACCAGAAAACTTCTCAGGAAAGAAAGTTCTACTAGACTTTTAGACCTAACTCTTACCGTGGGAAATACAGATTTGAACATGCATCACATGTTCTAGAATCACGAGCTAAAAACACATTTTCCCTCTCATTACACTTCTTCCATCAAACAAGAACTTTTCTGCATTTCTCCTGCATCATAAAGAAAGTTCTTTTCCTTGAAGTGGCAGGAATTTGCTGATATTTTGCTGTAAGAGTAAAGCATCCTTGTCCTGCTAAGCACCAAGAGTTTGAGCAGCCTATTGCAATTGAATTTCGCATCCAAAAAGAAGAAAGTGAAAAGGCTGAAACGGAACTGATAGCAACAACAGCACAGAGAGCCAAGTCAGTGAGGGGTGAAAATACACCTTGGAAGAGATGGCTGAGAGCATTCCAATAGCTAGCCATAAAAAGGCACTGCTCTACAGGATGACCCACAAGTCTGCTGTTTGGAAGACACAATTTTTCATGAGCTTCTGTAACAACTTCTCATGCAGAGTCTATGTCAACAGATAAAATATCTTTGACGATGAATAGTGATAAGCTTTACACTAAATTTGCCAACGGCACTCTAAGTACTACAAGATCATGTCTAAGCTGAAGACCAGGAAGTCAGAAACATGGAGTTACCTAGTAGCGTTAGGCTGCTTTGGAGCTGGCTGCAATTTTAGTAGGGGGACAGCAAACTGTTCTCTCAAAAAGCAAGAGAAACACCACATTGCAAATGCTACCACTAAGCATTTCCTTTTCCTAAGTGTGAAGAACCAGCAGCAGAAAGATCAGCTAGAGGGTCACTGCCTGGTCTCAAGAGAATGCAAGGCCAGCCTCCAAACCCCTGAAAAAGGCTACAAAGAAAGGAATACCATTAACCCAAGAAATCCTAGCTTATGTCATGCTTCACAGAGGAGATTAAGTGCCAGAAGAGAGAACTCATTTGCAGGATTATAGATGGAACACCACTCTTTCCCCAGTATTTTCCTGGCCATCAAACACAGTGGAAAATACTTTCATCTTCAATCCAAGACCTGCCTATCAAACTCAGAACACCCTTATACTACCCTAAGGGGAAAAACACACAAGGGAAATGCACTGAGTGAAGAACAGAGATAATGGTGCAAAAATAGCGGTCTTAGATGCTCCATCGTGACTTTAGAGGATGCTTTTAAGGCAGCATGGCATAGCAGCCATATGCCAGCCTACATCACTCAGCTAGAAAACATACTGTCACCTTGAAACAGTCTAAAATCCTCAAAGGAAGTCCTGAAAGTCATCTGACCTTATACCCAATTCTGCTCTGCCTAGTCATCAAGGATAGGGTGTAATGCTGTGTAAAAGAGACATTGTTAAGAATCCAGACATAACAGTAACTACACTTTACTACAAATGCAATGCTTCCAATAGAAACAGCTTAAGTACAGAACATCAAGCTAATGTTGGTGTAACATATGGCCACACAAATGGTATTCACATATAGGTTCTGAATTCCTCTAACCTCAGGATGACATTTTATAAACTAGATTTTAAAACGCTTTTAATAAAAGCATGTGGATAACTACAACCCAGTAAACAAACACATGAAAATCCCATAGGAAAACTGACTAGAAAGTGCACCAGAAAGATCTACTGATTACCAGAAGTTCAATTCAAGCTTTATTATATTCTCATTTATAGCTTAAATCAAGGGGAAAAATTTTACACTTGATTTCATTGCATTGTATGAAGACAGTTCACCAAACTCTGCTGGCTGCTTTCTTGGTTGTGGATAAAATTAGATCTCTGATTGCCAGGCAGCACCTATTGTGCTTAAATTGGGCCTTAGGAGGTTTTTATGGTCTTTGCTTCAAGCCAGCTTAGAATAATGGATTCCTCCCCAGATCTAGCTATCTTGTTGAGTTTTAGTCTCTAGTTTGCCAAATCTAGACTGCCAGTAAAAAAATAAGCTTTCATTCTGGATAAATTAAACTTTTGCAATTGTCATTCAGACATATTCCTTTTGCAAAGTCTTCAAAACTCAGTTATCTGAAAGGCTTCAGTATTACCACACTCTTACTTTTTCAAAAGGAAAAGCAGAAAAGTCACCAAAGCTTGGTGGTCTTGCTGTCAGCCCTTAAATATGCAATGAATTTTGATGTTAGAAACATTTGTTTTATTTCTTAAGTGAGGGAGGGAAAACAGGGCCCTTCTAGACATACAAAGGACATATCAGGAAAAACTACTACTCGTCCAATAAGCACTTTATTACAAAAACATGATACATTTTGCTAACTGACCTCTTACTATTGTATTTTAGCAGCTTGGCCTACAACTAACAATTTAAGCTCTGAGTGCCTGTTGGGGGCAGGTAACACTGATTCTTACCATCTTAGAAGGAAAAACAGAAGTGACTAAAACTAAGTGGGAAAAGAAAAACCAACCAGACAATACCTAAACAAAGAACCCCATGCACACACACAAAACAATTTACTTCCAAAACTGAAACATGCTTCAAACAACATGATTTGAACAGGAAGCTGACGTGGAGTCAAGTACATACATACATACACAGCAAACAGCGAAGAATTCTAATAGCTTTAAGTCAATGCTTTAAAAATTTAATGGATTTTTTTATAATGCAGATAGCATATGATACAATATAGAGAAAACATTTTCTCATGCATTGTTTGACAAATCTGTCAATAATTACAAACACAGGAAGTAACAGAGATGTGAAGCAACTAGGAAATTATGTTTTAGAGGCTATTTAAAGTTACTTCCTTGAATGTGACTTTAAACATCTTAATTACTTATTAATTACCTCTAAGATGACCAGACTCCAATTGAAGTCAAAAATACATACTTTCTATTAACCAACATTAAGCAGTGCTATTTTGCACTGAGGGAAAGGGGAAGGGAGTTGCATCAGAAAAATACCAATACTGGTATTCATGGTGCATGTACAGAGTAGATGACAGATGCTACAAATATCAGGAGCAACCTACATACAGAATAGACCAAGTCTGACCTGCCTAAAACTGTAACCATCTTGACATTAAGCTGTTGCTGTGATAAGCAAATTATAAGAAATGCAACGTTATTTGGAGTCTGTATCAAGTGAGCTCAATCTCCTGCAGCCATTTTCCAGTGTCACACAGTTAATGCAGAAGTACAAATGAATCTTTAGCACAGTAGCTTTAGTTACAAAAGTAAATACATCAGCATAGACATCTGTTAAAAACCCAACATGGCTCCCTGCTTTACATCCAATTTTTAGAGGAAGTACTTGTGAAATAGAAGTTTAATTTTTTTATGTATTCCTAGGGAGTTTCATGGCTAAACTGACCATACAGAATACACAATCTTCCTCTTGTGTTCTTCCAAAGAAAAGAGAAGGAAAAAAAATGGAAGTGTAGTCCTACAATTGCAAAAAGTGGAAAACTCCAAAGCAAATTCCTTTGAACTCACAAGTTTATGACAGACAGTGCTACTCAAGTTAGTCTCAATTCATAATTTCTGGTTTTTACCAGAACAAACTAAAAAGCTCTACTTAAGTCAGTAATCTTGTACAATCCTAATAATAAAAATTGGACCAATTTCTGACCTAAAAATTACCAGAAAACTTTAAATGCCAACAAGATAAATTCTTGGGATATTAATACCTCAAAACCAACAAACAACACCTATCAAATGTGGCAGACATTGAAAATTTGGAAATCTCTTTACTCAGAATAAATGTGAACAAAATTGCAAGGTGTCTGATCATAACATTAAATAACTCTGCTTGACAAGCTGTGGAACTGACTGCGTGACTCACCAGTAGAACAGTCACAAGCACCCTGCACATGGTCTGCTGTAATTATATCCCTCACAGAAAGCTCACTTATGTTGGCACATTTTTGTCCAATAAAAAATATCCACTCCTAAACAAAAATGTTCACATTCCAGGAGGAGGCACTTAGAAGAAACAAATGAGATCTGGAAGGTACATAATGACCACATTGCTGATTAAAAATAGAGGATCTTGTCTTTTTTCTAGAAAGATTGTGAAGAAGGAATAATTTTATCAAAATAACTTAAAAAAAATACCATTGAATGCCAGCCCCTCTCGTCCAATGCAACTCAACTATTTACCACCTTCCCACCGTGTCAGTAGTTTCTTTTAATATGCATGCATTGAAGATGAGCTGCATGGCCACAGAAGGAAACAGGCAGAGATACATAAACTAGGAACACTGAACAGTCTAGACTTCTCATCAGCAATCACCTAAAAACCTAGAAACACTGACAACACTTATCCAAAAAGTTTGTTTCTGTGAGAATTGTTTCCAAACATAAGCACATACAAGGATTCCCTGGTTAGCCCTTAAATCAGTTGGTATTTACTTGTTATAGGGAAAACTATTATATAGCTGGCCAGTTTAATTTTTATGTTAACTTAAAAACAAATGAACAGCTAGTCCCTGATTTAATAAAATTTCAGTGCAATTTTTTTATTGCAGCATTAAAAGTGGACATTTTGATTTTAAGTTTTCTTATCCTACAGTAGTGTTAGGCAGGAAATGTCTAATCCTTCCCCCAGAATCACAAAAATCCTGAGCATAAGCACTTCCATTCAGTTTTAGAAGTTTCTGACAAAAAGCACTCATATTAGCATTAACATGACAGGAGCAAAAATTCTTAAGAGAAAAAAAAGCAAATTCCCAGTCCAACTACACAGGAAGTTATCTTAACTTTTAGGTACAAATTTCAGAGCCTGTGCTAAAAAAGGCCAAGTGCAGATTTGCTAGAAGGTGTCAGTGGACTGCACTATACCCATAGTATGCTGAAGGTATACAGTGCAAATGATACTGTGCTGTTTTCCCACTTAAACTGGGATGGCATCTGGACCTGGTATCACAGAATTACAGGTTGGAAGGGACCACAGGAGATCTTGTCAGACCTCCTGCCCAAGACAGAAGCAACACTGAATTCAGACCAGACAGCAGAGCGTTCTCCAGCTGGGTTCTGAAAAGCCCCATGGGCAGAGATCCACATCTGCACTGGGCAGTTCCCAAGCTCAACTGCATCATTGCCATCTTCACGTGCTGAAAACTTCTCTGTTCAAATTCACAGTTAATTCTTATCATCCTGCCAAGAATCTCCACAGTCAGCCTTCTGAACAACCTCCTTGGTAGGTAGAAGGTTATCAGATCTCCCAAGCCATCCTTCTCAGATAGGCCTATCTCCCTCCAGCTTTTTCTAGTAAGTCATGTGCTCCAGCCCCTTGACCAACTTATGTAATCTCAACAGTTTCATTTAGAAACATCAGCCAGAAGCAGTTTGCTTTCAGATTGAGTCCTCTTATTCTTTTGCACTGACAATGAATTTGCTACTTGTGGTAAACTACAAATGCCAGTAAAAGCATGAGCAAGTCATGCGCTCTTTTGATAAAGGTAGGTATTACATCCTATAAAAATCTAGTACTTGGCCCATTCTGCTGCTGAGTGGAAAAAAAATGTGCATCAGAAAGCACTTATTTTCACAGCAGGAATTTTCCACCCTGTTTGCAATGCAGAAAGGCCATGAGCAGGTTAAGATGTCAAAAGCACCAAACAAGCCTAAAACAACTGGCATGTTCATTACCACTTTAAGTATCACTTTTAAAAAGATGTTCCAAAATTGATACCTGAACCTTTTGATATTTGTCTGTAAATTATTTTACATATATTTATTCAATTCACATTAGCTGTCAGAAGTTTCAAGTTCAGGGAGCACTTTAAGACACCACGGCAAAGGAAACCATTAGAGCTTTAAGCATCATTACAGAGTTTGAACACTTTTATATAGAAGAGATCAATAAATGGGTTTGTATAGCCTTTTTAGAGAAAGCGGATATAAAAAATGAAAGTATTATTTGAATGCCTTCGTAATACGTGGGATACCAAGATTCTGAGTTTAAAAAATTATAAGTTGTCTCTCAGGAGTTTCCTCACACTTAAATAGGAAGAATAATTACCTACTGTCTGCAGGTAGAAGTTAATTGTTAAGCTGCAATTAAAATATGTACATTTGTTCCTAAGCATATCAAAGCAGACATCAAAGATAGAAAAATAACATACACAAATGAGAGTCAAAAGGTTAAGATAGTTTATAAATAACATGCTGACACCTGTATATTTCACATGGGCAAAAGGCAGTGTACAGGTCTGCATTAAGTCTCCACTAATCAACTTTACTGGTAAAATATAGGAAGAAGTTAATCTACATAGAACCTTCAGCATAAACTGAAGCAAAATAGTAAGGGATGTACCTGGGATGAAGAAGTAATGAGAAAGCCAAGCTATTATAAAGTTATTATTGTTTCAAACTTTCTTTCTTGAAACCCACTCTTCAAGATATGTGTGATTTTGCTTTTTCCATCCTTTATCAACATCAACTTTCAAACAGCTGAGGTAAGGACAGGGAAGAACAAACCCCTTGTTTCCTTTCTGGTAGAGATTAATGCAGCACACTCCATTCTTTACTCCTACACACCCTTTCCTTCTAAGCATGAATAACCTACTCTCAAGGAAGAACAGAAAGCCAGGTACTTCTAAACACTGACAGACTTCAACCAGAAGTTAGGAAGACCAGTCTCAAAATAGTTCGACTCTTCACAACATAGTTGTGAAGAAAGAACATAATTACTTCAGGTAGGACAAGGAAGAGAGACATGCCTAATCAGTACAAGTAGAACAAATAGACTGAGTAACTGCAGAGATGGCATTCTGTGAAAAATAAAGATAATACATAAATCCTGTGTTGTGTTTTATGTTGCTTTTTAGTCTGCGTATCTTATCTGGTTGAACTCTACTCCTACAAAGAGTTACTCGCGTGTCAACTTCTGTCAGTGAGAGAAATCAGAGCACAACATCCAGTACAAGTTTAAGATGTTCAGAATAAATGTCTTCAATCAAGGACCACACTGCATTAATTACACTATCAGGGTTGTAGCATTAGGGTCTTAATGCAAAACTGTGTATTAGGTTACTAAAGTACCAACAGTTAACTGCGCAAATAAAACTAAATCAGTGCCTGCGCTTTCAAAGAAGGAAGGAAATGACTGATCTCAACACAAATACCACCATAAATGGTGACTGTAATAGAAAGAGAAACTGAAAATTATGTACAAAACCACTGCATATTCTTTCTTCTTGGGGAAAAAAAAAAGAATATTATCATGGAATCAGATGACAGTTCAAAAAACTGAAACAGAAAATCCCATGGTATTTTGCAATTTTTGAACTGCAATTGCTTGCAATTTTCCAATAAATCAATGATCTGGCAAACAGAAAATTTAACTGCAGCTGTACTCTTCTCTTGATAGTATGAGTAATTTCTTAAGCAAACTACAATTTATTGTTTAATTGCTTTTGAAGTCTACCTGCAATTTCAGCTCATCTCCTTTCAATAGGGAATGGCAAGGGTAGAGAGTTTAAGTCACATCATGTTGCTCTAGTTTTTATCAAGGATATTGACCCCAACTGAGCAACTACTATCCAGTCAGGAAATGAAGAATGCTAAGTCAAAAATTAAACCATGCTAAAATTACTACTATTTTGATTCTTCAGCATGTACCTGCACAAGCCTTCAAAAGATTATCCATCAAATGTTAACTAACATCTTTGAAGACTGAAGTAACAGAAAGCAATGGTGACCATGTTCTGACCAGGTGGCAAATATATGGAAAGAAGGGAGCAGTTGTCTTTAATTTATATAGTACATGAATACCACAAACCACTACCACAGGACAGCTTTAAAAAACAAAACACCAGCATTCTGAAGCCTTGGCATAACCAACTACAAGAGCAATCCACACGTAATCCAACTGAAGTCAAGAGAATAAAGCCTAAAAATATGAGTACATTTTAGCATTACAGCTCACATTAACAGCACATAAAAATACCACTGCAGCATAATTTCAAGTTTTAACGAAGATTACTATAATTCTGTAATTTATGCATTAAACTAACATGAACAAAGGGATTAAAAATAATGAAATAATAATAAAATATCGCAATTTAGACAGATTACTAATCCCTGGCTTCAAGTGTACACATTAGTCCAGAAATATGGGTTTTTACCATAGATTGAAAAGATTTCTACTTGTAGAAAAGGACAGTATTTTAAGACTTATTATCTGGAACTTTTATTTGAACTTGAATGAGAAGGAAAAAAAAATGCAGGAGGGATGGAAATTCCAATTTTGAGGCTGGAAAAGATTATGTCAATCATATGGATTAGTTTCCTAAGTGTTGCAGATGAGACAACTCCACGACGTAGTGTCACTTCACAGTCATGCTTCTTGTATTTATGCTATAGCCAATCCTTCAGGTAAGTATAACATTCTTAAATTCTGTAAAATAGAAATTTTGAATAACTAACTCCTTAGATCTTAACAGCTATTTGCCTTCTTTGCTATAAATCTATGGGCTGCTTCTGGACTGAAATTATAAAGGAAAATAAAGGATGGAGCACAGAATACATCAAAGAAAGGTGAATCTCAGGCAACAATGTGGAGATGCTATCAAGTCAGTCCTTGCACTGGAGAAATCCAACTTGCTTTAGTGAGGAAATAAACCTGTAATCATACAGGTATAAAATCTAAGAGTCAAGAGAAGAACCCAACTGTTCCCTCTCACAAACAGAGAATTGAAGGACTTGCTCTGAGAGCTCTGACCCTTTTATATAAAGCAGTGCATTGATTCAGATCTACAGCAACACCTAATTCCTGATAAAACAGCACATCATCACTCTCGGTGGTGATCCAGGTACTGGAAACAGAAGAAAACCATTCTTTTCCCCCTCCTAAATTATTTGAATCCAAATGAAAGTCATCTTCACTGGAAAGCTGTTTTCTGCATCCTTTACTAAAAGACCTGTATTTTATTTAAAAGTATGCACTTTGTGTTAAGCTAAAATGCATTAGCAGTAACTCTTAATCTTTTGCATACCTATTTTTTTTTCTCACTGAGGAAAACGAGTATCTGTCATGTGCAAAAAAGATAACACGATAGAAGTACTTCCATTCCTCAGAAACCCCACAGATAATTTAACCACGGGATATGTCCCTTCAGATGAAATACTGAAGGTTTATCTTGATCAGCACTACAAACAACAGAAACATCAGATGAATAAAAATCTGTTTATTCAAATGTAACCCTGCTCCATAAACTCAATATAAACCAGAAAAATTATTTACGCCAACCGCATTTTGAGGTCTTGGTTAGTTTAAAATCTTTCTATTGATGTTGTGCTACACTCTGAATTAAATTAAAATCCTAAATACTTGGTTCCTGCTTACTACTACATTCAACCCTTGTCACACTCCTGTTTCTAAAGTTTCCTATAGTGAGCCCAATGAATATGAAAGCTACAGCCTCTCTTCATACCTCCTTTTAGGCTACGTAGGTACTTCAGATTCTTTCCCTGCTATTCTTGTTCTTAAGGAAATCAGAGACACTTTCCAATGGTTTTAGGTATTAGCTACCTCAAGTATACTAGAAAGAGTCTTTGAAAAGAGCCAGAGACACAAATTACAATTTCACAAACTTGAAATGACACAAGAATATTAAATGTACATGAAACCCCACATCTCTATTACAGGTAACAACTGAAGAACAGTAAACTGGTTTGGCAACCAGGTAACTAATTTCCCTTTTTTAAAATGAACTGTTTAATTTAACAGTTGGTCACAACAAAGATAATAAATGCCACCTCACAGCCATTTCCCACCAGGGTGAACTAGGACTTCAGAGTGTGATACGACAGCTCTGGGCAGCAGAGTATCCACTCAGAGTATTATGGTTTCCTAGAACTCCAAAACACAAAATACTATATATTACTGGACTACAAAATTCAGGATGTATATGAAAGTTTGTTGGTTTTGTTTTTTTGGTTTTTTTTTAGTTCAAGAGGAGTTGATTCCACAATACTCTTATAACCTAAACCCTCCTTTTGTCATCCCTCACTCTTTCGGTTTTTCTAAAACACATACTTTCCCTCCTCAAATCCCTTTAATCCTCTTTCTATGTCAAACTGGAACTTCTCATCTTCACCTTCCAGGCTGCACAAGTTCTACCCCTGCCTCCCATAGTTTGCATTTCCATCACCTGCCTGATGACAGGCTGTATTTCATGAAATACTCATTCCTTAGAGGCGACCTGGAAAGGAGAAAACCACCAGGGTTCTTTTTGCTTCCTTATGATGAAAACTTGACAGGTTCATCAACAGAAGCCTGATTACTTCTGGGTCCCCACCTTCTGAGATACCAGGCTATTACAACTCCTGCAATAACAGGCTGTGGACGTGGTTTATTGTTTGTAGGGACAGGTTGCAAGGTAGGGATAGGTTGCAAGGGCTTCCTGGATGAGTCAAGTGCTCAGTGGAACAGGATGAAAGTGCTACATATTCAAAAAGTGACAAAACAAGTATAATGAATAGAATTTACAAGTTAGTAATTATAGGAGAGAAAAGATGCTTAAGTCAAAATACTTCTAAGGTTGTAATTTTTACGAACGCTACAGAAAGTAACTGTAGGACTTCCTCAGATCATAAAACCAGCGACAAAGCTTAGGTCATCTTTTGATGCCTCACTTTACGTGCACGTCTGTGCGCTCCATACCCAGAGGCTCTCGCAGACCCAGGGACAGGCTCCTGCAGCCCCCAGCTGCCCCAGAGCTCAGGCACACACACCCCTCCTGCGGCCCAGGGCTGCGGGAGCGATCCCCCCACTGCTGCTCCTCAGCTGCCCGGGGTACCTTGTGCTGCTTTACGACAGAGCTCACACAACTTCTGCGAGACCACCAAGGATTTTAGAAGGCAAAAAATGAAACCGGACCCAAACCTGCCGCGGGGAGCGCACAGGCACAGCCCGAACGTTCCCTCCCCGTACCTGTCCATGGTCTGCGGCAGCGCCAAGCCCGTCTGCTCGGCCATGGCTCCGGGTGGAGGAGCGGGCCCAGCCGAGGGCCCGGAGCCTGACAAAGGCGTCACGCGTGCGGCGGCCGAGAAAGGGGAGCGAAAGAGAAAGCGGCAAATCCGCCCTTCCGCGGGACGGCTGGGGCGGCCCCTCCTTCGGCAGGCGGGACGCGACGCAGGGCCGGTGGCCGGAGCAGGACGGAGCGCCCNGGGCCGCCTGCTCTGCCCCCTCCCCCCTCCCGCAGGGACCCCTCGGGCAGGAGCATCCCCCGTTCCCTCCCCTGCCGAACAGGTGCAGACGGCCCCCGCCTCTGCTTGGCCGCCGGGCCCCGGGACCTGCCCTCGGGGCTGAGGGGAGCCTGCCGGGTGCCAGCCCCGACCGGACTGCCCCGAAGGGCGGTGGCTGAAGCGGCGGCAGGGAAATTAATCCCTTTCAGTGGTGGTGGTGTCAGTGACAAGGACAAGCACCCGGCGCCCTTGTAAGTGGCACTTGGTGCTCGATGTAGGCCCGGTGACCACTAGCTTCTGTATGCGAGTGGGGCGAGGGATGGCACGGCCGGTGGTGATGGCAACGCTCTCTTTTGGGTTTGTTGGTGTGCTTCCAAATGGGAAAAAGCCCTTCTAAGGTGCTTTTAAAATTTGTTGTATGTTCAGAAGTCAATTTAGAGCATCACAATCTGAAAAACTGGAAATTTAGAAGCTAAAGAGCCTTTATAGAGTAAAGACGTGGATAGTACATGGAAAGAAATTGCCTTTCCAATTCTCTCCACCATGGGTGTCTGTCTCCTGCCTTCATGTCATGCTCCCCAAGCAAAGGCAGTAGCCTGTTTTTCAGAGGCTGTTGTGACGTGACAGATTCTTGGGAAGATTATTTAGTAAAAATCAACTTCTAATTTTCCTTTTCAGGTTATATTTTTAAAGACTAGCTCTTGCAATAAGTTTTGCTACATGAAACTAGTCCCTGTACCTTGTGTAAATTACACTGCAGTTGCTGTTCAAGGTTGTAATTTACGGGGCCAAGCCTGGGATGCAACTGTGCAGCTGCACCAACCTACAGCTGTTCTTGGCTGAGATCAAGCATTTGCATGTACGTGACAATAGACATCAGGTGGAATAGGAAGGTGAGTTTAGGGAATATACTGGCTTGTTTGACTCTGCTGCCTTAGCTAGGGACAAATCAGTCTGGTTGTGAGAGTCTTGGGGGAGAGAAAAGTGTTGTCAAGATGTATGTAAAACACCTGGACTTGTAAGCAGTATTTTGTGCATAATAGTAAGGTTGTGTATAAAGTTAGGAAGGGTGTTGTTTATTTTCTAATTGCTACAAATATCATAAAGAGGAATGCCAAAATATTTACAGAGATGTAAATGTTCCTTACGGAGGTCTAGAAACAGATAGGAAGAAGGCATCGACATCCTGTCCCAGAAAAATTTATTTTGTACTTATTCTTGGGACCATAAAATTCAGTGTTGCTACCACTGCTGTGGAGTGTTGGCTGTACAGTGGCCTGAGTAAACCTCACGGGCATGATCTCCTGGAAGAGATCCTAATACACACTGTCCCAATTACAGCTGTCTGTGGCATGTAAGAGCAATATTAGATATCAAGAGTTCCTGGTTCCTATTCTTGGTCTGGGCTAAGCTCATTGTCTATTGGCCAGAACATTGAGCAGCTAGGCTAGCCTAGCTTAGGTTTTTTATATTTATTCCCAAGTGTTACAAATGGAAATAGGAAAGTTGGTTTTATTTCTAGGAGTGTGTGGTTTGTGCAGTTTCTGTATTTGTGCTTTGGAGTTGAGAGGATATGCTAGTTGTCTGCCATTTATGATAAAGGTCATAGTGACTAATAATGGCTGTGAAGAATATTAACCTGAAGAAATGGAACCAGAACCCAGGATCACTTGGCTACCATTTGAGGCTAAGGAACTGTCTGTGACAAAGGTGCCTGCTTTGCTCTACCATTGGCACAAGGAAGTATGACAAGACTGGACTGGACAAAACTCAAATATCAGGTCTAATAGTGAACACTTGGTAGGTTTGGGCATCTTTTCTTTTTAAATTCTATTTTTTTCCAAGCATGAAAAATAAAAACATAATAGGATACATAAAAGCATAATTGGACAAGCTTTAATGGTTTTAAACCAAAAGAGGGTAGGTTTAGATTGAACATAAGGAAGAAATCTTTTATGATGAGGCTGGTAAAGCACTGGCACAGGTCGTCCAGAGAGAGGGTGGATTCCTCTTCCCTGGAACCATTTAAGGTCAGGTTATGCAACCTGATCTGTTTGAAGCTGTCCCTACTCATTGCAGGGAAGTTAGACTAGAGGAGCTTTCAAGGTCCCTTACAACCCAAAGCATTCTACAATGGCAGACCTCTTAAACATAAATAGCTTCAAGATTCTGAAATCCAAAAACTGATTTGTGGAAACTGGTGGACAGCTTGGGGTACGTGTTCTTTGTCTGCTCTTTCCAGAATCAAAGTGTAGTCCTAAAATACATATATAACCAACTGGTTTTAAATTTGAAAAAAGCACCTCCTTACTCCCAGACAGAGCAAGAGTTGTCATTCCATCCTTCTCCTTAAGAAGACTGGATATGCAGCTGCTCTATTCAAATGCTTTCTTTATTCTCCCCTACAATCTCCTCCTTCACTCTCCCTCATCATCCTTTTCATTTTCTTTCTACTTTTTGTTCTTTATGCTTCCTTCTTTGCATTGGCCATTTCCACTATAAATCTCTGTTTGCTGCTTGCTTTTTTTTTTCGTTTTTAAACTATTGCTTCCTATATCATCCCTTAATAGATCCTGCTTTGTTTCTTCCTTCTGTTTCTCTGATGTTCACTGTGCTCTGCCTCACTCTTGTCATCTCTTACCTGCACTTGGCAGTGAGTGGCTACATTTGAGCCGGGAGAGAACTCTCCTGGGAGAGGCTCTGCTTGGCCAGTGCAGAGTGAGGGAAAGTGGCTGTTCTTCCTGGAACTCTGCCAGAGCTCAGCTCCTGGCCACTGACTGGAGGTAGCAGCCATTTTGAGTTTAGTAAAACTGCGCATTTGGAGGCAAGTAGAGAACTTCATGGAAATCACCAAAAGCAATGTAAGCTATTTAGGGCTTAAATTTGAGCCCTAAAACTGGCTATCGGGTTTATGTGCAAAATATCAACTTTTAAAATACTAAATGGTTTGATAACAAATTTATAGAGATTTAAGCTTAATAAAGAAGTTGACAAATAATTACTGAAAGAATGACATGGAGGTAGATTAAATGTATACATACATACATACATATATATATATCTATTTCAATGAGGCCTACGAAAGAGGACAAATACTGAAGGAGCTGTACCTTAATACGGCTCTTCTGACCTGGCAGTATTAAAACTGTTGAAATTATTCACCATTTACAACAAAACTAAGTAACCCGGCAATATAGGAGTATTCTGTTTTGGCAAATCTAAGTGTTAACTGCTATGATTACAGTATATAAAATTAAATGAGAAGGTCAGGCATTTTTCATCTACTTGGTTCCATTTTTTAAAAGATAAGTAGCCCTCAATTAGTCTAAAGTGAAACTAATCTAAGTTGAAAAACATGTTTCTACAATAAAACTTGGGGTTTTTTCAGTACCATAGCACTCCATTTTAACCTTCAAGCTAGCTGGAATAGTCACTTTCTGTCAGAAAGACTAGCATGGTTTGTTAGTCATAGGAGGCTTTAAGAGGCTTAAATTGCTTCATAATGAATTTCTTACAATAAAAATACACTTTATACGATGTTAATTGAATTAACTTGGCTTATTTGGGCCTTTCTTATATTTGTTTCTTTGGAACTGGCCCAGGTCAAGTAATTCATATACCAGACTGTATTAAGCTCTTGTGTTCTGATTCAGCTGTTGTTACTATCTTTTAACTGCCAGTTATGAGGCTGTTGGTTGTCAGAAACAAAAAAAATTGTTTTCTTCTAGTGACTAGTTGATCAAAAACTGTCTTTACGTCTTGATTTTCTTTGGTTCTGGAGTGCTTTTCCTTATCCTAATGATTGATCTATCAAGTGGAACTGTCTCCTGGGAAGAGCTGACAAAAACAGTGTGGTCCCTTGCATGCGAAGCCTCAAATCATCTGAAAAGCAACAACCCACAAGTAAATAGCGAAATAGAGGAGGGGCATAGAATGCCTAGAGCCAGTCCTGTGATAGGTGGGATAGTTAATAAAATTAAGTCTTTTGAATTGCTGTAAGAAAGCAGTTTTGCTGCCTTTAATGATTCAGAGTAGCACAAACAGGTTAGAGCAAGTGTTGAGAAACTCTTAATTACAGTGTTGATTTAGGGCAGGCAGACCATACAGTCCAACATAAACAGAGTGCAGAAAGCAGATACATAAGTGTTAGAACAACTCACTTTCAACTGCCCTAATTTATGTTTCTCAGCTTTAGTCATCTCTCTTTCATGCACAAAGCTATGCATATTTCATCCTTGGAAAATCAACCGGCACTTTTATTGAACACTGCTATTTTCACACTTCTGATTTCAACCATGTATTTCCTTATGAGCATTGCTATTTGGTCTGAATAATTAGTATTATGAATTACCCAGAATAAATATGCAGAATAATTCATGGACTAGTGCAAAACAGAACACCAAGTGCCAGTGAATGAAATCTGGAAACTTTACCCAACCTACATTAATGATCACAATATTAATATGTTATGAGAGGAACTCCTGTCAGGCTGTGTATTGGTGTGGAGGCTGGAGATATGCAGATGGTGGGTAGTGAAAGGGAGGGAGGTGGCACCACTATGTACAGAATAGATGGAATGTTAAATAGTAACATTCACACCTTGATTTTTTTCTGAGCAGCTTATTTTTTTTGGTAGAATTTTCAGTATAGTAACAACTCAGTAATGAAAAAGTTGTAACTTGAAAATTGGAAACTCTTCAAATAGTACAACTTTTCACCTATGTGCTGATTTTGATTTGTTTTTAAATTTTCATACTTGACCTATTTGTGTTTGAGTTTCAGAATATATTTAGAAATTATGACACGTGATTATTTAATATATTCTTCAGCTAAGCAACATGACACTATTTCCTTTGTAATAGCTGTAAATTTTATAGCTGGTATAAGCTTATAATTAATTTCTTATGCTGGGAGTTTGTAAGGGAAGTTTGGAAAAACTGGGACTATTGCTTTGTCTAGCAGTTGTTCTCTATAGGTGGCTATTTGATCTGGGCTTCTAAATCAAACTGTTTAAAAGCTATTTAGTTAGCCACTTCCAGCTCAGTCTGGCAGATATTTCCTCAGAGCTCATGATTCATATTGCAGCAGTTTTCCCTGGGAAGAGGGAGTGTGCACATTTTTTTTTTTTCCTTTCGAGCTCTCTTCCTTTCGGGAAGCAGCAGTGAAATGCTGTCTCTGGGTAAGACTTCAAACCCCATGATTCCCTGGGAGAGCATGCGCTGAGAGCTTCCAGTTGTCAAAGTGCTCTTGCCAGGCTGGTCGGCTATTTGTCATATACCAAACCTGAGAGAAGAAAATAAATATAGTGTCCTTTTGTTGATCTTTAAATACAGAAAATCCAAAGGTAACTGTTCCTTAAACATTTCTGTGTTGGCTGCGTGGGTTTCTGCATGCAAATGTAGCTGGTATTGCTATAGGGATATAAATTTCCTGTACTGGATTGTAAATTTGTACAAATACTTACACCAGCAAGTAATCAAGGGTACTGCATACTAGTCCAACATTAGACATTGGCTGGCCTGTCTTTCAAAGTCATTTATTAACCAGTGTTTTTTCATTTGGACTGGCTTCACTCATTGAAGGAAGGTCTTGACCTTGACAAGAGGGTTGAACTGTGCAGTGATTTTTGCCTTTAAGAAGCAATATGGAAGGGAATGTGAATCACAGTCCTTAGATAAAGTTCAAAACCAGCTAGGTAAGTCAAGGTACATATTTCAAGCAACTGCTGCACTAGCCACTACAGATAACCTGGTGACTAATTTAAATATAACTTTATTGACGACAGAATTGTAACATTTCAACTGCTATGTTTTTCTCTCTAAATGTATTTTTATACTGATAGCTCAGAACCAGGGAAGAGGGATACACATGATCCTTTTCTCCCTTTTATGTGGAGTCATCGGTAGTTTTATTTAGTCTTAGGAGTAACAGTGATGTGGGTAGAAGTGAAGCTAATGGAGAGTTACACAGACAGAGCTTGGTCTGTTGTGGTTTACTGCAGTATTGCTTTAAAATGCCTTGCAAGGTTCCCTGCACTCCCAGCAGCAGCAGCAGCACTGCCTGGAACAGATGCAATGGTTTACCCCGTCCTTAGGAGCTTAATGTTGTCTGACAGTGTAGTCTGCTTGGGAGGCCTTGCTGCTCGCTTTACATGGTGAACTGGTAAATACGGGGGAGCATGAGCAGTAACTTACGAGATACCAGAAACCTCTCCTTGACGGTCATTTTAACTAAAATGTGTATGCACGCCTCAGGAGATATTTAAAGGAAAGAACAAAAAATGTAAGATACACCTGGACCATCTGATGTCAGAAAGGACAGTGTCGACAGTTTCACACTTTGCCACCTTTCCTAAACAGTTGATTGATTTGGCTTTACGTTGTTACGTTACAAAAATAATCCTAAAAAAATGCAATCTTAGGCATGTAAATGGCATATGATTAACTCAATAGAAATGCAGTTAGGTATTCAGCGATGGGCATCTTTGACATAGTTACTCAATTAAAGTGAGTGATTTGGGGCTCATTTAAAATACTTTTGAGATTTAGAATGATCTCTTCAGTTGACTAAAAGCCTGCAAAATGTTGAGGTTCCTGTTGTGATTTCATGCATTTGCTGTTCATTGGTATCTGTATTGTATTAGTACTACTGGATCTCAAAATAATAATAAAATTATACGATCTGCCCTGTTTCATATAGAGCACCTTTTCTAGCAGATTTGAGCCTCAACCACTCCACATACATTTCCTTTCTTAAGTTTAAACTTACGTGTTAATTTAGCAAATAATTTGCATCACTAGTCTTTGTCTTGTGTTTATAAAGATGTTTTTTAACATGCAGCATGTCTATATTGTAAATATTTCGATTTCCCCTGGTTTTATATTTCATTTGAAAGCATCAGAAAGATCATAGTCTAATAATACCTCCCCGGTCTGCTGATTTTGACCTTACGTTTTTCTAATGAACAAATCGCCGATGTACGATTTCATACGTATGTGTATAAATAGAGCGGGTGTGCTTATAAATAGAGCGAGTAGATAGTTATACCTTCAAGTAAAGGACTACTTTGATGTAAACCAGCATTTTACGCGGAGAGATCGTAAGGTCACCGCAGGCAAATCCACCACCCCTGGGTGGCTTTGTACACGGGGTGTCTCCGCCCCCCTTGGCGGCCGTACCATCGCCGGCGCTGCCCGGAGCCGGCCGGGCTGGGAGAGGCAGCGGGCAGGAAGCGATTGTGCAGCGAGAGCCGCTCCCGCATCGCTGCCAGCGTCCCTGCGCTTTCTCTCCGATAAACCGCAGCCACTGCGAGCTCGCTGGTTAATTAAGGAAAATCGGTACCCGGCTCCTTTAAAGGTCCCCTAATAGAAAAGGGGGTGGAGAAGAGCGAAGACTGGTGTCTTTTTAACCTTGCTGAAGGACGCAGCAGTATTTATTGACGTATGCAAATAACCAGGGGGAGGAGGTGGAGGAGGAGGGTGCTTGGAAAAACAGGAACCAGAATCAGTTTCTCATTGCAGGGTGAGAGCTCTGAGTTCCGGTGTAAGAGAAAAGAGACGTGGCGAAATTGCTGTATATCTCTGCCCTATAAGCACATCTCTCATTTAGACTGAAGGGAAACAAGGCATCAAAAAGGGTGAAGCATCTTAAAAAATATTTAAAAGGCAATCTAGCACGATTAAAGGTTACATATTCCTAAATGGGGGAGGGGGAAGATTACGGGTTTGCCTTGCAATATGCTGTAGCATAGTACTAGCAATGGGACGAGATTTTTGGCTGGCAGACGATTAAAACAGACTGGTTTGTGGTATGAATGACAATGTTAATAATCTGTCTTTGTGGTTTTTTCCCCTACTGTTTCAGCTGCGCAAACCATGCAGGATGATTTACTGATGGACAAAAGCAAAGCCCAACCCCAGCAGCAGCGGCAGCAGCAGCAGCAGCAAGATCCAAACTCAGCAGAAGCCCCCTCTACACCCATCTCGTCGGAGACACCCAAACCAGAAGACAACAGTTCAGTAACTAGTATCGGCACATCGGCTCCTTCCCAAAATAGCAAGGAGAAGATGCAGATGGAGTCTCCCATTTTGCCTGGCTTGAGCTTTCACCAGCCTCAACAGGAACCTGCAGCCGGCACCTCCTTGTCTCCCTCGTTTGGCAGCACCTGGTCTACAGGGACCACAAACACGGTGGATGATAGCTTTTTCCAAGGGATTACTCCAGTCAATGGGACAATGCTTTTCCAGAATTTTCCACATCATGTCAACCCTGTATTTGGTGGCACTTTCTCACCTCAGATTGGCCTAGCTCAGACTCAACACCACCAACATCAGCAGCAGCAGCAGCAAGCTCAGCAGCAGCAGCAGCAGCGGAGGTCACCTGTGAGTCCTAATCAGGCACCTTTTGCCCAGAGAAATGCTGCTTACAGCCATCAGCCCATCATGACCAGCAAACCGTCTTCCTCCTCTGCCTCTTCTTCTTCCTCCTCCAGCTGGAATAACCATCAAAACGCGGCTTGGAGTACACCTTCCAACCCTTGGGGTGGGCTGCAGGCTGGTAGGGACCCTCGAAGGGCAGTTGGAGTGGGGGTTGGCGTGGGAGTGGGAGTCGGCGTGCCCTCCCCCCTCAATCCCATTTCACCCCTTAAAAAACCCTTCTCCAGCAATGTCATTGCCCCTCCGAAGTTCCCACGGGCTGCACCCTTAACCCCCAAATCCTGGATGGAAGACAACGCGTTCAGGACGGACAATGGCAACAATCTGTTGCCTTTTCAGGTAAATGGCTACACGCACCTTCTGCATGGTGACAGCTATCACAATTTTTTTGTAGGGCTGTGTTTCATGTTACTGTTCTGAGTGGCATCTCCATAACTCATATTTGCATCATAAATAGTCACGTTGCATGAAAGAAGTGGGGTTCAGCTTAGGGAGTGCATACACAAAGATTTCCAATTCTAGCTTAAGGTTTAAAATCTTATTTTTCTTGTAACTTATTGTTAAATGTGGCCTGTGGGGTTTTTTTTGTTGTTGTTTTTTGCTCTTTTTTTAGCATCTGAAAGGTAGTAGCCTTCATGAAAAACAGGTTTGGCAGACTACGTTTGCTTGGTGCTGTGTTAGAATTTTTTTTCATATTCTCCCATATGTGAGAAACCTGCAATGTTGAAATTGCTGGCTTCAGTTTTCTAACTGGGCTGTTGATAGTAACCAAAGATGCTTCTTGACCTGAAATTCAGTTAATTATTTTATCACCGTTGCAATAACTAATTGTCCTTATGTTGTGGTGGATTTAACGGGGAGTCGGTTGGCATAAGGTATCCGTATGAAAAGCTGGGTACATCTAATACCTACACCCTGCTGTTATATTCACAGTGGACGTTTTGAATACATCTCGAAGCAGCGTGGGTGTGTATGGAAAGAGTGGCGTATCTGTCCTTTCCAGCAAGGAAATGCCTAATACAATTGACATGATTTAGAAATGGCAGGGAGGTATTGTATAAAATAAACCATTTTATGCTGTTCAGAATATTTGCAGAGAAAAGAGACAATAGGACACGACCTTCAGAGCCATATTGCAATGGAGTCTATTTACTAGCTACATAGCTCTGAAATATTTAAAGCTGCAGTGCCCTTCACTGTTTTTTTTTAATCTATGACGACAAAGCAGATCAATTGCAGCTGAAACTGGGCCAAATGGAAGATTTGCAATTTTAATGCAGAATGAAACCTGTCATGGTGTGAAATCCATTTTAAGCTGGAAAAAAAGCAGAGCTTGCACTTGCAGTTGTATCTGTACTAGGTGAAGTGAATCTCAGACTTTTTCTAGGTTAGATGTTTTAGTGTCAGACAAGTCAAAATTTTCTACTTTGAAATATAGTTAAATCATTCATATATGCTTACTCTTTGGGTAATTGTTTTCTCAAGAAAGCATGTTCTCTCAAACATCTTTAACTTACCAGTTTGGTAAGAATAGCATTTAGATTGACACTTCAGTTTTAGAAACACGGTAAAAAAAAATCAAACAAATGCGCCCCCACCCCCATTATTTTAGGAGTCTGTTGAAGTAAAATAAATGCACTTTCCAGTCCCATTCAAAGAGGACGTCTTACAGCCAGCCCTGAAATTTCATTTTGCTGCTTCATTCTGTTTAAAGGGAGAGTTGCAATTTTTTTATTGGCTGCCCTAAATGAAGGTGGAGTGACTTCTGGTGAGCTGCTGGTTAATGTCTCTGAAGCACTGAAGGCTGGAGGAAGATTACGCTTTAGACACAATATGCCTGCTGTAAATACTGTGTTGCACAGAGCACAGCACCACAAAAACTAATAGCTCCCAGTCATTTTTTAGGAGTGGGAAATGTGTTTCAGTTTACAAGTATTCTTAATTGTCTACATGTCTTAATTGTCTACATTACAAATTTTGGTATATTTGAATTATTAGTGAAAACACCAGTAAATGGTCTTATTTCTGTGGTTTGGTTAGTGAGATACATCTTTAATGAATACAGGACTTTATTATTGTGACTGTAAATTGTCACAAGTTAAACTGGCAGATATTTACTCATCACTAGGAAAAGAAAAATAGCTAACTGCTTTTAAAGAAAAGTTCTTTTCATTTTGAAATGGAGGTTTCAAAAAACTAAAGTATTAGCCAATATGTAAATTTGGACACTTGTTTTCTTCCCTGTGAATTTAACCTGGTATTTTCATGTTCAGCTGAAAGCAAATGCTTAGACTGTTCTCAGCACCAGCTGGTATAACAGTCTGATTTCAGAGGCTCAGAAAACTTGTATTTTTTTTTCCTATTAGACTCCTTTTTTTTAATACAAGCTGCTGAATTTTGCTTATTAAAAATTGTAATCTGGGTTAATGTTGATTGCTGCTATACTTAACAAAATGCCAAAGACATCTTGAAACCATACCATTGGTAGGAAGCAACTGTTTAATTACACTGATAAAAATGAAATTCAAATTAGTCGAAGAGCTTAATATTTGCTGCCAGGGTTCTGGTTGTCTTTTTTCTTCTTCCCCCCACCCTGACATTGGGCAATATGTTGACACAGTAAGTTCTGCTTGTCAGCACTATCAAGTAGTTCTGGCAGGTTTATCCCTTTACATCTGCCACCCTCCATGTCTGCGTGGTTTTGAGCTACTTTAGAAATACCTTCCACTAAACTTTCTAGCGACACGCTTAGGCACTTTAGCAAGTTCTTTGTGTTAACTGTTATTCTATGTTAAGATTATGAGGCTTTCTAACAAAAAAAACCCCTATTAATATGTTCACTGTTTGAAAAAACATCAAGGAGATCTATTTAGTAGTTCAGGTCTTTGCAGTGATCACAAATTTTGGTCTGAAAAGATCCATAACCAAGATTTGCATTCTGAGTCTATAATATTTGAAGACAGTTGATACTCAGCTATTGATATATGTTGTTCTAGGAAAAAATGTTCAATTTGAAAATGTTTCTCTTAAAACATGTATATAAAGCAATATGCTAGGTATTTTCATCCCTTAATTTGAGTAATACTTCAGTGCATCTTGTATGTCAAAACAAATCTGTGTCTGTCCCAAGGAGTTGTGCTGCAGAGCATATCAGAAAATTTAAAATATCACTTGATAGCAATTCTGGTGGCATTTGCCTTGTGATTGCTGTGGAAAGGTGACTAAAAATGCTTTGAAGGAGACTACATTCATATACTAACTGGGAAAATTTATTGCAGTGTATAAGAAAATGGAGATACAAAGCTGATAGTTGAAAAGAAAAAGAGAAGAAGTGATCAGTCTGGAATGAAATGTTATGTAGCAAGTAAGAGTTGGAGACGAGATAATGGGAACAGATGTGGAACTAGGCCAAATAGGAAATACAACAACATGTCCAGTTTGTTCTTCTGAACATTCTTTGGCTTCTGAGCGGCCCAGGTGAGGGGTCTCTGGCTGTTGTGGCAAGCAGCCGTGTTGTGCTGTTGTGTTAGGTGATCCCCAGCTCTGGCATTTGAGGCTGACATTAACTGATTGTCTCTGGGATGCCCTTCTCCCGGCAGTGGCTCAGTTCCATTTTCCAGCAGTGGTGGGGGCTTGTCAGAGCTATTGGCATCTCCTGCTTCTGAGCTGCTCCTTCTGTTCTCTTTCCCTTCTCTTGTCTCAGGTAAATAGTGTATTTCTGTTGGCTTTTGGCCATGTGAAGATATTGGCACACAGCTTGTGGGGTTAGGAGGATTGATAGTGCCTGAAATAGACCCTTGGAAGCAAGGATAAGAAATTCTCTTTGCAGGGAAGATACAGAAGGAATTAAATGTTTGCAGACCAGTCTTCTAATTAAGTATGTCTACCTTGTGGGTTTTTAATTATAGCAACACTGTAACAATTTTCCAGAAACTGTGCTGAGTTTTGCTGTTTTCCAAGTAATGTTCTTTAGAATCAAAAAATGTGTTGCAATTTGTGCTCTGAAGATTCTGGCATGCATCAAACCATTCTTGGCAACTTTACTGATATATATTTCCCTAGAAATAAATAAGGTGGTGTTTATTGTGTATAAAGATAATTTTAACGTGCTATCTTTTGCAGGGAGACTGAGAGGATTTTTAGGGAAGTGTTTTGGTGTGGTGGTTTTTTCCTCTTTGTTTTCAATTAGAATTAGTCTGAACCAGAAGAAATTATAAGCTAAATTTAGAAATTTTATAACTTCAATATTTCATACTTTCACAAAATGCCAACTCAATGTAGTGAGTTTGTGTTTAAATATAAGTGTGTGTGTATGTATAAACATAGAGTTCTAGTATTGGAACATTCATGAGAGTAACAAATAAAGTTTTGTATTTATGAGTAAAGGAGTTTTACTGGCTAATACACTCTGGTGACTAATTTTAAAAACTTTTTTTAAATCTAGAGGGTTTTTTTCAGTCAGAAATAGTTGTATGCAGCAAGTCTATTTAAAGATGAAGTTTTAAAACACTGTATTTCTTTAGTCTAAATTTGTCATTCTGGGCTCTAGCTTCTTGATGGTTTAGTAAGTTACCACGCTTAGTAGTGTTACTGTTACTTTAAAAACTATTTCTTAACATGTAGCCCAGTCTTAATTTTCCTTGCATGATGATGCACAAGTACTGACAGCCTGCAACTTTGTGGATGAAAAGAAAAAAAAAAAGGAGGAAAGTACCTAGGTCTGCTTTTTTTTTTCCCCTGCACCTTTTTTACATGCTTCTGTTGGTACTATTAACTAGCACTGTGTGTAGCCGAATTCTGAATACTAAAATGTGGGAGCACATATTGTGCTATCTCAGTAGTCTTCCAGTGTAACAGATACAAGTAACACATGACATTCTAGCTAAGTAGTTGTGAATGATTTTACAACTTTTTGTTAGATTTAAAATGTGATTGAATTCTAAATGTCTGTATTAACTAAAACATAGTTACGGTACAGGGAAAAAAAGCACATGGCTGTTTCATATCAAACTATGATGATTGAGCACTAATTGCTTTTTGATCAGAGTTTTGATTTGAAGTAGCCACTCATAGTTAAGCTGTAAGTTAGTGAAGATAGAGCAAAGGTCTGAGTTCAGTAGGCAGCTGATATTCTGATCAACTCTGCACATAGACAGGACTTCCTTAAAAACATTAAAGGTATTAATATCCAACAATGAATCAATAATTCTGTCTTAAAGATTTTATAGCAGATTTATCTGCCTTTGGGAGGAACGGTAGGAGGGAAGGTGAAGGGCATGGCAGTTTGTTTTGCTCTTTCCCTTCTTGGATTATCTCTCCCAGTTTTCATTTTTTTGCCTAGACTGCTTTTGTGAATGGAATGTAAGAGGAAGAGAGACCTGGAAATGTACTGTTTTCAGGTTCCAGTGCTTTTCAAGGAAAAAAAAAAGAGTTTGCTGAGTGAATGATGACTATTTCCATTTGTTAGCAGTTGGTAAAATAGCTCTCCTTTCATTAAGGTCACTCATGAGTAATTCCTAGCAGACTTATACTAAGGGGAAGCTAAAATATAGCAGTGTTTAAAGTTTGAAAGTGACCTTATGCAGTATATATCTGAATTTTGCTTCTATTCTAGACTTTATGGTCTTTAGGCTATTGTGATATTTTATACATTCTGTACCTAAATTCAGGGTACCATTGCCATGTTTTGTTTCATTATTTTTTTAAATTTAATTTTTCCATGTTTCACAAAAGCATTGCTTTTAAGCAGTTGTTAGAATGCTGCACATACTGATACTAAGCAGTTGTCTCAGTAGTTAGAAGAATGTACAATTTTTGTATACAGAATTAGATCTTCATTTGCGTAATCTTTCTGTTCTTATGTGTAAATTTTAGAATTTTAAAAATGCAAGTTGTGAAAGGTCACAGAAACTTCACTTGTGTTTGTTCAGACTTGGTCAACATTTTCATTTTCATAAGTTTCAGTTACATGATTCTGTCTTTTCCTACAAGCTACGAGTAGCATTTGTAAATCATAATTAATTGATGCCTTCCTTTTCCTCCTTGTTGTGGACAAGTGGCTTTATCTCTTTATTGCATGTTTCTCAAGCTTGTTCCAGAGATAAAGTTGACAATTTTTGTAAGATCTTATAGGAGAGAAGGACTGTGCCAATCAGGATAGATATTGATCTGCTTTGTCACAACAGTGTTAGAAGGGGTGATGTGAACTCCATTCTACAGAGGAAAATAAGAGGCACAGAGTTTGGGAAATTCATTTTCTTCTCAATGTTCAATCTGAGAAGGCTAAAAAAATTGTAGGTTTTGTTGTGAGATACTTAGGAATTAGGTCTTTGGAAACAGAACATTCACTGTAGTCTCTTAAGTTTGCTGTTTGTGTGAATCTCAATTTAGCCATGAAAAAGTGAAGACAACAAATTGGTTCCTGTGAAAACTTTTAGTTTGTTATATACCAATTACTCAGTAATGAAGAACTTTTCATCAGGGAAGAGAAAAGAAGCAAAATATTTAATTTCTCTGATTGATACCCGCTTTTCCTCCAACTATGTATGTCATTCTCTGTACCTCTTCCAGATGCTGGAGAAGTCTTACTCCTGCTCTTCCTAATTATTTTTTTTTCTGGATGGTTTTGCAAAATTTGCAAGAATTTGCAACAATTTTCTTTTAAATTCCTAGAGTCTAAATAAACTACTTAAGCAAAACCACAGATTCTGTTGCATGTTAGGATGATAAACTTCATATGATTCATCACCCAAGTTAAGAGGCTTTTGATCAACTCTATAGTTCTTTGTTCTTGGTTTAACAAAGTTAACGAAAGTTATGTGTACAGAGCACCAACTGTCAATGGGTTTCAGTGGGCATGGCCCCTTTTCTTTGTTTTACCCATCCTTGAACTGTTCAGTTCCTTTCAAACATCTATTTCTTCCTGTTCCTGATTTTTGATCCTTTTTTTTTAAATGAGGCTTCTCGTTTGAGTTGGCCTCCCTTATTCCACTTTGTGTGTCAAAGCTTCAGGTTACAGAGGAAGGCCCAATAAATCCCTGTAGTTGTAAGCCAAATCGTGTTCATTTAGTCCTATGCAAAATTAATAGCATGAAGGGTTTTAAGTAGGTGTAAACAAATTCAGGGAGAATGGAACTTTCAGAAATACTGTCTAGAAGCTCTAAATTCTAGAAATTTAGACATTTTAACCAAGTGATAACTCAGTCTGAACATGCAGAACTGATTTTCTTTCCCCATGCCCAAACTGAGCTTCCAAAATATGTGACTTGGGATGGATTTTGACAGAAATTGACAGAAAACCACCTCTGACATAAATGAGAAAAGCATTATGGCTTTATCATGCACATTTTATATATGATTTTGTTTATGTCATAATCATAAGTGGATATTCTGATGAAATTCATATTTCCTACGTAGAAGAATTATTGTGAAGGTGCTCATCTTAAAAAGATTCAGCCTAAAAAGTTATTTTTGGCAACTCTGTAGGCAACTTAAAGCTGATCTTTTAATGAGAAATGTCAGCCAACAAAGAAATTCACCCACCAAAGCTCTCTGGGTTTTATTTTCGGAGTAGTAAAGGCTCTTTTTTGCAGGTAAGACTCATTTCCTAAAGAAAGTCTTTGGAATTGTAGCTTCTTCCGGAAACTGCTGGAACAAAAGAGAGCAAACATTTTGTTTTAAAACACTTGGATGGTTAAATGTTGTTTTGACTTAAATGAAAATTCCTGACTCCTTGTTGAAAGTCGCTGTTTTATTCTGCTGAAGTATCTTGCTTTGTGAAAGAGATGTGTTAAATGCACTAATGAATTAACATGGAGGTAACTAGTGTTACTCCCATTTACCACATGACCTTTACATTTGTAAAGGGTTAACAAATTATTAATGTATTAACTGATTGTTAGCATGTTAACAGATGGCTTATAAGCAACTCTAATATCATCTATTGATGTGCTTAATAAGCATTAAGATGTGTAATAGCCAAGTGTGTAAAACGTTTATAGCACACTTTGTGGGTTTGAAATTTTTTTAAACTACTTATAAAGATAACTTTTAGTTTTAAGTCATGGTGCCCACAATAGTCTGAGCTAATTATTTCACCTCACTAAATAATTCTTTTGCTCATGTATTCTCTCCAGGATCATATTGTTTCTTCCTGTCATAATTGAAAAAAAAATGGAGAACAGTGAGACCTCTCACAGTAACTGAAGGGGTTTTTCTTAAAACTCACAAAGCCTGAAGTAGCAGCTGACTGTGCAGCAGGAAGACTAAGAACAAGGGATTAGAGGAAACAAAAATCAAGAACAAGAAAAAGTAGGGGTCTTATAGTACAGAATGGAAGGGAAGCTGTGGCATTTTCAGATATGGCAATCCAACATGACAGTATACCCATTCGCTTCCTGTGGATGAGAATTTCTGCAAATAAAATCTGGAAAAGTTTGGACCAGATTCAACATTTAGTGGTAAGGGTCCTCAGGTGGGTGACTCCTGCTACTTTTGGCTGCTTTTAACCTGTACCTGTGACTTCTGAGTAAAAAAACCAGCCATAATTGTCGGTAGATTTTACAAGTGATGTTTTGATACAAGGTTCTGCAGACAGTCTTACCTCCCTTGTATAACAGGAACACACTCTTCCAACATGATTTTACAAAGTAGTAGATTACTTATATAACAATTTTTTGCTAGGCAATGGAGAAGTGCCTGATGTTGTGTGTGCCATTCAAAAATGCTTGAGAATTGATTGTAGTAAATTTTACAGGTTCTTTGAAAGGCTTTGCTTTGTATAGAAACTGGAAAGTTTTCTTGCAAATTATTTTGCTTGCACAGTAGCTTTGTTTGAATATAAACTTGAACTGGTGAATGTCTGAAAATATAGCTCAGTCCTTGGCTCCACTGGACAAGTAGAACAAGGAGAATTAATTTAAAAGAAGAAATACAGTGAAAATAGCTTTTTTATGAATAGAGGCATCCATAGATGCATGAGATACCTAGTTTTTCATACAACCTACAATTTTATTTACCATTTCACACATAACATTTATATTTGTTGTTTATAATTTTCCAGAAATCAACCAAAAAACTTTTGTATTTCTCTTTTCTATGTCATTCTTTCTGGCTGATGAGGTCCCAGTTTATGGTGAAGATTGAGTCCTTGAGGTCGTGACCTTTTAGTTGGTGCTATTAAATATCCGTCTGCTTTGCTGCAGTTCTTTTTGTATGATGAACTTACCTCCTCTGGGTAGATGGTATCTTGTAAATATTCTTATTGTGTTTCTGCTTTAATAACTGACATTACTCATTTCAAGTATCTCAAGTGATCTCAACAAGGCTGATCTCAAGATTTGCCCTAAAGAAACTGCATTATTCACTTTTCTTTAGGAGATTCTGTTGAGCACTAGTAGTTCTTTCCCATTTTGCCATTTTCTTTCTTACTTCAATTGCACTGGTTATTTTATTGTCCCCATTTATGTGGTTTCTTTGCCTGTAGCACCATGTGAAATGCTCTGTGGAAGTCCTCTTTAGATCAGCCATATCCTAATCTTTCAAGACCCAGGAATCATCTTTCCCAGGGTATTGCATCAGTAGTGCATAATGCTACATTATTTCTGCACTGTACTTCGTAAGAGAGGAAATCCTTGAATTTCAGTCTTAAAAACTAGAAACCGTGTTTGTAATCTATAGTTTCAAATCATATAACTGCTTCAGTTATTGCAGTTCTTTCAGTTTTATTTTGCTGGTCAGACATATACAGTACTGATGTTGCTCCTTGGACTAGCTTTAGTGCTTCCGCTGACTGCCTGGCTGGCTCTGGCTCCTTTTGATTACGGTGTTGCCATGCACCTCTTCTGTTATTGAGTTGGATAGATGATATTGCTTTCTCTTACTATTTATCTGTCTTCTCTGTTTACCCTTGTTTACCTGATTTTCCTCTGTGAATATGAAGAGCAGTTATGGAGGCTACATTATTTTTTCCTGACTTCTAGTGTCTTTAAATTTTGTTCTCAGTCTTGCTAGACTTTTTGAGACATTTGTTGTTCAAGTTATTTGTGTTGACCTTCTTATTATATATATCAGTTTCCCTGAATATATGTAAGTGGCTGAACATCCTGGTTCTTTCCTTGTAGCAATATTTTCTTAAGGCACCTGTCAGTTTTTAATTACCTGGTGAAAAAAAAAATGGAAAATTCTGTTGCAAATCAGGCAGGCTTTTATCTCATGACATTTTTCCTGTCTGGAGCAATCTTTACTAAATTTGCCATGTGCTAATCAGCTTAGCTCTTATGATGTAAAAGGAAGGTGCTTTTCTTGCTCCTGTGAATATGATTTTCAGTTTCTGCATAAAAAAGGTTTCCTTTTGGTTAATTGACTGTTCACACTTGTACCTGTGTATCTTGTAAGTGATTTCCGAATTATTTTAATTAAACCCAAACATGCAGCAGTAATTTGAATGCATAACACCTGCCTGACAACACAACTGCTCATGGCCTCTTCATATCTAAGAGGAAGAATTTTTTTTTCTGGTTATTTTAAAGAATTTTAACTGAAGTGTTCAGGCACTTTGTACACAATACAGTTAGTTATTCTTTTCCTCACATCCTCTATGCCTTTAAGCCCCTTAGGCAATAAAAGATGAAAGTATGCATAGTGAGATTCAGTTACTATTTTAATATATCCTCATAAGAAGGTAATATATTTAATAAATTAAATCTGAATTTGTTATTAAATTGAATTTTTTTTGTGCATGGGATGGTTAGGTAATTGCAACTGGAAAAATTCCTTTGTTTATAAAATTTAATCTTGCTTGCATATAATTGATCTGAAGAGTTATTTCTATTTGAAACATGGTTTTGGACAGGGATTTTTTTTTTTTTGCTCTGCTTCTGCCCTTCCTTCCTCTAAGTGGAGCTTGATGTTACAAGTGGTCTTTGGGTTGCTACTGTCTGCTGTTTCCTACCTGTTCAGCTGCATATATGCAGCCTTTGGTTATTTTGCAGATGATCAAATACTAAACTGCAAATATTTTAAAATTGGAGTTTCTAACATAGTGACACTTTAGGAAAAGGTTTGCCTGGTATCTCACTGGCTATACAGGAGTCTTCAACTCATGTTTAGAAGTAGATGCACAGCTTGAGAAAGCCTGTAGTTCTATTTCCCTTACAAGAAGGTGTGTGAGACAGCTTGGGATTCTATGATTGATTATGTCCTTGATAAAGTCCCAGGATGGACAACATGTGCTGCTTAACTATTTTCAGTCCTGTTAGGAAGAAGGTGACAAGAGTGGGTTGTTGTGTGCCACAATTTATCATGCACATTAATCATGCTGTAATAGTATAAAGATGGGACTTGGCCAGTTCACATGAGTAATGGGTAATTAATTAGTAATTAAAAGTATATTGCAACTAATAGGTTAAACTTTTTCTTTCAATCCTGCTGGATGCAAGATGACATCACACCGCAAAGGTCACCTCCTTGACTTCTCTGGGAGCTGTTTTTCACTGCGAGTGTTCCTGGCCTGGTTCAGGCCTGTGAGTAAATATTGGTGAATGACCCCAGTTCCCCCCAGCCCTTACAAACAACGATCCCACTGTACCATTTCCTGTGGTGAAATGGAACAGGACTGTCCTCTCTAAGGGTGGTTCTCCAAACCTATAGGTGAGGCTCTTGTCCTGTGTGAACAGATGAAATGTGGTACCTCTCTTTTGTTGAAATGGCTACTGGAGTTCTGCCACCTACAAGATTTTTGTCAGGAGGCACTATTTCCTGAGCACAACAGAAATGGAACAGGAGTGTGACGTGGCATGTGCCAGTTAGATGTTACGTTAGTCACGTTTTTCTTAAAAGCACCGTGATTTGGGGTGAGAGACAATATTTTATTTGTCATGAGGCTTAAACATTTCAGTGACACTTTTTTTTCCTCTTACCAGTATATTCCTTGTCACTGGTGATCAGTAACTGTAGACAAAACCACCATTTCAGAGAAATCCTTGAGTCTTCTTTGCTTGGTGGCCATAGTAAACGAAGCTACTGGGCAATGGTGCTCAGATGTCTGTTTGACAGTGATTACTTGAGTTCTTTTCTATCTCCCATTTTGTCTCATTATGCTATCATGCCATGAGACAGACTGTTAAACTTGGAGACAACAGCTTCCTTATACAATGTGTCTCTACTGTCTTTTACCTTCTGTGGTCCAGCCTGTGGAGTGGGATTATTCAGATCCTTCCATGCTGTAGCATCCCCAGGGCTTTCATTTTGTGATTTGAGGTTTGCACTTGTACTGATTTGTCTAGCAAGGAGTTCTTAGGTCAATGTTACTTTTTCCTTGCTGTGGGACACAGGCGCATTCTACTGAACAGAGTGGAAGAAGCCCAAAGGTAACTTATCAGTGCTGAACTCTTGCACAGCATGCCAATGAACTAGTTAAATTATGTCATTTTAATAGCTCAGGGGTATAATGAATGGGCTTGTAAATTCTACTGCTGACATCTTTCTTTTTCCACTTGCTTGTTTTTGTGAATTGATGGTCATCTTGGGTGTAACTACTTTAATCCTATATTTTACAAGTGTTAGAACTGTTTGTTACTGGAATCAGTAACTATAATAGAAAGTGGATACATCAGCTTTTTGAGATGCATTCAGCAGCAGGACTGATGAGCAGATTTTTATCTAAAGCATCACATTGAACAAAATATGACTAAACATAAATCCTGTCACTGCGTGCTCAGTCAGTTCTACTGTCTGCAGATCATTCCCTGCAGCAGTGTAATGGCTGTAAAAATAATAGATGTTTTGTTGATTCTTCTGAATTTTTTGTGGTATTTTTGTTTGGGTTTTTAAAATACATTGTTTAATTGTTTTCATGGCAAAAGATGGTGTTTGAAATATTAATTGTATTATCATATTTCTGTTTGCCAAGATGGTAGCAAGGGAAAAGATTATGTTCCCCATTGGAGCATTTGAGTCTTTGTGCTTTACTGTCATTGAAAGGAGAAATAGTGCTAGTGATTCATGTCATGAAATGACACGTGATCATTTTATAATATGCTTGGTATGTTATAAAAATCTGTATTGGAAGAATAACTGAGTTGTCACCTCTATTTAGGAAAATGCAGGGTAAATTCAATTACTTTCTTCCGCCTACTTTGCAAGCAAATACTGAATATTCAGGAACTTGACAGGATATTCTGGTTAATGAGTAGGATGCCAAGCCTCATCACTATAAAGACCAAACTTGCTTATATATATTTTGAACATGTATTAAGGGTAATCTCAGTTATAAAGTAAAGGGAGGTTTGAACCAAATAATATAATTTTTATTAGTTTTTGTAATTCTACATTATGCTGGTTGTATCTCTTCCTATTTCTGTGCTTTTTAGTTAATCTGAAAATAAAAATTACAAACATTTCACTAAAAGATTTTAGAACTCGGAATTTTTAAGGGGTTAAAGTTTGAATACAACTTTACCTTTCTTTGTGGAAAAATTGCTTGAGTAGGTCAAGTTTTCAAGGCTTTTGGATTCAGTCCGAGTTCTTGCCTGTTAACTGTAGAGGTTTATATAACACAGACAAGGTGACTAAATATTAACTAGAGTTTTGAAATGTTATTTTTCAAATTACATGGAAATGTTCCCATAATCTTTATACGGTTAGATATTGTTTTATGCTTGTATTAAACGTATTATTTTTCTTAGAAGCCTTCTAAATAAGCTTTAAAAAACTGAGCTTTTGCCCAGTGACCTTCCGAACACCTATGAAAATAAAATGTGCTACACTTGGTAATGCTGAGAAAAGACAAATATATGAGAAGCTGATATGTTCTGTGCACATTCCAAGAGCAATAATAACATAAAAAAACATTCCCCAATTTGTTCCAGTAAAGGAACACAATAAATCCAGCTTAGCTTACTACTACCCAAAATTAACTGGAAAGATAAGAAAGTGGAATTCAAATAAAATTCCATTAAGACTTGGTGTTAGTAGCTATGCCTAGAAACAGACAAAATTACCCTATTGTTCCATCCTACCTATGTTTTATGTCTTCTTACTTGTTTTGGTTAATTTCATATTTTTATTAAATCCAATATAAGGAAGAATTACTGAAATTTCTGGTTGTTCTAGTTCTGCATGCATCTGGGATGTCAGTCATGTTGTTATTGGCAGCATTCCAGCACCAAGCTGCAAAGGAAGTAACCCTTGCTATTTACAATTTTTTTTATTCTTTTGTACAGTGATAATTTTACTTTACCATGTGACCGTATTCCTCAGATTTCCTATATTTTGAGACTTTTTTTTTTTTAGCTTCACGGAGAATGCAAGTGGGATTGCATCCCAGCTGAAGCTGTGAGAAGTGAAGGACTGCAAGCATTTAGAGCATGCTGTATGTGATCATTCATGTGCACCATCATGGCATGCTGAGCATGTCCCAAGCTAAACTTCAGAATACTTTTTTTTTGCAGTTGTTGGTTTTGCTATTTTGAATTGAGATACTGGAACAAGACAAACTGGTTTTCCTCGTGTTCCTTGTAATAACCTGTGCTGCAGGTGCTAGAACAGAGTGAGCGAGCCCTGTTTGAAGTAGTGCTGGCACTTTACCCTGTATTTATTCAAAGCTGTGCTTCCATTGACTTCAGCTTTAATTGGCAATGCTTAGCAATCCTGTCCAGCCAAATCCAGGTTTATGTTTGGCACAGAACAAAACACAGCAGTGGACCCCTATGAAGACGTTTGCATTGACAGGAAAGTTGTTTAAGCCATAAGAGTTTTAGCATGCAGAGAGTTTTAGATCTCATTGTTCTGATCAAAATACTGTGTGTAATGTCACAGGCTCTGGTGACTCCTGTGAGCCTCACTGGAGTTGTGGTACTCTGGATACATATTTCATATTCATATTAATTTTCAATATTCATATTTCAGTGAGTCAAAGCCATCTTGTTGCTCTGCGGAGCTGGGTTGCATTGTGCCACATACTGGTGCAGAAAGCTGAAAAATCTAAGGCAGCATGAAAATGTAGAACATTGAAATAAATTACTGAAACTGAGATACTGTTTAGAATATAGGAAGCTTGGAAGCTTAGTAGGAAGGCAGTGAACTGAAATATGTAGACCATGGGAAACGTGTCTGTGAGAAAGTCTAGATACCTGACGATTTGTTGCTTGCACAATAAAAAATATGCAGATGAGGGACATCTCTCAACTTCATGTGTATTTTATAGATGTAGATGACCAACTAGGATTGAACACAAGCAGCCGTGTGTTTCATGGTTAAGGATTCTAGGTATGGATGACAGCTAGGCTTGGGCAACGTGCTAGATTGCTGACATGCATTCTCAGGGTAAAGCTTGTCACTTTTTAACTGTACTTTAATAATTAATGGTCAAGTGTCTTTCCTGCCATAATCCTCTGCAGAGACAGAAGAAAATGATACAGCATCAGGTTTTGGAGCAAGATGCATGTTCTCCATGTCTCTGCCATGGGATAGGTCAGTCATTGCCTTTTTTAGTTCATTAGTACCAATCACTTTGGGCTACCTGTTCACGCTGAGAGAGTTAGTGAGGAAATGAGGCTGTATCAAGATCCACTTCTCACCTGTTATGGTTCTAGCTATAGATTTGGTCTTGATATTGTCATCCATGATGTAGTCATATATTTTTTTATCATTCTTTATCTTTCCCTCTCAGCAGTAAAGACATGCTTTGTGTATCTACTGGGAGGGACCTGAAGTAGTGCTGGGTATGCCCTACCCTTACATGCCCGTGCTGTGAGTCTGAAGGGGGCAGAACAAGGCCTTGTTACCACGTTAAAGGGTACAACAAATGGGAAAAAGTTCTTTTTATTTCAAATGTTACAAACGTGTCAGTACTTCAGGTACTGCTAAGTAATATTTGTTTCATAAATAAGGTGACTTTCCAAATTACTTTTCCCTTCCTGGCATTTGCTGATGCACTTATTACAACTCAGCCATCTCCTGGAGTAAGCGACACAGCCATTAGAGATAAACAGACCTCTTCAAAGCACTGTTTTGATTCATTCCTAGAGCTTGTTCATTATGTGTGTTGAAAGGAGGCTGGAGACCTCTGAATAATTATCATGGTTGTGTAATTAAAGACTAGCATAATACATATGCACAAAAGTGTAAGATTCAGATAAAATGCACGTTGTTGTATTTTCTCATTTTATTTTAGTGTATTGACTCTGCAGTTATTTTTGGCAGTTACTCTTTGGTTTTGATTTTTTTTTAATTAAAAGATTATAGACACTGTATTATGTGACATTTTTTATCAGCCTTACAAGTAAGATATTTAGAGGTAGAAAGTTGCGACCCAACTCTAACTAAAGGTGCGTTTCACTTTGTGATCTTCAGAATCTGACCCTGATATGCATTTGTTATTTTTCACTGTGCTTAACATGTCCACTTTGAGGAAGTCCATGGCATGGATGAATGTATAGATAACAGCTGTGAAGGGCTGGGATTTAAAGTTTTGAGACCCATCTCTTCTCTAAGAGCTCGTATTACTAAACTGTTTTTTCTTTCTTTCAAGAATGGAGAATTCTAAGAACTGAAATATGCTGTCATATACAACAGCAGCTAACAAGGAAGGAGCTGCTGTCTGCACACAGCAAAAGTACAATCCAACATGGGCAGGTTGAACTTAATCTTTTGCTGACTTAATGATTATTCTGTAGCCAAAGGCAGTGCCTGGTAGCTGGAGATTTCTCTTTTATCCATAATGCAGTTTATCTAAGTAGGTCTTAGGAGCTTTGTCTTCTTTAGGAAGATATCCCAGCAAATTTTCCAGACTTGCTGGATTTTCAATCTTCTTTTCCAAGTTATTTATTATGCTTTATTGCTCTGTATTTTGCATATATTTTGATTTTAGTTCGTGGTCCTAGTCCCAGAACTTTCTTGCAAAGTTCTCATGTGCTGCTAAGCACCTTTATGAATTGTTTATGTTGTTGGGATTGTTTGGCAATAGATTGGTGGCCTGTGGAAACAATGCAAAAAGGAAATCCAGGTCATATAACAATATCAGCTCACAAAACCAGGAGAACCTGTTCATGCTGAAAAATGAGGAAACATAATGGTGTGCATGTGTGCAAAAGTACCAGTTGTCTTGGAAGAAATTGCTGAATTTAGAAAACAGTTTTCAAATCTGCTGCGTACAAATGAGTTACTACTGAAATGAAAGCTACTGAGAAAAATGGTAATAGCCCTTTTATTTAGGAGCTAGAATGTTAGCCCTTACTTGTGTTTTATCACCCACACTGCAAAGTCTAGTCAGCATGCGTTATACTTAAGCACTGCCACAACATACTCGTAAAATCTGTTGCATCTAAAATTTCCTTTACTAGATTTATCTTGCTCAAGTGCTATAATGGGAAGTGTTATAATTGCCTGGTAAAGGGTTTTGATTAAATCGATCTTCCTGTGTCTAATGTAGGTCTGCTTTAATCTTGAAAATATATTGCAGGTTTGTATGGCCCTTAAAATGGTAGGAAGATGCAGCATTCTAACAAGCCTGTTACGATTTCTTTCTCCCACTTGTGTCCATGTGCACAGCTCCTTGGCAGGTTACAGAACAAAGCAGGACCTCCCAGGGATTTGCTGCTATAGTAGCATAGTTAAAATATAACATACATATGTTAATAGAGGACAATTAAATTCAATTTGTAGGCTGTGTCCTCTTCTGAACTCAGGCCTTCTGACCTCTAAGACTGTAATCTCAGGAATGTTTGAAGCTGGAATAAACTATCATTGTGGCAAAAGCAGCAGTCCTGCCCTTTTGCTCTCCTGCCAGTGTTGGTTTTGCCAGCTCAGCTCTGCTGTGGCTGTATAGTAAAGCAGATCAGGGCACACATCTGACTGAAAAATACTTCCTTACCCCTGCTGAGGATATAAGCTGTATCTTTGCATTCATATTTTCTCTTCTAAAAGGTTCTGTAGTTGGGTATTGAAGCATCTGACCTCTTCACATATATGCAGTTCGTGTATCTAAAAGAGGCAAATAGAAAAAGACAACAAAAATTCTTGCTTTGAAGGAATGATGTAGATTCTATTTAATCAATTTACTAATATATCACTAGAATGGATTTTTTTTTTCAATTTGGCTTTGCATTTTTTTTAAGGAAGTGAAAATGAAATGAAACAAACTACAAGGGGCCATTCTGTTGTGCTGTCTTACGTGTACAGTACTCTGGATACATGGGCATTGGTAGATTGTCCCCCCGTGGGATTGTTCCTGAACATTGAAACTGGCTGTTTTAGTAGACCTGCTAAACACTGATTCTGGGTTTTGTTTTTCTTTCCTTTTCTTTTTGCCTTTTACTTACCAAAAGAAGAAGCAGAACTACAGTGAATTAAGAATGGGAGATTCAAACCATACAAACCAACGCTTGCTGAGGTTTGAGTGCCCTAGCTTGCTTTTATTTTTTCTTGCACGTAGTGTACTTAAACCTTGTCAGATTAATGTCAGACATTTGAAGAATTAATTGGTACTTTTCTGGCACAAAGGTGCCTGCTGGTGTCTTAAGCATAGCTTGCTTCCACTCTGATGTTAAGGTAGCACAGTGACAGAAGGCAGATGATGAAGCTGTAAACCAAAAATCTCTGAAACTATTTTCGTTTCTCCAATGTAAGCATTCCTTTTGCTTTGTTTCTAAGTTCTTATTTAAATGATAATGTATAGAATTGGTTATTGCTTGTATGTATATTTTTAGAAATATTTAAAAACCTCTTTCCATAGCTATACTGGTGAAAACAGCAGTTGCAAAATGAAGGGTATAATTTTAAACAACTTTAGACATATTTATAATTTTTTTTTTCTTATAAGAAGCTCTATCAAGAAGAAATGTAGAACTGAATGCTGGAATTTATATAACAAGAAATGAGCCTATGTTAGAAAATTACGTTTTCAATAACACTTGTTGTTTTCTTTTTTTTTTTTTTACTTCTAGGACCGGAATAGGCCCTATGACACTTTTAACTTGCACTCTTTGGAAAATTCCTTAATGGATATGATAAGGACTGATCATGAGCCTCTGAAAGGTAAACACTACCCTCCCAGTGGCCCACCAATGAGTTTCGCTGATATAATGTGGAGGAATCATTTTACAGGTTAGGAATATTCATATGTCCATGCTTGCTTGGTGTTTAAACAAAAATCAGCTTTTCAGTATTTCTATAAACTTTTTGTTAATGAATGAGTTTCCAGTTATGTGAAATTTCTGTTTTCCCATCTTAAGATAAACTTCTCTACTAGGAAGATAAGGTGCAATGTGTATCCATTTATTGTAAGTGTACAATCATAGTATTATCTAACTGGCATATCTTAAACATGGGATTTTGAATCAGCAAATTATAGAGCGAAATCTCTTGCTGCAGTCACTTCAAAAAGGTTTCATGCAGCTGGAGTCCAACTGTTGTGTTCAATATCTTTTTCATAGGTTATACTTCATTTACATGTGATTATCAGCTAGGATACACTGGTTCTAAACCAACCACTGTACCAAGGTTACTCCCTGTAGTTATTTCAGGTTTCCTTTAAACAAATTTATCTTAATTTGGATTTCAAATTGTTAGGGGGAGCCAGAAGATATTAGATGTTGTTAAGTACTAGGAAAGTTTTGATTATTTATGCTGTTAAACTGTGATTGTTCTGCCAGTTGTTGTGTTAGGGATGAAACCATTTCAAGTACTTGGCTGGTAGTGTATAATGAAAGGTGTGGCAGCATTTCACTGAATTCCTGATCAATCTGCACCCTCCTGTATCTTACTCTTCCATTGGTTAAGTTTAAAAACAAGTACACATTCTTGCTGACTTTTAAGGCTGAAGATAGTTGTAAGCCGTATACCAAGGAAGTATCGAATAAGAAATGGTTCCCAAACACTAAGAAGTCAGAACACAAAGAAGAAATTTAGTTGTGTATAGCCCTTCCTGTGGTAATGTTTATATATATGTTTTTTGATGTCATGACTGCCTCATTTACTCTTCTCTCCATTTTAAAAAAATATTTTTTCTTGGTCAAAAGTACATCTTTCTGGGTACAGGCTTTTTTTTCACAACCCAGCCAAACTGGCTTCTGTACAATCTTCAAACGTGTACTTTCCACTGTTACCTTGTAATTTGCTATGCCATAGCCTTCATGTGTCTTTAACTATTATTCATCTATCTAAAATGGCAAGGATACAGTCTCATGTCTATTCTGATCATAGACCTCTGAAATAAGGGTTAAACTTGAATTTAAAAAACCAAGCTCAACAAAGTTGACATTTCTGCTGGATATATGTTTCATGTGGCTGGCATTAGAACATTAAATAAAATCCAAACTGCTAGTAAATACAGTTAAGTATTGTATCTTATTAGATAAATTGTAATCTAGCTTAAACTCCCATATTTTTATGGGGTTTTCAGTATTTATTTAAATAAACAAATAGAGACTAGTTTTTTAAAGAATTAATTTCCATCTGAATCTGAGTGTGGAAAAAAATGAAAAAGATGGGATTAGAAATTGGATTGGATATTAATTGTTGAAGTTGGATGTTATGTAAAGTTTAAATTGATCTTTTCCGTTTGACAGTGGGACCATGAGCTTTACTTTTGCTCTAAAAAGGCTTCTGTGTCAGACTGGATGTGCTCTTTCTAACTATTCCACTTTCTCATTCAGTGCTTCTCACCCGTTTTGGCCTTCCTGCCTTGCTAATGAGCTCCCTTCCAGTCAGTGGCTGTTGGAGAAGTCTGCTTTTCTATCAGTTATCTCCCAGTGTCCCTGCCTACCTGGCTGATGGATTTTTTTCCCCCAATGCTCCAGTTGTTTTCCCTGTGTTTGTTTCTTCTCCTCCATCTCAGTACAGGGCTGACTTTGCCAGCCCCCAGCCTTGCCCTGGCCTCACTTGCACTCTCTGCTCCTGTTTTGGCACTGCAGCGTGACTGGGAATGTTTGTAGGAGCGGCTCTTTCAGGACATGTTCATTCTCTCTTGCAAGAGGTGTCACCTTCCTCTGTGTTAAACAGATCTATGGTACTGTTTTAGCTGAATCCTTTTCCTGAAAACCATTCTTCTGCAAAAATTGGTTCAGTCCTCAAATCACTTTCTTACTGCGTTTTTGCTGTTTCTTTTTCTATGAAAATTGGTCTTGACTGTTTTCCTGTAAATCCCACTTCTTTTTCCCTACAAAGGTGCAGAAGATTTTCAGCTGCTGTCCTTCTCTGTACCTTCCTCACATTTCACTTTGTTGTCTTCTAAATTCACATGCTTTTTCCTATTTATTCCTCTCTCCTGTGACTCTCCCCCTTTAAGGTAGCAGGACATTTTACTCTGTTACCACATTCAGAAAGTAAGCGATCAATTCTGCTTGCTTTGGCTTGTTCTTAAGTCATTGCCACATTTTCATTTATTTTCACTTTGAAGCTTTTTGAATATATTGGTTATGTACTTCAGCTTAATTTTTTCAGTTCCTTGTAGACATATCTGTGTGAACACCTCTTGTGTAAAATTTCTGTAATATTATTAACTTAACCAGCTCTCAGACCTAGTTCCTCTTCATTTTACCACCTCTGTCTTTCATAATAAACTGTCTTTTCCCTTTAAATCTTTACTTCCTCTTGCATCTGATTGTCCTCTCTTAGGGTTGTGCACTATTTCTTCTGTAAATAAAAAATAAAGCAACCACAAAAATCCTAATTTAAAATAAAAGCAATGACATGGCTTTCAAATGACTTTTTGACATTATTCTTCTTTTGGTAAATGAGCCCTTTTTTCTTGAACAATCACAACCCAGCAGTGCTGACAGGTGACTTTGCCATACATTTACTATCCAAATATTTAAGTTGAAAGGGTGAAAAAAACCGGGTACCAAAATCCTCTAATTTTGAAAATACAGGAAGATTTGAATATAGAAAAATTATACATGTCTTGGAGCCTTCAATGCATGTTACAGAGCCAACAGAGCTCTTTCAAGATCATTTCAACCTGCTGCTGCCAGCAAATACTTATTTTTAGAAGTACTGTTTGTATATGTATTCCTTAGTAAAGTATTGCAAGGGGTTTACCTGAAGTTTGAAATTTTGCTTGGAACATCACCCTTCTTGGCATATGTGCCCTTCATGTCCAGCAGATACTTGGAACAAAAAATAATTCTCTTAAGTATGGAACGAGAGCTCTGGATCAGAATGTGGGTGGGAGGATTAACGATAAAAGATTCTGATGGAAGACCAAATTGAAATGCTTTTGGGATATTTTGTTCTTGTTTGGGGATCTGGGTTCCTCATGCTCTGTTTGGTTCAGAGGAGGTAGTGGAGGAGCTTGAGGTGAGAAAGGGAGAGTGTGTCCTCTTGTTTGTAGTAACTGAAGCTTCATACCCTTCTCTCGTCTGAGGTATGGTCAGGCTTTGTCCTGTAGCCCATGAAAATTGAGTATATTTCAAGGTCACCAAAGCAAGTTGCTTCTTTTAAAGCATGATCCACTTGACCTTGAGAGGGCATGTGATTAAGTGACTTTTTTGGGGGAGGGACTTTTTTTTTTTCTTTCAAGTGTAAAACAGAGCAAGTCTGACAGATTGTTAGTGCAGCAGAAATGACCTGGTCTTCACTCTTGCAATATTGAGTTACTTACCCAGAATGAGGGCTGAGCGAGTCTGATTGTCAGGGCTGGCTTGGTGCTCTCCAGTGAGGAGAGCCAGAGTCACTCAGTCACTCAGTTCTTTTTGTGTATTTCTTGTTGTAAAAGAGATTTGAAAGCTAGCTCTGAGGTTTCTGGGCTTGAATTACCCGCATATTCATCTAAGTTGCATTTTATCATGAGCCCAGTCTTGGGAGAAGGTGCTCAGTGTCAGCTCTTGTTTTGTTTCTAAAACTGATTTCTTTTTCTCAGCTTTTCTTGCCAGTTAGGGGAACCCTTCTGTCTGTTCCTGTCTTTCTGTCCTCATACCCTGTGAATTCTGTAACTTTACAAATCATTTGCCATTTTTGTGCTTTGAGATTAAATTAATTGAAAAAGAATTCTCATTTTCATTCGTCCCAAGCCACTTTGTCAGAATTCCCTATCTGCTTCCTCTACCATCAAGACCAGCTTCAACATTTTTCTTTTCTTTCAGTCAATACTCATAAATACTTCCCTTCTTTCAAAAGGAGGGGAAAAAAGAGGAAAAAATTCAGTAAAGGAATTGTTAAGCTTCGCCTGGTTAATGATAAATTACAGTGTATGGCCCAGGGTATCTGGCTGTTCCCCATGTCAGTCATAACAAAGCCTCTATGACACAAAGGTGCAGTATCTCCTAAGATGTTTTTCCTGGATGGTCTTATTTATTTTCTGAGTGGCCAATAAAATACATTATATACTACAAAAGTATGAGGGACAGTTTTGCTTTAATGAGGAAAGGTTATATTTGCAGTATTTTATAACCATTTTTATTTACATTCTGCTTTGACCTGAAGGTGTAGGGCAAAAGTGAATTATCAGAATAGCTATGGGTAGATGCCACTTATATCACTGACTAGAACATTTCTTTCCTACATAAAAGTGTCTCCTGTCTGTGGTGTAATATATCACTGTTGCAATATGTTTATCCGTGTCAAACTATTGCATTACAACACAAACAGAGGCATTCTGATCTATAAAAAATATTTTGATCAGTAGTAACTAGCAGCTGCCTTTGTTCTATTTTTAAATAATTAAATAAAATATTTCAGCTGTGTTAGATCATATGCTGTGCACATGTGCTACTGACAGGTCATGAAACTAAGTACAAAATTGAAGAGAGAAATCACGTCCTTCGAAGTGTCTCTTTTAAATTTCCTGTTACACTAGATAACAGTAATACTTGGTTTTTATTCTACATCAGAACAGAAACAAACTCTGTAATTCACACCCTCCCATCTAACAAAAATTCTGTTTTTTTTTTTAAAGTATCAGTGTGGCACAAGTTCAAATATAAGTAATTGGAGACAACACATGTACAAGGAGATTTGAAGAGAGATTTCATTATTATACCTAATTTTAATGGATACCATACTGTGGAAAGATACATGAAGCAGGTGTTGATTATGTCATAATATTTCAGTAGAGATCAAGATGTTGAGTATAAACGTACAAGAGTTCAGAGGCAGGAATAGCATCTGTGGGGAAACATTTTGTCGTGATTTTCAGTACTTAATGACACCCATTTGTGTAATACAAAACTGAAGTTACTGCGTTACTACTTCATAATTTTGTAAAGACTCTATCAGGTCATATGAAAACAAAGCAAAATTTAAGATTTCTTGTTTACATTTAAATTAACTACATTTTAGCAGCCTAGTGTTTGAAGATTATATGCAACTGAAGACAGTGTCGTAGTAAATACAGAATGGACCTTTACATTTCCACTTTGATTTGCATTAATTTTGGGACATGCCACCTGATTTTGTTCAGCTGTAAGTGTTCCTAAGCTTTTTGTAAGCAAAGCACTAAGTTTGCTACATGACCTAAGAAAAGTGAAGGTGAATGGATCATATTTGTGTTTGCAATCGCAGCTGAACACAAAGGTCGTGCAAATAGAACAAATGTTGTCATCTCAGTCCTAGAAATGGTGCTACCCTGATAGAGCTTTTTGCAACACTTTCATTAGAAAAAAGTGCAGTGTACCAGCATTTCCCAAAATCTTAATGCTCATCAGACCACATTCTGTAAATGCACATGAAAAACTGAGTGAGCAGACAGATGTTTGCACATGTATTTGTGTTTAAAATTAGGCCCCTCGTGCTAATCCTTTTGAAGGAAGGAGAGTATGTTGCCTTTCCATTTAAAATTCTGCTTATTTAAGAAAATCCTCTTTCATATTTTTTCCAGGACAGGATATGGTCATTAAATGGTTCATATTTCTTAAATTAAATAAGTGCCTTTTGCGATGATCCTGTAGTATGATCATACTTCCTAATTTGCTTCTGGCAACCAGCATGTCCTTGACCTGCTGAATCTGTTTGGCCAGGAGTGGTGGGGTTTTTTTGTTTGCTTTCTTTAGTTTAAGAAGTGATTCTGGAGATAACAAATTTTCCTTCTCTTTATTTCCATTTTTTCATTGTGCTATTGAAGACTGACCTCACAAAGACCTAAAGCTGTTTTGCTCTTTTTCTTTCTCACTCTGCTACTGTTTTGAGAGTTTTGTATATTTTAGTATGGATTGCTAATGGAAAAGTCTGCTTTGATATTGTTTTATGAAAGTCCCCCCAAACACGCCAATGAAAAATACCAATATTGCTCTCTTGAATCTAGACCTTCATGTAGAATGAGCATATGTGTACCAATAATTATCTACAAATACATTACTTACAAGTAATGCCAAATTTAAGCTCAAGTCTTGCTTTCAAAGTACTATTATCTTGAAAATATAGCTGTTTTCAAGCTAAAACTGTTTGCACTACTTAAATATAGGCAAGACTGCTGTGTTTTTTTGGAGCAATGTAATTTACTTATACAGTCTGCATTTCACTGTAATTTATATGCTGTTTTATTTTATAGGTTGCTTTCCCTACTTATAGGATATATATGCTTAGTCAGTGATAGGAAGAAGTTTTATTGCTGATGTTCATAGCTGATAATTATGCACTTCTCTTCACATTGCCACAATATGTTTTTGTGTAGTTCAAGTATATACATGTGAACACAGTAATACTTCTTCATATTTCCCTTCTCGCAAACAATTGTACTTTTGTTCTGCTCAGTATTTTAATTTTTTTAGAGATCTGTAAGTGGGTGTGTAAATTATGGGTGTGAACAAATGGCAAATAGACATAAAAAAAGAGGGGGGAGAATAAAGTCAATAAACTTCTTCTGAGAGCTGTCTTTTATTTTTATCATTTTTTATGTGGACCCTTGCTTACAGCATTCTTGTTGAAATTGTCTTGGGCATGTATGTTGAGTTAGGTAGGTAGCATAGGTTCACATGTCTGTAATTTTGGGGGAAAAAGAGAATGGTCAAAGGTCTACTCAGGTCGAAATTATTAAAATTCTTGTAATGCCTAGGTGCTTCATGCTTTGTGGTCATTTGTGAATCCTGGAGCACATACTCATGGCTGAGCTGGGGGCATGGGGAGATGAGGGGGGTATGTGGAATCGTAGGTTGGGCTGTAAACTGAGCTCCTGAATACATGTGAGTCAGATGAATCATCTTATTTCACATATTTGGGGTAGTATTCTGGTCTTGCTTTGATTTTTGCACTCTTCTGTGTCTAAACTTTGCCCTACCCGACTTGCAACCTATCTATCAAAATAAGTATTGCTGGGTTTTAGTGCCTTTTGTTGCTACTAACTTGGAAATCATAGAAAAGATAAGAGTGATAAAGGAGGTATTATTACTAAAGAAATAGAGCAGACCTAGTCCTGTTGCCAGTTTCTTTTGACCTTGCCACGGGATTATATGGTCATAAATTGTAATTGATATCAACAGTGATCTTAAGAATTATGTGAGAGAAAGTTCTCATTCCAAGGAAGTTCTCATTCCCAGAAAGTTCAGGACAGGTCAAAAGCAGGCCAACTTTGCTGTTTTCTAGCAGATCTTATGCCAAATACTCGTTGCTGAATTGGTGTAAGTGGTCAATCCTGGTGTAAATCATGAGGTATAATAGTGCAAGAAGTTTTACTCAATATATAAGCTGTTTCTTGGGATGTTGATTGTAACATGAAAATGATAAGAATCTTAAAAGTCCTTCACTATGTGAGTGTTCATATCCAGGGGCTGATTAGGGTCACATAAGTTCAAAAAGCCATAAAGTACGTAGGAAGAGTAAATAAAAAAAAGAAATACAATAGTGGTAAAACTGTGTCTGATACTCATATTTACTAATTCTGGAGCAACATATTTCTCAAAACTGATCCAGTAACTCAAAATTACCTAGACAATTTAAAAAAGTCTATTTGCAAAAGAGTCAGTAAAGATTCGTATGTGGGAAGGGTATACTTCCTTAAGCTATTAGAAAGATTTCAGAATTCCTTCAAGATCATTAGTCTCCTTTACAAAGAACAAGGTCAAGTTAAATTCTATTTAACATCTCATTTCCAGTATAACACAGAAGAGAAGATGCACAGACTGGATGTGTCTAAAAAGTAATTGGGCTCTCTGCCATGACAAGTATGATATTGCACGTGCAGCAGAGCACCCAGGCAGTCCAGCCAGAAAAGTCTCTCCAAATATTCTTAGGAGAGATAATTTAAGAAATTTAACAATGTAAGATAAGCAACAGTGCAGCCTGGGCAATACAAGAATCATCAAGCCTTCATTTATGCTCTGAAGTGTTTAAAGAGCAAGAAGTATACAAGTAGATTTTTTTTCTTTCTAAACCAGGAATTGGAAAGATGTAAAAGAGTGATTATTGTTGTAGCCTAACTGCAGTACTCTGAGTGTGTGTTATAAAAGCATGTAATTGGAAATATACTCAGTAAACAGTTATGAAACCAAGACAGGCAGACTGAAAATGGCAGATGTACGCCAAATACCAGCACTGGGGGTGTTCTTACTGGAAGGGTTCCTATTTATGATTTCAGTGAAGTGCTGGAATCCATAACTTCTGTGCTCTTAACTTCTCTACGTTTCTTTTTAATGTGCTTAATATTCTTGAAAAGTAAAACCTTTATCTAGAGATTTTGTTTTATAACTATAATTAGAAATATGTGCTTATATAGATTTCATAAATGTTCAGGTAACATACATGTGTTTTTCCTAAAATTGAGTGTTTTCCAATAGTCATTTATGTGTTTCACCTAAATAGGTCTTTGAAAGGACATATTTTTAATTACATTTCGCAGTTCTACATTGCACCTTTAAATTAAAAAATTATGATTTCCTTTCTATGGCCTCTTGTTCCTTAGATAATTATGCAGTTTTCTAATCTGCAGATGGCCTCTTCTTTCAATTGAGTAATTTGCTTCAAGCAACAAAATATTAAAAACATTATAACCAATATGAAAGGCTGTATAATTGCTCATAATTAATTTGTTGTCTTATGATTGGTGTATTGCCTATCTCTTTTGAATGCTTTTAATACAGGTGTGTTTTGAAAGGATTCCATTAATCTGTTTCTATAGAGTTGCACGAGGGACCTCTGAAGATGCACAGAATTATCCTGCATGCTGGCTTAGTTCAGTGTGAGAACATGTCCTTCTGCTTGTGCTGCTCTGTATTTTCTGCTCCGCTTCAAAGATAGCTGACAAGAACTGTTTAAAAATAGCAGGCCAAGGGCAGGTGACAAAATGTCACACAAGCAGCACCTGGTCCAGTGACAGCCTGGAGGGAGGAAAAAACCAAACCCAGATGTCACAGATAGGATTCTATTTCTGAAGCTGGTCAAACAGCAGAATTTCGGCTTCAGCAAAGGAAAAGAGAAGGGTCCATCCAAGCATTATGCATTCAAATTTTACTCTATTTTTTTCATAGCAGTTTCTTTTTTTTTTTTTTCTATTCCAAGGATTAATTTTAAAGTACAAATTAGTACAGGCACCTTTTCTCTTTACAAGTAATACCTGCAACCTCACACTCATTAATACACTGTTAAGGAAAAGGGAATTAATGTCCATCTGGAGAGATGTCTGAAGTATTTTAGCAAAGGTTATACTAACTGAAATAATAGCAGCTTTAATTTTTCTGCAGTGGCAGATTAATGTGAAAATATGTATAGGAGAATTATGTCTGTAATTAGGAAATGTGAAGTAGTTAATGAAGATCATCTCTTTAAGAAGCTTTGCTCAAGGAGTTGGAAAGTAAAAATGGAAATTCTATTTACCTTCTATTCCTCACTTCTTTCTGGAGGTGCTCTTTGTTTCATACCTTATTCTGGTGGCATTTTTTTCTAAATAAAAGAGAAAGCTTCAATGTGAGGAAAAGATTTATTTACTTTTCTTAACCTGCTTGTGACTTAGTTTCAGAAGTGTATTGAAACTTCATGCTGCATCTGTCCAGAAAGAATATTCAGTACAGCACAGCAGTTTCAGTCACTGGAAATAGAAAAATTTATCAATAGGAACTAAAAATGTTGGAGAGGATTGGCTTCAGTTCTGCTTTGCTTTTTGTTTGTTAAAACTTGGGTTTGCAGAAGTACAGGAACATAACCATTATATTGGTTTTTCAATGTAGTGAGTGGATCCTGAGCTCCCATATTTGAGAGTCCATGTAGTGAAGAAATGTAATGTGACCTCTTCCTTAGCTCTCAAACTTAACCACAGACCTAGAGATGGGAGAAGCCTATGAAATGGAATACGTAATATACATAATGTTACTTACATTACTTAATTGAAATAAATTTTTACATGGATATAATTATCCTTTTATATCTTTTTCCAAGTAAGAACTAATACAAATTACAGTTTGCAGATTTGCCTGGGGTGATTTAATTTAAAAAGTCCTATGACAAAGTGTCTTCAGGGTAAGGTTTAATACTTCAGCTCAGTGAAATAGTATCCAAAACTAATCTGAACAGCACTGCTGCTGTTGGCTCATTTTTTGCTTTAACAGTAAGAGTAGGTTTCTCTGGACTAAGTCTCCTTTAGGTCAAGAATATCTATTTCTCAAAGTACATATGAATGTACTGCTTGAGAACAATATTCCTTCCATCCCAGTGTCTTATCTCAAATGGTAGGTGATGGGAGATTCTTAGGGAAGAATGCAAAACCAGGGTAAGAACTCTCTCTCCAATTATCTGTTAACTTGAAATCTTCTGGTACTGCATGTAGTATGAAAAACAGTGATTTGTTTTTATCAATTAAATGGAATTTTGTAATGCTGTACTTGTTATTGGAAGCCAACTATAAATGCCATAACTGCAGCAAGGTTGAACTTGAGGCCTTGTTTTGAAAGGGTAAGCATAAATCTTTCTTAGTGCAAAGTAAAAGAATGTATTAAAGTAATTGTTTCATTGTTTATTTTTGTTTATTGGGATTTTCAGTATTTTAAGTACATAACACTGTAGGTACTGCGGTGTTAAATACTTTAAATGTGTATTCTTGGGAAGTTGTCTTCAATAGGGGGAAGATTCAGCTACCCTGACTGTTCATTCCCTTTAGAAATTTTTCATATTAATGAATTTAATTCAGTTTTGAAATAAAAACATTGAAAATAGTTTTTGCTTACATTGCAGGGCGTATGGGAATAAACTTCCATCATCCAGGAACAGACAATATTATGGCTCTTAATAGTAAGTAGTTGATGTCTAGTGATTTATATTGCCATGTTGAACATCATTTCTTACATCTATTGTGTGTGTAGCTGCACAGTCAGACATAAATATGTGTAATGCTTGCACAGAAGTTCATATTCACTCTCTTAAAATGTTTTCGTCAGTCACCTCTGATTCTTTATATTAGCTTTGCAATGGCTTCATGTGTTTCACTGGAAGCTTCATAATGCCCTCTATAGAAAATATTACAGAACTTTCTCTTGTTCCCTCTTTTGTGGGTGTGTATGTGTGTTAAAGCTGTAACTTTAATTTCTGATATTTCTCCAGACATATCTCTTCCTGTTGGGACAAGCTGTTACAAGGTTTGCATAGAATTACATGGACTGATGGCATTTGCTTTGTTGGTTTCCATTATGTAGACAGGAATGGAGAGAATGTTTAGACATCTAAGTAATGAGGGAAAACTGCACTTCACAGAGAGATTATTGCTTTTTTTGTGTCAGGAAATAAAAGTAAAATTAAAAGTCCAGTCATGAGTATACAGATTCAAAAAACCTGGCAGAAGGGATGTGGAAGACAGCTCTTGTGTGGGGAGGGTGGGGATCAGGCACCACCAGCATAATGCTGAACTGAACTATCAAAGCAGACGATTTGTCTGTCTAATGCTGAGAAATGCTAACTATTTTGAAATGTCCTTTTTTGTTTACAATGTTTTATTAGACATATCAGGATTATTTACGAACTTCTCCAGAGGTTTTTCCCTTTGCACTGTCTATGTAAATTAGACTGTGTACAGCTGAGAATTGCAGGGTTTTTGTGCAGTACCAAGCAAAGAATAATTTATAGGTGTGAAGAACTGAAAATTTGTAACAGACAAAAGATGCAAGGTGTTTAACATTTGGCTTTAAAGGCCAGCTTTTGGAACCTGTAAGACTTTGCTCATGCTCTTAGTTTTACACTATTAAGGGTGAGGTGATACTTGGGGGAGTTTTTGTTGTAATAGTTAGAATATAAGCCCCATTTTCTTCTGGCACATGAAATTGTGGGGAATCAAGTAATTAACTAGGAGAAACATTCTGTTTAATTAAAGACTTAATTAAAAGAGGGAGCTGTTAATGCCTCTCTGTGTGTGTAAATAAGTTCTACACAGTAGAGTTGTCAGGTGTTTGACATGAATTCTGGTCTCAGAATGTGTTTGTTGTTCTAAAGTGGGCGTTTCAACAAGCTAACCGCAATAGAAATATATTTGTAAAGATGGGATATTATGATTGAGTTTTGAGTTACTTTTAAAAATTGACAGTTATGATGAAATACATAATAGTATTTCTTACAAAGTCCAGTAGAGATTTTTGAAAGATGGGAATGAAAAACTGAAACAAAAAATTATACTATTTTGGGACAACTTCCTTTATCTTAAATGAATGATGTGTTTTATTCTATTTTCTTTTTAATGAAAATAATGAAACAAACTTTTTTCCTGTCTAATTTCTTTGAAATTTTTACAGCAGCCATATACTCTAATAGTTTATAAAAAACAATCATCTTTTGTCACTGTAGTCCTGGTACATGGTTAAAATAACAGCATAGCTAACTGAGAGACCAAAACTAAATATATTTACACATTTGCCCTGTTTAAAATATTATGGGTTTATTCAAATGTTAACTGTTTAAAGACTTAAATAAGCCTGAAACCATAAATATACAATTTATGCAAAATGAAATCAGCATAAATCTGAAGTCTGAATAAGTTCCATGTATTTTTCCTCTTCTGCAACTCTTCTCCCTCCCTTCCTTTATTAGGCAAGGCCACACCATTTTTGGCCATCAGTGAGAGCCCTAAGCTAGAATTATTGTGCTGTGAAACCTGTTGGGTTGCTTTTATATCTTTGAAGAACTAAGAATAAAAGCAAACATTCAAATATATAAGCTTAAAAATTACTTTCTGTGATTGAAATACTTTTTGTATGCAGCTAAACTTGACAAATTTAGAACTAGGTAATTCTCATGTCATTCATTGTCTTTTCCCTGTTGTGGGGAAATACACCAAGGAAAATTAGTTCAAGAAGAAATATTCTTTTCTGTGCTGGAATGGTTGTTATTTGGATTAAAAAAATAAAATACATAAAAATAAAAATTCCCAAAAGATAGTCATTACAGTATTTTTTAGAATAATTTTGAGAACTTATGTAATATCTTTCAATCATAATAGTTGTCATATCTATGTTTAATTTCTGTGGAACCAAACACTGTCTGCTGAGTCTGCAAATCCAACCTTCACATTTTATTTGTAGTCATTGCTTCATAAGCATTTTTCTCTTTTCCTGTGAAGACATAGTAATAATCTTTAAGATTTATTACTCAAAGCTCAATTTCATACTGACAACGTAGGCAATCGTTTGAAGTTGGAAGACAACATATGCTCATGCCAACAGCAATGCAAAACTTCACATGTTGTAGGGAGAGGGGAAGTTTTCTGGGAGATGTTTGTTTCCAGCTCCTTCTCACTTTCAACTCTACTTCAGCTGTTATTCCTGTTTACTCATTACAGCCTTTTGAAACTGGGGATTTTCCTGCCTGCCTGGCTTGGGGTGCTGTCTGTAGATGTTGGAGGGCATTGTTTGGTTTGAGGGAAGGTGTTGCTTAGCTGGCAGCACAGGGAGACCATGCTACCACCACTCTGTTCATCATTGTGCAAGGCTAAATCATCACCATCATAAACACTCAGTTCTGAAATAATGAGATTTGTGGGATAAAAGAGATTACTTTAAAATGAATAATTATTATTAATCTCTTTTTGTCATTAGTGGCATTATGCTTGTGTACATACAGAGTTGCATATGTGTGTAAAGATGTTTATCTTATAAACGCTCTTGAAGTTCAGAATTAGACTTCTGGTGAGCAATGCAATGTTCAAATATTCAGAGAGATCTGAGCATAATCCTAAAGAGCATCTATACAAAAGGAAGATGTAAATATTAGATTGGAAGCATTTTTAAAGGGGAAATGGTATAACTTTTGTCTGCACTAGATCTAAGTGAAATTTCTCTAGTTGAAATAGTGTTTTGGATCAATTAGTAACATCAGGTAATTTTTAATAGTATCATTCATACTGAGCTAAACAGTAGAATAATTTTTATAAACTTTCATCTACAGCGCCTTATTAAAATAATTGATACTGTAATTGGTAGGGGAAATGTGGCATAAATTTAACTCAAAGGTGTCCTCCATCCTTTCTCTTGCTAATATTCAGTGCCATTTGTAGCCATACATTTCTGCAGCCATTGCTTCTCTTGAATATAATCAGCTGAGTAACTAGGACTGAATGATGAATACATAGTCACCTACATGGCAGGTGGTGAACTGTCTTTAGGGCTTCTTGGGAAATCCAGAAAGCCTCAATAACTTCAGTGGGGGAGAAGTCTGGCAGGTGAGAAAGGGAGCTGGGAATAAATGAGGGCGTGTGATCTCTATAAGGAAGCACTGACGTGTTGTACTGGGATCCCAAACAATCTTCTGTAAAATAAGCCTAGTCTAAAGGTAGTTAAATGGATAAATGAGAAAAGTCCCTTTGTGAAATGCTGGAATTTTGTTTTTCCTAAAGCTCCTCTCTACAGTGACTTTGCAGTCCTGTTGGGCTTCAAATGTTCCATCTACTTCACTGTTCATTCTTGTCTCATACAAAAATATGTCATCTGTGAGGTCTGGTACTATTTGCTCTCCATCTGATTGTCTTTTCTTCTTTTCATTAGTGTAATTTAGTTCTATTTATTCAGAGTAAAATAATTCGAAAAATACATTAAGGAAAGGATTTGGGACACCTTTTTAGATGTCTGTGTTGAGATCTTGGTTTTGTTTTATTAATCCCATTTATGTGGGGAAGTTGTCATGCCATGACAGGAAATGTAATGACAACAAAATTATTTCGTTTTTTATTTTCATGTTTCTGTTGTTTTTAAAATTGCTTTGTCTCCTTAAAAGTTATTGTACTTGGCTCTCCCGGTATTCTGATGTGTTCTTTTCAAACACATATAGTGTTTAGATACAAAAAAGTTGCTGAAGTAGCATTTTAGATTTCAAAGTTTTGCCAGTGCTACTGTTATACCTTGAAATAAATTGCTCCAAATAGAAAGCTTGTTGAATTACTTTTGTCTGGCAAGATCTTGGGTTGGCAGTTCAATAGCTGATAAAAGCTTTCTTTTTGTAGTGATAATATTCTGGGCAAATGTGCGACTAAATTCCAAGAGGCATCAATCTCTTCTAATAGTTCAGTTCTTGCTTGTAGGAATTTGCTGAGCTCTTTAGCCCAGTTGCCAGGTTGGGTTGCTAATGTGTCACCATCTTAATAGCATATACAGTATAATAGAAAGGAATGAAAAACACTGAGAGAACTTAGAAGGTTTACAAAAGTAGACCTGAATTAATTGTGGAGAGATCTGAGTTAATATAACTGGAGGGAAAAATGGCTGATGTGAAGTGTGACATGGCAAAGGCAGCGAGGTTCAGAGGAGTCCCACAGTGTGGGAACTGTCACTTCACACATCACCTGGTTGAGTTTTTCAGAACCAGCTGTCTGAGCAGTTGGTACAGATGCTGCCTTGGAGGCTGTGAGGTGGGCTTGCTGATATCTCAGAGTCCCTTCTATACCTATTTAAATTAAAGAAGGGATGAAGGGGGAAGCACGGGAGCAATAGTAAATACATACTTTTTCTTCTTTCTTCCTTTCCGTTTTTTTATGTTGGCATCTGCACTTCCAGAGATCTGATTTGGCTGTTACTGAAGGCAGTATCTCTTATCAGTGGCTTCTAAAGGCTTTTTCTAGCAGAGGAAGATTTCTTAAATCGTCTTCCTCTTAATCCAACTTGGTAGCTCTTTAATACCTTCTTGTTTGTTTGTTTTCCCCACCGCTTTTCCTGCCTCACAACCTCATCAATGTGCTTTCCTTTCATCTTTGTGATCCTCTCGGTTGTGGGTCAGTGCCATCTGTTTCCTCTGAATTTTAAGATTTGCCAGGCTACTCCATGAGCATTATATATGAATGAGATGAAGAGATGAAGCAGCCTGGCTGTTAAAATGTGAGTTTTATTGTTAACAGATTTTCTTAACTAAAGCAAAGAGAAGAAAATAGATAAACCTTCCCTCTTGCACAGTTGCATGGCTGCTCATATGCCTCAGGAAGGGACACCTAACCTGATTTTGGGTACTGAGTGCAGTTCATGTGTTTGATCAAGTGTTTAAGGCCCAATGTGTGGGACTTAACTGCCTACAGCTTACTTGTCGATTGTGTTTTTCTGATGATTCAGTTGTGTATGTATGTGAGCATATGTTAGCAGGGAGATTGCTGTAACACTTGCATTGTTAGTCTTGGAAAAAATCAACTAAAAGGGGCTGTTGGGGTTCATATAACCAAATTATTGTAGTGCCCATCTGCACATCTAGCCCATCTATCAGTGGAAGTGAGAACCACCTTTTGAACTACTCATAGATGAATGTCCATCATCTTTGCAATTCTTCCATATGATCCCTCTGTAACACATTGCGTAATTATACTTACTTCTACCACCTTTCCTCAGCTCATGATTGCATTTTCCCTGGTGCTTTAATTCACTTGTAAACTTCCAGATCCTTAAGAACTTCAGAGACCCTCTGTTCAAAAGGAAAAGCTTGACATATTTTCCTTTCTGATCTTAGAAAATCATTGCATAACTCATAATGTCCTAAAGCAAGTATTGTTCTGAACTGCTGACTGCTTCAAGAATACAAATGAGTGTTCCAAGCTAGAAATAAGATTCTGGTACCTTATAAATCAAGGAGGTTCCCAGTCTTGTCAAATAAACTTTCCTTTAGCCAGTATAGCTCTAAAATTTCTAGTCTGGAAATGCTGATTTCTTTTTTTTTCATAGAGGTAACGCTATTTTACGTCAATTTAAGAGGTGTCTTTAAGATTTCCTTGAAGTGTGCATCTTTGATATTGTGGCCACATAATTGCATGAACAAGATAAATACCAGAAGTGAAGAAAGAATGTTCCTAAAAATCTCAAAATACTTTCTATTAAGTCTTCCATAAAATGTGATAATACAAATAAATGTTGCCTATTTCTAGCTTCAAAATTACATTATCAGATTCCTTTTTAGTTATGATATGGAGAGCATGTAGACCTAGTCCTTTTGAGTTAATGTTTTATGGATTCACAAATTTATTGTTTCCTAGGACTGCTAATTATTTGATACAAGGTGCAGTTTAAATCCCATGTATAATAAAACAGTCAGAAAACCCCAGGAAAGTTCTTTTTCATCAGTTTTACGTAGCCTTGAGATGTGGTTAAAATCTGAGCAGTTAATTTGAGCGAGTTTTGATTTATTTCAACAATGGGCAATCTTAGCTTCAGGCTTTCGGGAATTCCAAAGCATTAACACTAAGTTCCCTTGATTGCATTGCAAGATTTGAGGTTTGGGGAGTTTGTTCTGCTTGTTTGTTAAAAGCTTAAAGTTCTGTCCTTCATCATAGAGTTTCATGTTCATAAAAATGCACTCAGCTTCTGGGATGAGACGAGTTAATAGTTTCAGGAGAGTTATCAGCGGGTGAAAAAGAATCTGTTGTTCCTTTGCATTTGAGGACAAGCAATTTGGGCCACAGCAGTTACATAACTTTGTACCTGACAGTTACAGAACACTGCTAAGGATGGACAAACACCAATGCAGGGAGGATCCTGCTGCCAGCTGCACAATCCATCAGTGCACTTTTACATGGGAGAATGTGCTCATCCCCTCCTAAAGCACCTGTGTTTGCCTTAATGCTGTAATGATCTAGGAGGTACCTAGGAAAGAATCACTGGTGTTGAATTTAGAAACATTTCAGGAGATGGTTTCTGTGCCAAAGGGCGTTTGTATGTGGCACCAAAACCACTACACAGGAAGCAGATGCACTGATGGGGGTACAGTTTAAGGAGCTCCCAGTCTTTTTTTGTCTTCTGTTGTAACTGCTCAAGAGAGACAGTAACTTCCTTATATGTAGCTCTGATAATTTCATTGGTTGTAATAGTGCAGTAATCTTCTTATTTGCTCCCAGATGTCCCCATTCAAGAATAATTTCTAAATTGTTTATTTTCTAAAGTATTTACTCAAACTGGAGGCATTATGAAATTTACCTGATGAACCATTCCTGCTATTTATTCTGTTGTGCTCTGAATTTTGACTAGTGAGCAAGATGGGTATTTTTTTAATTAACTTGTTTCAAATGACGCATTCAAATTTCACATCCTGAGAAAGCAACATAATAAAGTGTGCATTGACATTCTGCAGTCATCATGCTGAATAACTCAGCTTCTTGGAAAAAAGTAACATTTTAATATAAATACTAGTTCAAACGGAGATAATTTTCAAATTGTGTGTGTACATGTATACAAAATAAAAACAACAATGGTGAAACTTCACCTTCTTTGGGTATTTAAATGTGATGCAATGTTTTTAAATCCACAGAAACTGACTTGCCTGTCTTCCTGTTTAAGTGAACTGCACTATTTTGCCCCTTGAATTTACAGGCAAATATACCTTCAGTGACTTTCAGTAACTTTTATGGACATAAAGATTGTGTCTGAAAGGAAATATAGGATAAAAGTGTTATTCTGCAGCACAGTATTGCATGTAAGTGTTATAGTACATAAATAGCAATAGGGTATTCTAAAATTTACAGAAGTCTGTGGTGGATTTCTGCCATCATATACTGATCTTGATTGGAGCCTAAAAGTTTACAATAAGCATATAAAGTTTTGTTTTCTTCAGAAGAAACATAAAAGTCTCTTTCATCTCATATTGAAATAATGCTTTATTTAATTTTTAGATTGGTAACATTCTGAGAAAGCTCTTTCAGATAAATTGCTCTCAGAATATGTCTGTAACTCTACCTTGATACATGCCTTTTTTGGGAGTGTGGCCATTCATCAGTGCAAGGACTTGCTACAAGAGATCTGACAATGATCTCTGCCATCATAACTAATAAAAGAGGGCAATAACTAGAAAGCAGGAGGACTGATTTTATTCTTGCTGCAAAGCCAGCTCTAGTGTTAATTCTCACTGTTGCCTGCTATGCAAGAAGCAGAGTCTCTCTCGGGGCTTGCCAGCCACCTCACTGTGGCTGAGTAGCTGCTCACACAAACAGCTCCTGCTGTCTCCATGTTAAACAGAAATTGCAGAGCAGTTCATCATAGCCCTTGAAATTTTTTAATCCCCCTAACAATGCACTCATGTAATTGCCTTTTTGTGACCTCACTGAGAGTGGAAGGAAAAAGATGTAAGTGTAGGTGTGTGGTGCTTCTTCAGGGCTTGAGGAAGAAGCTGCTTGGGTAGAAGAGAGGTGCCTGTGCTGAAGGAGAGTGTGCCTTGCTCTGGGTAGCCCCGGGGCCCCTCGGTCATAAGAAAAGTAGCCAGGGAATGCTGAGGGGTCTGGTGAGACACCTGGGTGTGTAGGGCAGGACTGGAAGGCACTGTGTTAGTTTTGGAAATTAGAGATGGGGTTGGTAAGGAGCAAGGACACTGAGAGTGGTACAATGAAGAGAGAAAGAAATGAAACAAAGCTCTGTTACCTCTTACCTCAGTTCACTTCTGTTGAGAAACCCTGCTTGATCTCCAGCCTTCTACATTTGCTTACCTTGGAAGGACAGATGGCTTTTGTGATAAATCGGAGATCCTGTGTAGAAGACGTGTTTTCCAGATTATTTTCTGTCTTTCTAAAATTTTAATTTTCAGATCTAAAATGCTGGTTTTTGCTTTTCCCACTGCATCACAAAATATGGTTCTGAAGTTGTCCAGCGTTGTGGATTTGCCATTGATGCATGTCTCATTGAAATGCTCTGTTAATTCTGGTAGTTATGAAGGCATTTTTCTAGCTAGTTTTAGTCATCTAAACATACTGACTATTGAGTTCATATTGTTTTAGTAGGATTTTAGTATTTGCATATGGTTAATTATTTAAATTGAACCATAATTGGAAAATGTTCTCTGCAACTATTTAATAAAATGCGAAATTAGTTCTTTTAATTAGGATTACTGTTGATGATGTTTATTGCCGCTTAAAACCATAATCCTAAATTCTTATTTTATAGTACTGTCTGATATGCCTGTTATTTTTAATACCTTCACTATGTAGAAGACTTGCACAGCAGGTACGGGGTTTTTTGTTGTTTGGGTTTTTTTTCCCCCCCGGCTGTATCATCTTCAACTTTTTTCTTGTCTTGAGTTGTTTGAATTTCATCTTGCACTTTTTAAATGTCTTTTCCTTCTTTGTGGCGGGAGGGGAAAAAGAGAAGAGGTAGAAGCTACATTTTGATTGCTTTTAGAGCTCAATCTAATGACAGCTGTACCGACAATTTTCTTCTGTGTTTACATGCAGCCAGGAGCTATGGGCGGAGAAGAGGTAAAAGTATTTACTAAATGTTTTGTTTGCTGAATAGTGGGAGAAATAAATATTTCGTTTTCTTGTGATAAGATGTTACTGATTTTAACATTATTTAGTTGATCAATTGCTTCATATAAATCAATCTCATATTCTTCCCTTGCAAAACAGCTCCCTTTTAACAGCATCTTAAAGCAATGGTGATCCTGAGCTGATAACTTCAAGAGTGTTGCTGTTATCAGGGAACTAGGGGATGACTGAATGTAAAGACTCTCATGACACATATTTGTGACTTGAAATGCATAGTGTTCCAAAAAATGATTGGTTTTGGGTTTATGTTTGGTGTTCGTTTGTTTGTTTTGTAGAAGTGCAATGTTTAACTGCTGCCATTGAACATTTGCAAATTTCTCTTTTTCTTACATGAAACAGCTTTTGCTGGATCTTAGACTTTATTACATTGAATTGCCTCAGGTAGAACGTGTGTGAATACCAATACTAGTAACTGTCCTCAACAGTGAATATTGATAATAATTTTGAAAATATACAGTATTTGAGCACATTTTAACTGTATTTCATCATAGACAACCCTTAAAGCATAAAAGCAAACTGAAAATATTTTATAAATGTACAGTGCTGCGTATCTGTTTATTCTGAGAGATGAATGAACAAGGACAATAGTGAGTCCAACAGCTGACTACTGAGCAAGCCACTAATGCAGCTTACATTTATGTCCTGTGGTGTGCCTTACACAGACTGGTTGTTATGGAGAAAATAACAGTGAAAGTAGCAGCTTTTAACAATTACATTTAGGCAGTGCCATCTGCATGGGATACTTTAGCATTAAACTTAATTTTATCTTCCTTTCCATGAAGTTCTCTGCCAGATATGAAGCTATGCAGGTGCCATTGCCTCCTTTTCCAGATGTAGAATTTGCATCACGTTTGTGAAGACCCTTGGAGACAGATGTATCCATCACACAGGCCAACAGTCTCAAAAGGCTTGTGATTTGTATGGATTGAGGTGGTGGGCTGTACAGGCCGTACTAACAGTCTGTAATAAGGAATTTATGCTGATTTTGTTCAAAGCTGACTCATTTTAGTGTTTATTTGATAACTAAAGCTGGAACAAAAGATACAAATTTTCCTCATAAACGTGCCTTCCTATTTTTCCCCACCTCCAGAGATCAGGCTACTTTTAACAGATGTTGAAAGCATCCTAACACTTACACTTTTTCAGTACTTTCATGGTACTAAAACAAATTGGAAAGTATGTGGAGTATGTAGTAAGTTATACTCTCTGTGCACGTGAACACTGTTTAATTTTATTTTAAGATTGTGGCAAGTGGTTCCAGATTGATCAGATGGCACCAAAGTAGGAAAGGAGGTAGGAATCAGTAGGATGCTGTAAATTACTTGCAACTCATGTTTACTTGTAAAAGCAAAATATAATGATGTTGAAGTAATAGTGATTAATGTAGTTTAGGCTGTTTTATACAAATTTTAGTGAAGACAAAACAGGGCAAACAAGTTCTGAATGTGCTGGCTTTTCAGATTTCTTTTCTCACTTCCAAAAAGCATGTTTCACTCCGCAAGACTCGTTTCCTGTGTGAAATGCAGGCTTTTCCACACTAACAAGTAGATCTCTGCGTGTGTGTCTTGTCATTTATATTAGGGATTTTGAGTTGCCTCATTCATATTAAAGTCTGTGATATTCATGCTTTATCAGTACCTTAACTTTTATAATGTTGGTTTTGAGCTTCCTTAACCTTGAGCATGAAATTCTACAACAGTCTGTTAAAAATGTGTTGGTTATCAAATATTCTCATATATCCCTCTCTATTATTGTTTTTCCCATTTGCATTGGGATAATATGCAGAGTAACAAGAGGCAAGTCTGTGCAAGGACCCCATTGCATGTTTGTTATACTTGCATATTTTAATTAGTGTTTGATTCTGTCACTGTGACTAAGCATCTTCAGTGAGAAGAGGTTTTGTCAGACATTTCTTGAGGCTTGCCATGAACTCTCAGTTCTCTACTTGGTTCTCTGTTTCCTTTGAGAAAAGAGATGAGCATTTCTTTGTAGGTTTCATGTTTAGAGCAGTTGAGTCATGTTCTTGGTACCTTGTTTTTTAGCTTTTACAACCAGTTTTTCAGGTACAGATGTAAGCACTGCTGGGGGAAATTAGCTCAAACTGTTTTGCTACACTGACAACTCAGAGATGCCCAGGGAGAGGTACAGGAATATGTTACAAAAAAAGTGCATTTAGTGATGCTTTCCTGTAATGTTCTCCCAGAAATTTGCCCCAGGGGGTCTCTTTGCAGTGATGTTTTAATATTTATTGCTTTAGATTACATTTTTCTCTTGTTCTTACTCATTCCCTTTTCTAATCCTACATAAATTTTTCAACATCCCAAAAAGTCTGTAGCAAGGGTTTCCAGAGTTTGCCTTGCTTTCAGCCTTGACATGTACTGACTGTGTTCAGTGCAGTTTATTTTCGCTTACTGGAGAAGACCATGAGCAGTCATTCCCTATTCTCTTGTCTGTATGCTTTCCATTATTTTAAATGTATTCTTCATACATTTAGCTCTATACTTGACTTAGCTGTAAACTTACAGAACATCATTTGCATTTATTTAAGGTGAGTGCAGTGCTTGTAGACCATCAAGTATTCGGCATGGTGCTTACAGGTGATACCTTGCTTTCTAAGCTGCTGTCAATTTTTATTATTTCCTTCAAAACTCAGTCTCCTCTGCAGATCTGTATTTTAGTTGAACACCTTGTTATTAATTTTGTATGTCATCTTCCACTAATGGCTCATGTTTGTTGTTTGTTTACTTTTTTACAAGAAGGTAGGGTAATGGGCAGGAATTAAAAATTATTCCGCTCTTTAGTTATGTCAGTCTCTTATAGATATTTTCAGATTTCCTGCCTTTCAATGAGTGTTCTGATTTGATATTTTTACACGGTTGTAGCATTCTTAATTATTTTTTCTCTCATGCAAATGTTCTCTTTTATGTTGAAATGCATATGTTTATACATGTGAAAGGTGGCATCTCTTCTCTGATTGTGGCATTTACCCTGTTTTTTATGTTGATGTGTAAATGCACGGTAGGGATTTTGTTTCAGCGGATTTTTGTGTCTGTGATCTGTCATTGGTTAACATGCAATATATTCTTTTAATCAACACTTTTCTGGTGCCTGATGTTTGTAAGAAAAAAACAGGCTGGTGTTGTGTGTCAGTGAGAACACGTTTCCTGATCTTGTTAGCTTGTTTCCATCTACAGGATTACTGCTTCTTTTTGTAATCTCTCCTTTACTACTGGAGACAGTTACTGATATTTGCAATGTATATGTTCTTCTGACTGCTGTCCCTCTGTCTTGATTTTTCTCCCTGCCCCTGTTTTTATTTCCTTCACTTCCCTGTGCTGTTAATGCCAGTATAGTATTAATCCTTAGATCTTGCTATGTCAATTTCATGTGCTCCATTACCTTTGAATTTAATTCTGTGCACTTACTGAAGTGTAAATACACTTATATTTGTAATTAACCCCTCTATAAACTGTTTGTATCAATTAATTATAATTCCATGCCTGGGAGCAATCCTCCATGGTATGAGGGGACAAGTAGCCTTTTCAGAGTTGAGGTGTGGTTCCCATTTATATATCTCTCTATATTGCAGGACTCATTTTTCAGCTCAGGTATAGGGAATTGTTAAATTCTAAAGTTGGCATGTTCTAGAGTGCTGCTTATATGCAGTCTTTGAATATTTTTTATCTTCCTTGTTAATGAATCTGTTCTTAAGATAATGTTTGTGTACTTTGGTAGTAATAGCAACAGGTTAATTGCATCAGATGATTACAAATAAATTCTTTACTTTTCATTAACAAACTGAGTAGCAGCCATTCATGTTGGTTTTACTTGTTCATTACTGAAAGGATGTTTTAACTCTGAGTAACAAACAGGCTGACAGGCTGTTCTAAGGTCTAGTTTTCCTTCAAGTGCAAGTTCTTTGTGGTTTGTTTAACAAGATCTTTTTTCTTGTTTCCTGAGTTTCTTCACTTTGTGTTTAATATTCACATTACAAAGCTTTCCCATGTTTATTTTGCTGTTTGCCCCCCTACTCAGCGTGGGCCTGTGCTCCGTGGAGGTGGAAATGCTGCAGCCCTTGTTGTCAGGATCCTGTACAGCACTCCAGGGACTGTCCTGCTCTGCAGTGCAGTGGCTTGAGGGATCTTGAGATAATTCCTTCAAGATCTGTTATGGGAGGTGTAAATGTCTAAGAATTGGTTTGAAATGTAAATCTTGCAAAGGTTATTTCTATAGCTATGACTCATAATTTCATCAGATAACTTGTTTTTCATTGCTATCCATTTGCAAGGGTTTGTTTTAAAGCTAAATTAGGTTTATTGTCTTGTAAGGGTAATACCCTCTTGGAAAAATAGAAACGATACTAATGAACATGAATTGGACAAGTGGACCACCTCACTGGGTCCTTTAGTGCAAGTTCTGTTAAAGCAAAACAGAAAAAGGAAAAGTTTTTTACTGAAGTATTTCATTCTCCAGGAAACAGCGTTAACTACAGATCCTACAAAATCTGTTGCAGGTCGGTCTTCACTGTTTCCTTTTGAAGATGGCTTCCTGGACGACAGCCATGGTGATCAGTCGCTGTCCTCGGGTCTCAGCTCTCCAACTCGCTGCCAAAACGGGGAGAGAGTGGAACGCTATTCTAGAAAGGTGTTTGTTGGAGGTCTGCCTCCTGACATTGATGAAGGTACTGTGAATCACTTGTATTGTTGAGATGTGGGAATTGGCTTTCACATAATTACTATAAAAAAGGTCAGGTTTTCATAGAAGCAAATGGATTTTCCCAGATGTCTCTTGTAGTGCTTGTAGCGTTATTTAGAACAAACACACACTACCACCCCTTGCAACACCTGAGAATTTACCTGACATTCTTGTGTGCTGCAGATCAGAAGAGATGGAGACGGAAGTGGCTGCATAGCAGATCTTCTGATCTGCATGTCTGCCCACGACTCTAAAGTGGGAAAGCTGAAAAAGGGAACTTAGTGGGTACTGTCTCTCTTCCGTAGTCTTTTCCTATTCTTGGATGTGGTTGACTTTAAAGACTTTCTTAATGCAGTCCTTACCAAAATACCGTGGGCTTTAAATAATCAGCTCTTATACCCAGCATGTATGCAGGATTCAGATGATAAATAAAGGGTAATAATATGGTTACAAAGTAATAACCTGCTTAGCAAGGATGGTCAGAGTTTTTCTCAATCATTATCTGCTCTACTTGTGTGTGCCCCCACAAACCCTTACTCCCAAACTAAAATCATGACAGTTTTTGGTGTGTATTTTTCATAGCTGAAATTCACCACTGTCTAGCTTCAATGAGCATACACAGGGAATCTGAGGATGCCTTATAATGAAAAGAGAGGGATCTGTTATCTACTAATCTGAAGCCTAAGGCATGTAGAATTTTAATGAAGAAATAGTTTGAGTTGCCAGTCTTTGCAGATACCTCAGGTGCAGTTCCCATGTCACACCAAGAGTTGCAGGGCTGTTGTACGGGGCCTGGTGAGTAATCTGGGTTTGCAGCTGTAAGCAGCACATGCCCAGCAGGGACAACTGATACGAACGTTGCTGGGTCACTCAGAATCAAAATACATGCCCAGTCTGTCCTATGAGGAAGTAACACAACAACCTGGAAGCTGTCACCCTCTTTCCTGAGAGGTCTCCTTCAGTAACCCTTTCTCCTTCAGCTCCTCAGATACACATCATGTGTCTGTCTCCAGATGCTTGAAAAATCTGGCATGCCATTCATGGGGTCAGAGAAACTGGACGCATCTCAAACAGCAATCCAGAAACTGGAAAACCCCACTGCCTTTTCTCCTAATGGCTTCTTACTCTGATATACCTAACATTGCATTAGACACAATTTTAAACTAATTCTTTCTTTAAAGTACATTTGAAAATGTATTTAGAAAAAAAGATTTTTAAAGAAACAATTTTAAATGCTTTTTCCTGAAGGATTTACATGTAAAACAAAATTGTCCTGTAGGATAGCTCATGATGTATGTTACATGGTGGTTCCAAATTGATGCCTAAAAAGTGAAGAAAAAACTTGGCAATTCAAGGCAGGTTTTCTGAGGGGCCTGAGGAAGGTGAAATGCCCACAGTGGCATGACCTGCTGCAGCCTCTTTCTAGGGCAGGCTGCAAGGAGCAGCGTGCTGACAGGGAGCTCCTCCGTCAGTCCCATGTGGCTGCATCTGACCCTGCTTTGTGGCTATAATTAGAAATAGACCGCAGCTGAAGCATATTCACTTCTGCTAGATCATGTTTGCATTTAATCCTGCTGCAGACTTCCACTAGTGGAATGTAAAACCACTTTTTTAAGCAGCCATGTACAGCACAGAGATAAAAGAATATTTAGGTATCCTCTATGGATATTGTTGCAGTTTTCACTGTTCTTGTTTTGTTTTGGTTTGTTTTTTAAGTAAGACCTTTCTACCTTGCCACTGTCAGTTCTTACATTCTCTCTAAGGTGCCTCGTTTTATTTTCTTTGTAGATGAGATCACGGCCAGCTTTCGTAGGTTTGGACCTCTTGTGGTGGACTGGCCTCACAAAGCTGAAAGCAAGTCATATTTTCCGCCTAAAGGTAATTAGTTTAAAATACATTTAAGGGGGCTGTTCTGGTAAAAGGAAATTATATCTGCCATGTGGCAATCCATTACAAAGCAAAGGTTTGACTCTTTATGGTGAATTTTCTATCTTTCATCAAGCATATTTTCAGCCATTGTCATGATGGGGAAAAAATTCACAGTTTGGTTATTGAACTATGCTCCTCTGTGTGTACTTCTTCAGCACACTTTGAACCTTTGAATTATGCCTTAATTTGTACCAGCAGTAGGTAGAATGCAAGTTGCAGAAATTTCCTGGTGGATTCTGTTGCGGTTTGCATATTGCAAAACCCTTGGGAATAAGAGCTGGAAGTCCCTTGGGTTGGCTCATGGGATTGGGTGCCCAGTTCTGCAGGGAAGCGACTCCAGCGAGTGCTGGGATCCTGCTGGGAGCACCAGCTCCTCCTCAGGGCTCCCTGGTTTCCAGAGTGTTTGCAGCTGGGGCAACCTCACATGTGTCAGCAAAACATTCTGCAGACCTGTTTTGGGTGAGAAAGATCAGTTTATGGGAAACCTGTTTGGGAGAGTTGCTTGGCTAAATCAAACTGCTCTTGCTGGTATCTCTGATTTTGTACAATACATTCTGCTCTTTTTCACGTGTGCCTCTTCCATGGAGTTCCTGAATTCACTCATGATCTGAAACAGTAGCAGGAAGTTGTACACGAAGTTTCTGGTCTATATGCAAATATTTTCATTTCTCATTGACCCTGGAAGCTCTTAATTGCTTATTAAGGACACTGATTATTTTGACAGAACACTGGGCTGTTCAGTCAGTGAACTAGCTAATCCTACAATATTTTGATGGATACATTTTACCATAAAAACACACGAAAGCCAACTTAATTTATTTGGAAGCTTAATTGCTGGAGGCAGGATAACACTGTGACAAGTACTTGCCCTGTGAACTGTATTTGGGACACTTAAATCAGAAGAGAAACCCATACATGCTTCCTCTTTCCTGTTCCATTCTCACCAGTCAGCCTTGCTGTCAGCAGTTATGCAACATCTGTTCTTAAATTTAAAAACAAATCAAACAGCCCCAAAAACAGACACAAAACACCCCAAACCTCAACCCCCCTGCAATATTCCTATGGGCAGTTGGTAAAATACATGCTTCCTCCTTTTAATGTTATTTTTATAGATCTTTAGGGTCTTCTTGGTTGGTGAATTCTAATTGTGCCTTCACTTAAAAGTTGTTTTTTTTTTAAAGTAGAATAGTCAGCTTCTCCTTGTCCTTATTATCTCTTAGTACACTCCACTTGTTTTCCCTTTTTTATTTTTTTTGCTCTTACTAATTCAATAAGTAACTATTTGTAGTAGATTAGCATGGGACTTCCAATTTTGATTTTGTTCTGTATCTGACTGTGGGCTAGTTATGGCTCAACAAACTTGTAAAAATGTTCTTGAGTAAGATCTATTTTAGCATAAGACAAGGGAATGCAGCCTCACTTCTATTTTTATCGTGATTCTAAAATAGGAAACAGCTCTCAAAGCCCCTGCCAGTTGCCCTGAACGTCTGTCTGAAAGTGCTAAACAACAGTCAATCCCAACTGTTCCAGATTTATTTATATCTGACTTCTTAGTTATCAGTCAGGGCTGCAGCATCAGACATCCTGCATGCCTGCTCTGAGATTCACTTACACTCATGGTAAGCTCTGTAGGTCAAATGTACTTGATTTACTATGAGCCTGTACAGGCAGCACCTACACAGAACACAGAATATTATTTCCAGGAGTCAAAGGGTAAAGTTTGAATGTCTGTTAAAATTTTTTCACAGTTTTTTGGTCTTTTTTTTGTTTTAATAAAGAGTACTTATTTTTCAAAGTTACTATGGAATCATTTTCAGAAGTACAACAATAAAATGTCTCCAATGCTGGTTTTAATCATAGGTTCCTTTAGACCTAAAATTTAAGTTGGTGGGCTTTGGTTTTGGTTTTTTTTGTTTGTTTGTTTGTTTTACTTTTTTATTTTAAGCTCTTTTGGTGCATTATTGGATATTTCCTTAAAAAATACAGTGAAACAAAAAGAGATATTTGAAATTATGTTTGGTGCAAAATTCAGTGAGGCTTATTCAGCTGTCAAGTACTCATTAATTCAAATATTTTCTCCCTTCATTTTTCTAGATGTCTTGTCTTCCATGTTGCATTGCTAGTCTGTAAATTCTCTGACATTTTGAATATGAGTCTTTCAAATGGAAAACGTGTCCAAAAAAACAAAGGACAAATGAAATTATAGAGGAGACAATGAGCTGGGTTTTGTATGCTAGCAGTCTTGAAGAAAACAAGAAAAATGACTTGTTGGAATGAAGTGGGGATGATGCAGAGGCTGGTCTTTATTCACACATTGATAAAGCCTGACCTTCAAGGCTTCTCCCACCTACCTGAATGTGCCCCATGGGCAGTAAAATTGAGCCCTGCTCTTTCTGAACAGATGTCATCACCTCCAGATGGACTTCAGTGTCCTTTTGATGGATGGCCTTTTCCATTGCTGGAAGGTCAGACCACTGGACAGTGTCTGGTCTTTCAGCAAGGTTTGGGATTTTTTGTTTGTTTGATAAGTGTTCACTGTGAGGTTTGGGGCAGATGACATCAGTAGGTGATATGCTGGGGGTCAGCACAGTCTGAAGTTTTGTGCTGGAGCTGCTTCACACCATGGTTTTCTGTCCTCAGTTACATCCAGGTGATGCAACATCCCCTGCAGTCCTGAGTGAATCAATAGAGATTTCCAGTATCTACTTGTTGGTATAATTTATTGAATTTTGGAATGTTTGCTGTGTTGGTGCAATACATGAATTCCCTGTAGTCACCCTGTATTAGGAACACTCTGTTGATATTCTTAGGGCTAGGAAGAGAAGGCTGCAGAAACCATTAGCCATGGCTAATCTGATCAAGCATGAAATCTGAAAGATTAAAATGTTGCTTACAGTCTAGTGACCTCCACCACCACCCACCAGCCCCCCTGAGGGCTTTATCTGGTTAGTTTAGTGAGCAAGTCAGGCCATAGATGTGTAGTCAGTTCCAGCAAGCCTTATTAACTAATTTATTAGTTGGTGGGGTTGATTAGCTCAGCTGCAGTGGCATGTAAGCTATCATTAGGACTAGTTGGAGTCCAGAAACATTCCTGCAGCACTGAGCTTGAACAAAGAAGGTTTTCCTGGATTTGGCATCCTGGGCAGGATGGTGTCACCACAGGTCTGCTTAGGCACATTACCTCAGCTTTTATGCTGGGCCTGATGGACATAAATGTTTGTGTGTGAAATTGTGCTGAGCTGGGTTCTCCAGCATGGTGAGTTACACCAGGCTTATCCTAATGTGGTGTCAACAGTGCCATTTTGAACCTTGGGGGATGGCACAGCAACACAGATGTATCTGCAACATATTCCTCAAGCACATCATTCCTATCTGTATTATCCAAGTTTTCCCATTTTCCCAGATATTCTGGGGTTTGTTACCCTTACTGAATCTTGCCTGACATCACAGAATACACTGATCATGTGTTTGGGAAAGCAGTCTGGCTTTGCTAGCATCTGAGTTTTGGGCATTGTAACAGCAAACCCAAATCATTCTGTAGATCAAGCACACCTTACCTTACCTTGGTTGCCAGTGAGTTCCATATTTAAGTGGCCAAGAGAAGAGAGATGCTCTTGTCACAGAAAGTGAATATTGTGCACTTGAGCGGGAGAAACTGCCAACAGCTGACAATGTGTGTAAGAGTTCCTATTTCTAGTTCTGAGCATCTGCATTGTTGCCTTAACATTTCTTTTTACACCTCCTGTGCATTGTAAAGCCATGTTTTTATGTTTGTGTCATGCATGAGGTGATTTTTAATGCTTTGCCTCTGAATAAGGCTAATTCATTCCCGTTGCCTGAGAAGTCTTTGGATTACTTCCTTTGGCATCTGTTTGGATATGTTACTAACGGAACTGGCAAAATTGTAAATGCCATGTGTTGGTCTTGGGTAAGCAGATGCCCAGTTCATAATGTGTTTACTTGGCTTTCACCCCAGATTTTGGGAATTAAATGTGGTTTGTGGTTAAGTATCTTTTGAGTACCTATGAGACACTGAGAAATAAAGAAATAAGTATTAAAGGATGCTATCAAAAGTAGTTGCACATTACCATGTCACAGTCTATTTATCTCTGGCAAAATCCAGATAATTCATGTTTTATTTAAATAGAAATGGATGGGGTTTTCACTTATTTGCTGGTGTGCTGAGTTAAGCAATGCTTATGCTAACTACAGTAATTCTTTTTATTTCCTTTTTTTTTATTAAACAGATGGTGCCAACTGTTTCAAAAACATTTTTCAGTTGTTTTTTCTATAACAGATTGCTAACTTTAAAACAACTTTCAAAAAACTCTTTACTGGTTTTTCCTTGTGATAACTATGATTTTTCTAGTAATCACTAAAAACTACACAATGTGTTTTAAAATGCCAAAAATCACACAAAAGTTTTCCTCTTTTTTTTTTTTCCATTTAGAAAGATTGGTGTTTGGATAGAGATGAGAATTAGAGTTAGAAAATGAAGCATGGCAGAGCTTGAAGATAGGATGGGTTTGGAATGGGAGGAATGCTTTGGCTTTACAGTTGATTTAGATGTGTAAGGCAGCAGTCTGGTCCTTTTGTGTTTTCTCTGTTCTTCAGTTCATTATCCTGTTATCTGATAAAATTAAGCACACTTGTCCCTACTGCTCCATGTGGGACACTAGGGGTGAGGGAGATCTCATGAAAAACAAAACAGTGTAAGCTAAGTTGCACAAAGTAACATGAAATGATTCTCATGCTTTTATTTAAAACAATTGGTGGTGCAGACAGTGTGACCCTCAGAATTCTCTCCAAAGTACTGTTTTGATGGGAATACTGTTGTTGTAGTCTTTTGACTGATCTTGATTTCATGGATGAAGACCATTTCCATGGTTAATTCCATTGCCACTGCAGTGGCAGTTGTAGTTTCTGCCAGAGGAACAAGAATGAACAGTTGCAAGGACAAAGTATGGAGTCATAATTCCAATTTCATTAGTTATATTCACAAGAAGGTATCTGGTTTTTCCAAATACAGCAGTCTGTTCTAGAAAACTGCCTGCTTTGGCTTAACTGGTCAAATATGATACCACCACGATCCAGTGTGAAAGGCCAAACCAATTTTTGTAATTTAAAAACTGAAGTCAGGGATCATAATATTTGTTAGAATGGAAACTGACATTCCCTATCCAGAATTACACTGTATGGCAGAGAGTGATTCTGAGAGGGTTTTTAGATGTTCTTCTTATATGTTCCAGCACACGTGTGCAGTGTCAGTCATTTACCCACTGACAGCTGAGGCCATGTCTGTAATTTGTAGTCCCTGTGTCTTCCCACAGCAGGGCAGCATAATCCCAAATCAGTGCAAGTCACAAAATGTGTGGTGGCAAAATGCAGTACACACTTAAGTGCTCTTCTGTTGCTGTGTGACTTTAGCTTGGTTTTGCAGAGAATTTTCATTGAGGTTTTTGGTGACTTTTGTTTGAGCATCCCTTTTTTAAGCTCTTAACACCATTTCATGTCTTGTCCTAAATGTTTGAGGATTCTTGGTGATGTACTGATAATGATGATTTTTGAACGTCTGTCTTTGAGACTGCCGTGCCAGGTATCTAAGAGCATTCAAGGAGCTTGCTTCATGTAAGAGAATTTCTGTCTCTAAAACTATGCCATTTGCAACTTCTTTTTCTAGGTGAAAACAAGAATCTGGTGAGGCAAAATACAAAAGTATTTTTGAACCATCCAAGTCTAGGCAGAACAAATCTGATTCTGAAGTAGCATTGCAGGATTATTCTCTCCCAGCTTTTATGTTGCTTTCAACAGATCCTACCTACTTTCAGAATTGCTAGGTTGCTATAGAAGAGGACACAATTTTAAGCAAGCATTTGACCCTTTTTCAATAATTTGAACATATCTAAGCACATAAAAAGCTTTCCTTGTTTATCTGTAGAGGTAGCCAGACCACTTTTGTCAAATAGAAAGAGTTAAATATTTGTCTTACTAACCTCTTCTAAAGCTCAAGTAGATTTTACTGTGGGTTGTGCACCCCATCCCTCCGCAATACTATTTTTATTAAATGTTGCCTTTTCTTTTGTTTCATAAATGGAAATACATGAATTGATCTGTAAGCGTTATGGGCTGTCCTTTGAATAGTGCTGTCGAGGACTCAATAATACTTTGTGCTTTGTAGTAGTTTGTGCTATCTTGTTTTGCTAATAATGTATGAAGCACAAAATTATTCTTCCAAATCATGGAAATATGTTGAAGGGGTTGTTGCAGGTGGTGGTGCAGAGACAGATTCTGTACTAGCACTGCAGCATATTCATACTCCCAGCCCCCCAGTCAGTTGTAATAATTTAATGCATTAAAAACTTGTGCTCTCTTCATGAAGTCCTACAAGCATTATATTTATAAAATTATGTATTCAGTTCCTAGGATCACTTCAGTAATTCTGCTCCTAAAATAATAATACAGTAATCTAAAATTGGTGGAAGATCATTGGAATATACACATCATAAATTTATCAAAGGTAATACCCCTAATTATACTTGTGTCCTCTCAAATCAGAGGTTAGGACTGGCAAGGTGAGTATTTCAGGTGCTGGATATGCTGTGGGTGCCTCTGCCCAAGGCACTGCATCCTCCTCTCTGATCTCACAAGCTTGGAGCTGCTCAGAGCTGCTGTCTCCCTCAGCTGGCTCAGTGCTGTGCTTGGCAGATTTTGTGTACTCAATGCCATGCAAATCCTACCTGGTTATGGGACCTGCGATGTATCTGACTGCTGATTGTACCAAGGGAATGTAACCAGTAGTCAGCTGTGTGCCAGTGGAGGCTGGGCAGTTTCATTAACAAAGTGAAGCACGTGACTTTTTAGAGGATTTGATAAGTCCAGGATTTTAATTTTTTTTATATACTATTCTGATCTCCCAGGGACATGCATACTCTTACTCACCAGAAGCAGTTTTGGGTTTCCTTTGGTTTTGAGAGGAATTTGTTGTTCAACACAATCCAATTTTGGAAAAAATCCCTTCTGTTAGTAAGGAAGGTTTTTAAAGCTGCATCTTTTTCTTATAGTCAACAAAGACAAGGAATTTGAACAAACCAGAACCTGAAAGCAATCCACATGTGAGTGAACATTCAAACCAGTTATTAGCAGCACCTCAGCAACAAATGACTTGATTAAAAGAAGTCAAATCTTAGTACTGAAGCTCTCCATTCTGCCTTTAGAAGTGTCTTACAGCTCACAGGAGGGTTAGAATCATACAAAAATCAGAAAATCTTATTACTAGCTTGGTCTGTGCAACTGGCATGGGATGTCTTTTCTTTTTCACTGAAGTACTTTACTTTGAAGCTCTTGACAACAGTCCCAAATATTTTGTGTATCACAGCTCTAGGAAGTGCTGTTTGCTTTCTTCTTTAAAAATAAATTCTAAGAAGAACATATAATTTAAAGTGAAAAGTATTTTTATTGTAAAACCGAATATCAAATTTAATTTAAAATAACTGACTTCAGCTAAAACGTAGCCTGGATTTTTAGACTGGTGCTTTCTTCCTCTGAAAATTTATTTTACCTCATGCTGATAGTGTGCTTGAAATAGAAGCTGAAATCAAGCAGAGCATTTATATTTCTGTAGAATTTTTCCATATTAATGTTGGTTGGAGTAGGACTGGAAAATGGGTTTTTAGTGAAGAAGAGTAACAGGTTTTGTTCAGACTTGGAAAGTGATCTCTCTTGAGCCATCTGCTCAGAGTAAAAGCAGCAGCAGCGGACCTGACCCCCTCCAGATGATGACCATGAGCTGCTCTGCCCAGAGCAGACACCATTGCATATGGCCCTTGAAAATCAAAATATTAAAAATTCAATTCTAAATTTAGTTGGGTTTTTTTATATTTACAAGTGTGAATGCTTGTTTTTTTGTGCTGCTGACTCAGTAAACTTCACAAAGATAGCTTCCACCTCATCAAATATGTAGTCTTTGTCATATGAAATTCATGTGGCTGCTTTTATAACTACAGTAACCAAATCGTATGTTAGAGCCTTTCTTCTATGTTTTTATACCCTTCAATTCTGATTTATAGCTGCTATAGATCATGTTGCAGTCTGAAGTCTGATGTTGAAAATGGTTGTGACCTTTGAAAGAGGAGACAACCCTATAAATTTGCTGTTGCAGTGTTTTATACTAGTTTAGAAGTAAAATGCCAGATAACGAGAACCTTTAGTATGCCTGTAGAATTTTCTTTTGGTTAAAAAAACACAAAAAAATCCAAGTAATTGATTTCATCTTTTCTTTTTTAATACAGGTGGGTGGGAGTATTTTTACTACAGGACAAACTGAGATGGCATATGTGTAGTTTTTTCAGGGCTTTTTTACCCATAAGTGGTGAAAGTAAAGTAATGATGGCTAGAAAATCCTTTCTGCTTCTTGACTTGTTTGGGAACTGAAAAGACTTTATTAAATCTTTAGTTGTGTGTATTTACTACAGCACTATAAAAATGTTGTCCTTTCTGTTGAGGAGACATTGGGGCACCTCTCCCATGTCCCACAAATAATGCATGTCCAGAAAGCAGAGGTTCTGTGGGTGGGTTGGGTTTCTTCTTCTGCTTAAACTGAAGATGTGGAGAAAAACGCCCCGTAATATTTATGACAAAATAGAAGGTTTCTGTTTTCTCTGTTACTTGTGCTATGGTAAGATCATCATTAGTAAGGGTTAAGTGTTAGTTTCAATTCTTTTGGTGATCTCATGATGTGGGCTATTTAGTGCTAAGACTGGAATTATGAAGACATGCAATTTACTTTACAGAAGCTACTGATACAGAACTTCAGTTTTCATTCAGCTCTTCTCTATGATGCACTCCATTGCTGACTTGTCTTGTTATGTCTCCTGTCTTCCATTTAACATGTACGCTTCATTTTATTGCTATTAAGATTCAGGATCCAATTATTTTTCAATGTAACTGAGGACATGGAGTATAATCCTTTAATTAAAATCAAACAAACCCTTCCCCAGTACCTGTCTGTAATGTGGCATATGAGGAATTTCTTACCTAGCACACCAGTCAGGCTTAGTCTGGTGTCCATGAAAAACATGTAAAAATGTAAATGTGGAGAAATAGGAGAGTCACTGTAAGATGCTAGACTGCTCCTATTTCTTATGCACCTTTGTTTTTTAGAGAAAAGAATCAGCTGACAGGGTCAAACACTGCCATATAAAATTAGACTGACTAAAAGAAATTAATCTTTGCAGCCCTGACTAATACATAATTTCACTCTTCTGCAGTAGCTAAGTGAGATTACAGCCTTTTCTATTTTGAGGTTTCTTAAGTATTTAAAGCCTTTGAAGTTTTTTGAAAATGCAGTCATGTCGCTGCAATGTTTAAAGGGAAGTCTGCAGTTTTTTCAACACCTCAGATTTTTATTTTTCAAAAATGAGTTTAATTTTTAGTAGTCGTTTCATCTTTGGATTTAGAAATGTGTTTTATTCATGTTCAAAGCATCCTCTAATAAGATTACTAAGGTGACTTTGAGCAATGACCCTTGTCATCACATTAACTGATTTAGAAATTTGGTTCACACTGTTTCTAAATGTTCCTTTCCTGTGGGCTTTAAAAACAACTTTATTCTAAAAGTTCTAGTAAATACAACCATAACTCATTTCAAAACTATTTTAAAAAATATAATTTAAAAAAAAGAGAGAAAGTGAAATATATATTTCATGAAGAAATTAAGTCTATTTAAATCTACTTCTTTGAGGCAGCCATCTCAACCATCTAAAAATAACCCTAAAGAAATGAGACAAGAACATTAATTTTCTTTTGCCATTTTAACTCCATCTTTTTACTTTTAACTCCATTTTTCTACATAATACTATGAGGTAGATTTATCTATTTAAATACTTTTATAAGAAATCTGAGGTCAATGCTAGATTTTTTTGTAATCCTGAAGCTTATAAAAACATCAGAAAAGACACTGGCTAAATGAATGAAAGAAGATGTGTTTCGAAAGTGGTTCACTTTTCAGGCATAAGTGGTACTTCCCTTTTGCAAATGAAATCAATGCCTGTGACTCCCCAAAGGCTTTTCTGACTTGCTATGCAGAATGTAAGGAGGAATTCTTCTCTTCATTCTCTCAATTCTGCCACCCAACCTCAGTGTTATAAAGCTGAAAACACGTGACCCTTTCATTACGATTCCTGTATCTGGTTTTGCAAGTGGGCTGAATTTTGGGTAGTATGGATTTCAGATCAATTACATATGAAATCAATAGATGATATGCAGACACCTGACATAGAGATTCAAATACTCTTTGACCTTATATATAATTCTTCATTACAGTATTTCACTTTGTTTGAAAAGAGCCCAGATTGTAAGAACCAGAAATAGGTTAATTCTTCCCTGTTGGCTATATAACATTTGCATGCCAAAATGCTGGCTTTGCACCAGAAGATTCAGCTCATGGTTGATGTACTTGAACAACAATTTATGTATTGTTGTTCTCAAATGCAAGAACTTAAATTAGTAATTACTTTGAGTATTCACAAGTTGAACATAAAATGATGCCCTTCAGTTATTATAATAAAATTGAACTAATTCACAATTAACTGAAATTTCTAAGAAAAACTCTTGATTAAATTCAGTCCACTCTGGATTTCATTAAGTGAGAGATCTGTGCTGTTACTCCATTAGTTCCTTTCTGAAATGTTCCTGTATCACTAAATAACTAGACACTGTCCAGACAACCTTTACTCTCAAAACACTAGTAATTAATCACTTAAACTGAACAGAGTATAAAAATTCTAATATAACAAACTTCGTTCCTACATGCTCCCATGGGTTACGAAACACAGTCAGTGATTTCCTTTTACTCCACCAAACTGTGCCTAATGATGCAGCTGTAAAAAGGTGTTACCAGATTTGGAAGAATAAAAGAAAACCTTTTCTTTTTTATACATGCTTTTTTTACAAATGTTGTGAAATGCAGTCAGTCTTTTCCTGGTGAGCCATGGCAGGCATGAAGCTGGATAATCTTTAACTCTTGAGAAATATTTTGCTTTAGGTATTGTCTCATAAACTCTACCAGCTATGGCTTGCTAAGTTGAATGGTGTCCACAGGGCCAGTAAGTTTATTTTCTCTCACATGCCTAATACATATAATGCACATTCTGCCCTAACAAAGGTACATGAGTAGTTCTTTTCAATTACTTACATTGAGGAAGGATGGGCAGAATACATACATAATGCACTACTAGTTAAAAATCCAGTATGACTGCCTGTAATTTATACCAACATGCCAGTTTTTAACCTAAAAGTATGAATATCAAGATCTTCTTTTATTAAAAAGGTAGAGTAGGCAATTAATAGGCTTTCCATCTAACATGTTGTTTTGAAGAGGTCACTGAAGCCTTATTACAAACTATGCTTTCAGTAGTGCAGAAAGGCTCCCATCATTAGAGAAGACAAGCCAATGTTGGTATTAATTGAAACAGAGATTTTTTTTCCTGGCTGTTTAGGCTGGCAAAAATGCTTTTGCCAGACTGTAACAACTTTATGTAGTTCCAAGTATATCTTGCATTTCAAGTGGCAACCTTGTTTCAAGCCTGTGGGACACAGAGTATATGCCAGATTTTCCAGTTTATTCTCAGCAAGGTTAACTGAAATTAGACCAACTGGGCTAAATTACCCTTTCATATGGAAATTGTGTCACTGTTTAGATGTCAGAATAGGACATGTACAAAGGAGCTTAGTTCTTATACTGCTTTCCATAAAATAATGAATCTTGGAGCTCAGGGTTGAGGATCTCTGATTAGCTTCAGAAACTAGGGAAATAAATTTTCTCCTCATCCTCCCCCTTCTGGACCCTTTGAAAAGTTGTAGTGACTTTTCTTGCACCAAAATACATTGCTGCCTTTTCCCAGAGGTTTGCAATGCTTTTTGTCAGCACTGCAGTGATGTGTTGCACCAACTGCAAAGGAGAGGCTGGATTGCTTCTGCTCTGCCAAGAATCCAAATATCTATGGATAGAGAATAGTCAGCTGTAGTCAGGTTGCTGTTTTTTGAGGCCTCAAGTATCTCACCTGTTTTATTTTGTGGAATGTGAGGCAAGGGCAGTCCCTTGAACCCTCAAACCTTTGGAGTGTGTAAGTAAGGTAAGAAAGAGGCACTGCTGAAATTTGACTGCAACCTACTACCACAGTATGCTACCAAAATTCTGCCACAGAGCACTCAAATTCTGAGGTTTATCAAATCTTGCATTTTTTGGTAAAAAATGGATGCTTTTTTAAGATAGGAGAGTGTGCTGAAGCACACAATGCTGGGGAATTTAAAGCAATTTTCAGCATCTGCTAAATTGCACCTAGTGTGAGATAATTCCTTATGTAATGCCAATTTTGGCATGGGTATTTTCCAATTTAATTTTTTTATACTGGAATCTGAGTTCAAAGTACATCTTCTGCTACAGAGTTCCAATCAAAGGAAGTGCATCCATGGGAGCACATGTTTTCCTGGATGAAGTAGATGCAGTTCTAAACAGTGGTATTGTGATGAAGAGGGTAAGTCTTCAGTAGTAGCAATGCCTAGAACTGCTCATGGAGAAAAGCTGCACGTTTCTGAATTTAAGGTTTTTGCATCTTTATGTGCTTCTAGAAAATGAGTAAAAATACCATTAACTTTGGCACTTACCTTTTTGACCATATCAGCTTCTGTGATCCCAATATTATCTGAAGTTCTCTTCTTTATTTTTCATTTTCGTGTAATCTTTGTTAATCTTCAGTACCAGAAGTCCTTGAATGATTGGAATAGGTGTGCAGTCACCAGGTTTTGCAGTAGTGCTGGACATGATGTCATGCTAGTCCAGCCTCCTCCTTTCCTAGGTTAGCACCAGGCTGCTCTGTGAACAGCATCCGTGTCTTTGATGGATCCTTGTGGACCCCGCAGCAGGAGAATGGTTTATTCATGGAGGTCTAGAGAAGTGAGGAGCTTTTACCTCACTGAACTTCATGGCAGGCACTAGCCCCAGGTTAGAAAACTGACACCTCACCAACTTGGCCTACTCTTGTAATCTAGCAACCAGAGAAAAATAACAAGCATCTGGGTAATTTTAACTGTTTGGGGAAATTATGTTCATACTATTTACTGTACCCCCAAAGGGTGGTCAACTCCAGCTATCACAGATGTAACCTCTCACTATGACCTAGGAACCCTCCCAAAAAAGGACACACAAGTGGCAAATTACAAAGGTCACACCCAACATGTTCATACAGAGTGAGAAAACTGCAGTAGTGATTGTGGAGCAGAGGAGCAGTGCCTGCTCCATGGGAGTCCTCTCGACCAGGCAGCTCCAGTGATCCAGAGCCTGTTGTTACCTGCCTTTGCCGAGTGCAGAGGGTGCTGTATCAGCTTCACTTCTGAGGTAGGAGAAGCATGGGCTGCTTGGGTCAAATCTTCATGCGGGTTTAACAACATTAAATAAAACTTAGGAAATTTTTCTTGGCAGGTGCATTCAGGAGAGCACTGAATGCTACACACTTAGGTTAACATGTCCTAAAATTCTGAATCACATGAAACATTTTTAGTAGACTTTCTTCTTTCTTTTCTTTTGCTTTGTTTGAATATAAGTAACAACAGCAGGTCTTTTATTAATAATAAAGCACAAAGCATGTTGTTCTTTTTCACTGGGCTTATTGTTTTTAGTGAACATTTTTTTCAAATTTAAGTATGTATGCGTAGAATATTTTTCTATTTACCTGCCCACTTTCTTAGCCCTCTCTTCTAGAATGTATTAATTGTATATAGTAAGTAGACATTTTGTGCCTCCATTGTAAGATGTTAATCACTGATACCAGCAGATACCACTGATAAATAGCTCCAGTACAGTTGTTGGATAATAGAAATCCTATTCACCATCCTATATTCTCACTGCTCAGAATCATTAATTAATCAAATGAACATCCTCACTCTTGTCTCTATTCTGAACTCGGTACTGTATGAGGGTATGATCTGTTCAGTGAATTTAATTTATGAAAACAAACTACCAACAGTTTTTAACAGTTATTTGTAATTTGTGTATCTTACCCACTTCTCCAGCTTGCTTGTTTAAAAAATTCTCTATAAATTAATCTGTTACTTTTCTTTCTTGTGCCCTTATTCTTTCCAAGGTTACGCCTTTCTGCTGTTCCAGGAAGAAAGCTCTGTACAAGCTCTGATAGATGCCTGTCTGGAAGAAGATGGAAAACTTTACCTGTGTGTGTCAAGTCCCACAATCAAGGATAAACCAGTAAGTAGCTTATGCCATGACACTTATGCTGGTTGCTAACGCATTTGCTGTTACTCTTTACAGTTAATAAATAAATAAAAAATACTTAGAGTTAATTACTTGTTGTTCCCTGTTTCTGTCCTTGCTGTTACTCTGAATTGACTTTCTTGCAGCAGCGTAACAGGGCTTTAACATTTGCTTTTTCTGATAAACGCCATGTTCAATTAACTTGTATATTGGGTAGTCCTGGTATGCATCAGGAGTGTGCATCCTTTTACAGTGTTAGCTGTAAAACAATGGAATGGTCATTTTTCATCTATTTGATTTGAGAGAAAAGAAAGCCTTATACAATGAAATGAAGAAACTTAACCCTGCCAAATTAAGATCCAGATGGCATCAAATATCCCCTATATTTCATTAGGTTTTTTATGCATTCAGTAGCTAATCAATTTATAATTTAGGCCTCGTTTACTTTATAGAAACTATGGAGTAAAATCAACTACTGCAGACAGCAATAGCAGAATAGAAGACATAGAGTAGCCTCTTTTTATTGTTCACATCTCTAACATTCTTTAATACTGGGGTTTTTTGTGCCTATGGAGATATACAGATGAGGTGAAAACTGCATACAAATAAGATAAAATATGTGCTGCCTTTTAAAAGTACTATTAAAAATCTTGCAGAGATGAATGAGCAACCCAGGATTGTAGCACAATGAGCAGGCTTGTGTGATTCCTAGGATCAGAAAAATGGATTGATGAACAGCTTTATCTCAATAACTTCTGAGCAGTGTTTTTCTGTGTAATCTAAAGATTTCTTATCAGATTTGTTGCTTGCTGCTCAACAGAAATAGACATTCACATATTATACAAATTCCTTTTGTGTCTGAGCACAGAAATGAGTTTCATCAGCTCATATCAGTGCTTTTAAATTTGTGGATCACTGTATGTGATTTCAGGAAAGCCAGAAGCCCAGACTGCAACTGTATTTGCACAAGCATGATAAAATGTTCTGAAAGTCCTTTCACAGGTTTCTTCCTATGATGGCGATTAGGGGCAGGGAATTAATGAGCGTAGGAGTTTGTGATGAGGAGATTTAACTCAAGCCTGGCCTCTAGAGGTGATAAATGAGTTGTCCCCCTTTTGTTGGACACTGAGATAAGCTACATTCTCAAATTGTCTTGGTGCTTATACCACCAATTGACTGCTTTTGAAATGTTCAAATTTTGTTTTTAATTATAGAAGGATTTGGCAGGTTTTTCTTAATTTTAATTAAGTGGCCAAGTTCCTCTGCTAAAAATGATCCTTAATACAGGTGCAAATTCGACCTTGGAACCTAAGTGACAGTGACTTTGTGATGGATGGGTCTCAGCCTTTGGATCCAAGAAAAACAATTTTTGTTGGAGGAGTTCCACGGCCTCTTCGAGCTGGTGAGTAGAAGGAAAATGTAGGACATGTAACAGATTAAGTAGAAAAGATGAGAAAAGATAAATAGTATCTGTAAAAGAACAAAAAATGGACCCTGTGCTTTACAAAGATCACAGCTTGCTTTCTAAAACAAGGAGTATCTTTCTGTTTACAAAATACAGACAGTGAACATTTTTTACCTTTTAAATAGGTTACTAATTAGGATTGCCTATAGAAAGAGTTTTCCCCAACTTAGCATTATATCCTAGAACTTGGTTGATTTCATGTAATGCATATCTTAATCCAAACCTTAATCCATCTTAATCCTAACCCTGATTTGTTTACTGAGATGCAGACAAGTTTCCCTTTCCTTTGACTAGAAGACCAGACCCTTGTCCCAGACCCTTTCAAAACCAATTCCAACCTCAGCTCTATGATTTCTGTTTCCCTTTTATTCAACCCTTACCTCAATTTTTCCATGGAGCTATGGACATGGCCTCTCAGCTGTTGTCCAGAAGAAAAATTTCTCCCAACCCAGGTCTCTCGGTGGCCTCACACTGAAGACCATTTTCCATACTCACTCAAATGTAGCTTCTTTCCCTCAATTTTTTTTTCTTCACTATTATTTGCAGAGCCATAGACAAGGCTCCTTAGCTTTTGGCCAGAGGAAAGATTTATCCCAGCCCAGGACTCCTGGGAGTCTTCATTTTGTTTTGAAGGCTCCATTTGAACACTGTTCCCAATTGTAGCTCAACCCTCGTTTCTTTCTTCTAATCCTGATATTACTGGTGAGCTAATGACACAGTCATGAAGCAAGTTAAAACATTTCTCCTGGCCAGATCTTTTGGCAGCCCTCACTTCTGTTTATACTGCCTTTCCATCCTCACTCCAAGAAAGCTGCATGATTTGTCTTTCTCCTCCTCTCAACCCTAATCCTAATCCTGGGAAACTGTCGTAGACAAGGCCTCTCAGTCACTGTCTAGAAGAAAGACTTTCCTTGTAGCCCTCAGTTTCCTTCAGCAGGCACTTTCCAGCCCACTGGAACTTCAGCTCCTCTCTTTATCCTTTGCCTAATCTGAAATCTTTTGGGAAGAGGTACCAATGTCCCCCGGCCATTGCTGACAGTAAGATTTCTCTTATGCCAGGTTTCCTGGCAGCTTTCACTTTCCTCACCATCTTAAAATAAGGCCAAATTGTAAGGTGGTAATTACATAAATAATAGCAATTAAACATTGGCTCATTCCTAATGATAGCCTTTATAAAACTGAATGTCATTTGGCCTGTCATAGATCACATTTGAAATGCATTACATTTGAAAATGGATGCCTTTAAATAGGTAACTTCTACAAAGCAGACAAATAGTTTCCATTTTTTCTTGTTTGCAGCTTTAAAGATCAGATACAGAAGTTTTTCCTAAGATATCTGAACACTGCCTGGTTTCCTTGCCCTGGAATCCTATGTATTCTTTCTCTATTGGCAAGAGTAACTTAGTGGAACTACTGCTGTAATTGTGTTCCTGATGTTTATTCTTCACTGTCACTTTTTGAGATCACTGCCCAAGTGATGATTCCAAATCATTAGAAAGCAGAAGAATCTATTAATCACTACATTATGCTGGTAGTTTTTCCTTACTCTTTGGAGCAATAGTATTCTCTGGTTTGGTAGAATGAGTCCAACATTTGTTTGCTTGTTGCAAATGGACAAATTAGCATCTGGTCTTCCCTGCACACAGATTTATACAAACACATATACCTACTCAGTTTACTTATGAGAATTTTGTGAGAACTATGAGAATTTAAATACCTAGTATTTGGGGGGGTTTCAAATTCATTTTGGGTAGTTAAATTGTAACTTCCTACAGAAAGTGTTTTCACACATTACAAATGGCTGGCTTGGCAGGGCCTGTGCAGGTCCCAGTTCTTGAATTGTCTATCTGACAAATCTGTTGGCCTGTGAGTGTTTACAGACAGCTTGGCTCAGTGGCCATACAGCCTTGCACAGTTTCCATGGCTCTTCCCTGCCTTCTTCAGTCTCCTCACTACTTCCTTCAGTTCTTTCCCCTAACTTTTCCTTCTGTATGTGTCCTCAGCCATGCACTCAGCTTGTCTGATTTTATGAATGGTATTTATGACTTCTTTAGAGTTATTGTTAATATAAAAAGCAACAAACCATTTAAAAAGATCCACAATCAAGATAATGTTCTGCCAAAACATGGATTTAAATTGCACCTAAATGTAGACTTGCTTTAGCTGCAGGAACTTCTGTGTTTCACAGATTTTTGTTTCAAATGTGAAACACATCTTTGATATCTTTTGAACCTTAGCACTTAGGGCAAAAAATCAGATTCTTAAAAAAGGAATATCCCTAAGTGATCTTACATGTAAACTAGCATTAAAAAGCCTACTAAATGCCAGAGTTTTAATATACGATATTGTAAGTTCTTGTTCATCTGAAACCTACTTTAACAGCATATCTCTGCATTTTTTTTCACACTTCAGCCACATCAACTTTTTACAGATTCTGGTTTTTGCCTTTGTATTTTACTATAATTCATGTAAGGTTGATTCAATCTGTGTTTCAGTTTTCAACAATCTGTATTTCAGTTTTCAATTTTAGACTTTGAAAGGCAAGTCTGATAAGGCAAATGGTGCTTTTTTAAATGCAACAATCCAAATGCAACACGATTATTTATGTTAAATCTATTACATTTAACAATTGACTTCTTGCAGTTGAATTGGCAATGATTATGGACCGTTTATATGGAGGTGTCTGCTATGCTGGCATTGATACAGACCCAGAGCTGAAGTACCCAAAAGGTGCTGGCAGAGTGGCTTTCTCCAATCAGCAGAGCTATATTGCTGCTATCAGTGCTCGCTTTGTCCAGCTCCAACACAATGACATTGATAAACGGGTAAGTAAAATAGCATGGAGCATACATAGTTTGGTTGTTACAAAACTTTACAGTTATTTAAAAAATTGTGATTAGCATTGTGTTGGAGAACACTGTAAGTTCTGTTCTTCAGATGACATTTCTCAATTTTTTAAAAGCTTATTTAAGATCTAAAGCAGAGTGAAAAAATACTTTAAACATCTTAAATAACTGTTTAGTGCTAAACCCAGAAAACAGTTGATTGTAAGTTCATTTGTCCTTGGTTCTCTTTTGAATTCCATAGGTAAAGTTTCATAGCATTTCCCAGCTACTTTCTCCTCTTTTAGATGTTTGCTCATTGTGCATCAATGGCTTTTAGTTTAGTGACTACTTGTGTAGCTTTGCTATTATTTGGCACCATTTTCTGTCAGAAGTGTAGGTCTAGACTTGAGGTCCGTAAAGCAAAGGTTTATTGTAAGTAAAATTGGTCATGCTGACCTCAAAAGTCTTGAGAGTTATTTAACTTAAACCAAATGCCAAGAGATGCTTGACAGGCAGAAGGGGGGGAAATGAGATGGTTTTGTTCAGTCCATGTGAAATCCGTAAAGGGCTTCTCAAATATGGAGTGAAGTTACAGCATTCACTGAAATTTGACTTGAACACGTTAAAAGAAAACATTACTTACTTTCCAAATTTTTTTCCTTTAGACCTTCTGTCTTCACCTCTTGATTACACATACAAACAACACCCATGTTTTTGAAGGCTCTGCATTTCAAATTATTTGAAAGGACACACAGCATGCACTGCTGCTGTGTATTTTTCTGATAGGGAATGACTTGTTTTTTCCTTAATCTGGTGTAAATGGTTTCTTCAGAAGTCAGTCTAACAGATATTGAGTGTGTCTGTTATGTGCAGTATGCATATAAAGCCACACAGCTGCAAAGTTCAAACTATTTTGACTTTGTCTTTGCAAATCTGATTTGTACTTTTTGTCAGATTTGAAGAGGTCATGGAGTTGTAAGTCCTCAAACAATTTTTGTATGGTCCTTTATACCAAATTACATTAACTAAGACAAGGCTATTCCTAAACGTTTCTTGTTCATTGGATTCTGAAAAAATCTTACAGAGAGATTGAGAAGATTACTTTTGGAGTCTTAGTCACATGTTGAACCCTTTGAGATTTATATGTCAGCCACGCTTGCTAGGGGTTTCTTTCTAAGCTTTAGGGTAAAGCCACAAAAGGTGACTAGCTAGCAATTTTTTTCATCAATCTGTTTTTTTCACTTGGTGGACCAATAATTTAAGTTTATTTAATTATCTTTTATCTGTTTTTAAAATAGATTTATGTGTGAGTTTGAAGAAGTATGAAGTCTCTTAATGAGTCCTTAAATCTTAATTTTTAAGTCTAATAGATTGAAATCCCTGAACTATGCAGCAAATATTCTTAAAAATATTTTCACTAGTAACCAATGCAAGAAAATAAGAGGGAGAGAGAGAGAAAGAGACTATTAGAAACCTTCACAATTCATGCTTGGGAAATACGAGTAGGTGGGGATCTAGAGCTGTGCTCGACACTGGACCTGCTTTCTTCCAATTTCATTTGAGACAGTGCTGTTTTATTTTACATGATGCTTCTAATTTTAGTGATATGGCATCTGATATGCAAAATGGCAGTTACTCAGACTTGTTCCATGCAATACTAGTAGCAGGGTGTAATTAAAAAAAATAGATTGGCATCCCTAGCTGTTCCTTAGGCGAGAAATATAACTCACTATATGAGCTTTACTTCAAAGGAGTAACATTTGTTCAAGTGTGATCAGGATAAGGTGAAGCAAATTCAGCATAAAGCTGAATTTTTGTAGGATGTTTCTTGTCTTTCAGGTTAGCATCTCATTCTATATTTCTTTAAATCTCTTCGAATTTAAGTGTTGTAACTAGAGTCAGTTTTTCCTCACAATATACAAATTGTGCCATACTGACACTTACGCAGTTACAGCAAAATTATTTATAATAAATGTATACTTCATTTTTTTTCCATCTTTTCTAGTGCAGTTGCCTGTACTTAAACCACTTTATAAATAGCATCAGAGAGCCTTAAGAATTAGACATGCATGAACTCATGATTTCCCTGGAATTAATGAACATTCGATTTAAATGTGTAGGCACAATTCATAGGAACAGACTCAACTTCTGTAATAGCATTATTGCAAGTGCCTAGTCATGCATCAGTCCTGCTGTGTTTGGCATAAATGCTTTAAAAACAAAAGCATTCCTGCCCCAAGTTGTTTACAACTGACTCTGGGACTAAAGTCAGCAGCTCTCTGGACTATTTGTGATTGATGGCAAGGCCCTAGTTGGAACTACAGTGAAACTTTGTTGCACCTCAAGAGCTAAAATCTTTAGATAGTGTTTTTTGCCAACAAAATAGAGAGTATTTAATACAAGTGCATTTAATTTTGTTTAATTTGAACCTCTTATTAGTCTGGTCCTACATTTTGCAAATCACAAAAAAACTGAAAAGACAAAAAAAAGTCTTCTGTGGGAAAAAACCTCTGAAACTCGCCAGACCTCTGAAGTTTAGAAATATAATTTTGTTCATTATAGTTTTTCTTCCTAAATGCTGCTCTCATGGTCTGCCCCCGTAACAATTCTATTCACATTCCTGGTTTTTTTCTTAGTTGAAAAATCTTTGGAGGTGCTATTTTTACTGTTCTTCCATCTTAGCACTTTGCCACACCTAACTTTTCTAAGGAATGTTGAACAGTTATGAAAGCCCGCCCTTCTTCCTTGAGATTTTCTGACAGGTAAAGTGCATGGTATGAAAATTTACCTACCAACCTCTCGGGTTAAACCTGCATCAGTTGAAACCCTTCAGTAGAGCCAGAAAGAATGGAAATATTGGGGATTTTGTTCATGCCTAGCAAAACTATGAAACAATCTGACAGTTGTTTTCGTGTCCCTGGTGCAGGTGGAAGTGAAGCCATATGTGCTGGATGATCAGATGTGTGACGAATGCCAGGGCACTCGCTGCGGTGGAAAATTTGCTCCGTTCTTTTGTGCCAATGTTACCTGTTTGCAGTATTACTGTGAATACTGCTGGGCCAGCATACACTCCCGTGCTGGGCGGGAGTTCCACAAACCACTGGTAAAGGAGGGAGGTGACCGGCCCCGCCACGTCCCGTTCCGCTGGAGCTGAACCCCGGCCGCACCCAGCAACAAGTACTGGAGTCAATAAAATTGAGTGAAAAGAGAGCGCTGCCTCAGGGCTTAGTGTTCTGGAAATCTGTGCATTCGTCCTCGACTTTAATGAAGATATGGGTCTTTTTATTACTATTATTATTATTTACAGTCACATTACTGAACTCAGTGTCCAGTATAATACAAACCGGCAGAGTGTAACTGTACTGATTTTGCACTTTGATTCACACAAACATCTGCTTGGTACCTTAATTTCCTACACAAGACTTGTCACTAGTGACATTATGTAGACTGCCATTCTCATCAGTCTTCACTGGGCTGATGTGTATGTGATGAAGATTTTTTTATTGTAATTATAATTATTTTTATTTTTAAACTGGAGCATGCACTTATTTTCAGAAATTTAGACTTGCCCCTAGCAGATGACTTACCAAAGGTAATATTCACAAGTAGGTGGCAGATGTAGCAAAAACTTAAACAGATATTCAGCAATCATTAGTTTGGGTCATTTAGAATAGTAATAACCCTTAAAGAAAATAAGCCTTTAGTTGCTCTCCATTTTGACTTGTAAGGATGATACCTCATAAGCTGGATCAGACTTTTTTCTTTTGTTTTGCTGAGGGTTTTTTTTGTTTGTTTTGTTTTGTTGGGTTTTTTGTTTCGTTTTGTTAGGTCTTTTAGTGTTACGTAAATGTATGCTGCAATAGCTTTTGCTGCTATTAAAATGGTATTACTAATACCATAATACTCTATTCAGGCTAGGGTATCAATTAAAAATGAATATGTGATTAAAATAGTGATGGCTGCTGAAAGGAGATCAGTATAGCATACAGAAAAGCTTCCAAGGAAGGTCAATATTTTTTGACTGCATGTTTACTTAATCAGGTTGCTGCATGCAATAAATTTTATATATGTCTAATATAAAACCTGCCCACAATGCACAAATTATGAATCTACGTAGGCTACAAAATGCTCAGTAACAAAAAAAAAAATTGATTACTGACTGGAGGAAGGCATGCCTCAGTAAATGTAATGCTTCTGAAATTAGGATCAGCCCATTACAGAATGACCTATATTACAACAAATATAAAAACTAGCTGTAGGATATTCTTAAAAAAAATTGTGGATGGTAGATGAAGTACTTTGCGGTGCTCTGTTATATATCGTGCAATTTATTTTATATAGTAAAGTGATTATGTCTAGTACTGTGATCAAACTTAACTGTTAAAGCCTCTGTATCTGACATTAACACATTTTTGACAGTTCATAACAGGTACATAAACAGAAATGAGCTCTTAGTTACAATCTCTCTCCTAATGCTTGCATTATTTACGTAGCTGCAGACCTTGTCCAGAAAACCAAAGAGCTCATGCTGGCGTACATACACTACCAATTAGCTAGTCTGTCAAACTAATAACCTAGGCACATTTAAGGAAGTTAGGAAACAAAGTGGTGCTAAAGAAATGTCTGCATATAAAAGTAACATGAGATGTCTGCTCTGTGGATGTGGCGTTATCTCTCTAATCCCTGGATGTATCCTGTGAAGCTTGAATACAATTAAGACCTGCTAACACAGTGGACATTTTTTTAGCATGAACTATGGGGCTGCAGATAGCATATAAATACAAACACACTTGGTATACTAATGATTGTGAGAATGTGTACACTATTTTTTTTTTCTTTTTCCTCCTTTGTTTTTGCAGTTCTGGGGACAATCTGACTGGATATGACACCGCATAGTAGATTTAAATGTTCTGGGTTTTGTTTGTTGTGATGTCTTTCTTTGTGTCTAATTTAGTAAGTTGGTTTTCCCAATGTTTAGTTGCAAGTATTGGCTTTGAAAGGGTTTTTTTCTGTTTTTGGAGAAAAAAAAAAAGAAAAATAGTTTTTTACTGGTTTAAAATGCTTATTATAATTATCCCTTTTGAAGTTACTTCTGGGCGGTTTTGTGATATTGCTTTTCCCAGCCCAGGTGTCTTTTCTGTTCTTTTTCATCTGTACAAGACATTTTGTTATGCACTACTTTTTGTATCTAGACAGTTTTCAACAGTCGGCTGATGATTTTTTTTAAAGAAAAAGGCATGCTTTCTGACTGACATGATCTTTTGCAATACCTCAATTTTGAAATATAGGAAAGAAAATGATATTTTCTAAGTAAGTTTATTCAGAAAAATATATATTAATTTAATTCTGCAAGAAAAATGATTTAACAGATGGGTAACTTTATTTTTTTCATGCTTATTTGAGTTTTTTTGAAAATGAAGAAGTTAGAGCTTTATAACTGTAATATTAAAGATCATAGCTAACCTACAGAAGTCTACCTAATTATGTGAAAGAAGTAAACCTTTTTGAAGAAATACCCCTCTTTCATGTAGAAAAATACCCCCAGAGAGAAAGAGAGCGAGAGAGAGAGAGAAGCTGGAAAATGTACAATATAGCATAACGTTGGATTAAATCTGAAACAAAATCATCATAAAGAACAGGTGTAAACACAAACTCCATTTGGTGCTGAAAGTTGTGAATAGAAGGTGAAAAACTATTTTCCCTTAATTTGTATATTTATAATCAAGTGTGATTATGCACGACTGACCAGAATTGTGAGAGTTCTTCTGTTTGTATTTTTTTAAAGAGAACTTTTTTAGTTTATTAAATTATGACATGCTCCCTTTTGTTTTGTAAATGAATGTGCCCCTGAGTTGTTAATATGTTATATTAAAAGAGGGTCCTTCAAAAAAAGTTATTTTTTAAAATATGGAGTTCTGAACTGCAACTTGACTAAGAAGCCCCTGGGTACAACAGGTCCTATTGTGGCCTTTTCTGATGTGAGACTTGAACTAGTCGATTTTTTTGAAGGCTAACCTAACCTCGACTATTTGTTGTTATGTGCAATACTGTTTGTACTGTTTGTATAAAAAAAAAAGAAAAATGAAAAGAAAAAAGGCATAAATCTTTATTGCAGATTTATTTTCATTGCAGACTTTAGACATTGTGATTCACTAAAATCATTTTTCTACTGTCAAATATGTACCTTTTCTTCATGCTGGTATTTTTTCAATAGTAATGTAGCCTTTGTACTGAGACAAATTTTCATTGTTATTTTTAGAAAGATTTTTTGCTAAGAAAAAAATTAAACATATTTACATATTTTTCATTTTTATTTCGTATTTTCTTTAAGGAGTGCTTTCTCAACCATTAATATAGTTGTTTCTGGGAGAGACTTTCATATCTGGTCAATGTCATTAATATTATTTTGTATTTTTACTTGGAATAAATTAATTTTATGATGCTGATTCTTTAAAAGTTTATTTTTTTCATTTTCAGTTATTTTTGAAGCTAAAATCTTTGTAATATTGTTACTAAAGTGTCTAGTTTTTTGAAATGCAAAGCTTTATGTATTAACTTGCTGATGTGGTTTACAATAGTGTGGCAATGATGAAAATGGTTGGTTATGTAAAGTGATTGGAAAATTGTAACAAAGAATTGGGCAATAAAATGACAGAATGAAGCAGAAAAAACGTGATATTTTGAAAAGCCTTTTCCTTTATCAAAATGATTTAGGGAGATAATAGGGATGTCACAGTACCAGTTCGCTGTCTAGATTTATACACCACCAGTGTTGATGAAACACTTATTGCCGTTATAAGGAACTAAATCTATTGAACAATGGGTTTTTGACCCTGCCCATTCAGCATAACTCTTCATTACTTTTCTTGTCATGGTCTCAATAAACTCTCTTTTCAATAGCCTTAGATTGAACCTCCTAAAATATATATTCTTCATTGTATTTTGCCACCGTGTTATTTATTTAATGAAATTGCCCCTCTCCTGCACAAGTCCCTCTCTGCATGCATTTCTCAGTGGCAGCGTGGAGCAGACTCAGTGCCCACAGCATTTTCTAACCCAGCCACCCCGCGTGGGTGGGAGCTGCCAAGTTAATGCAAAATACTCTCTGTCCATCCCCTGGTAGCAATGCAGTAACTCATATTGCCACCACGTCTGAACATCTGTTCAGCTTCTTCGTCTTTCTCCGTCCTTCTCTGCCTCTCTTGTGTCTTTGTCCTTTTTTTTCTTTTGTATTGGCAATACCAAGGGCCAGTATAAAAACACTTTCCACCTCCATTTACATCACCTTTGTTTCCCTATGCAGCCAGAAGAAACCCCTTCCTGAAGCCAGTGACTGTTCTGGCACCTGAAACAATCCAGACTAAAACTGGTGTTGCGTAAACAGGGCATACAATGACTTTCTCTAGACAAAACTCTCGCTTCCACAAGTTGCTGATGACCTTTTAGACTTGACTTCTGCTCGAGTGTTAGAGTGGCTTGTCCGTGACTTGTGGGAAGAAATGTGCCCAGAGTTGGTCCATTGTGTATCCTCTGTGTGTTCAGTTCTGTAAGTAATGTATAGACTAGATCAAATAGTGAAGTAAAATTTAGACTCAAATTAGGTACTACTGGTTGGAATGTACACAAATTGCAAACAAAGGAGATTAAGGAATGAAGAGGGAATAAAAAATTCCTGCTAAGTGGTACAAAGTTTATGCTTATATTTCTGCCAACATGCTTGTATTTTATAGCCTGCTAGCAAGGCATGGGCTAAAACAAATTGTATTGCAAATATGCAGTTAGCAAATAACTTTGCTGATTTCACTATCTGTTAGAGTAGTAAAAAAAAAAAAAAAAAAAAAGAGAAAAAAAGAAAAAAAAAAAGGCGCTTAACTGGGAAAAGCTCCCATGTTAATATTTCAGTATTGTGACATCTCTACTTGCAAGGTATGAGTGAAAGATTAGTCACAGATTTGTAGAAATGTCTCTTTTGTTTATTCTGGCTTGTATGTAGTTGCTTTTATGCTAGTTTGTATGATGTCAGCTAAACCCTTTTTCTTTTCCTTCCTTTCTTTCCTTTTTTTTTTAAACAGACAAACTTCTTAATCTCTGCTGCTATAGTGTTCTATCATACCACAGAGTATTTTATATTCATGTTAGTGACTACTCTATACCCCAAATGGGTAGCTGGTCAGAAATCACATTGGTCACATAATTCTGACACACTCAAATTTACATGACAAAAAGTTCATCAGTAAGTAGAAAACCAGGGTGCTAACAAGAGATAATTTTTGCTCTTTTTTCTTTCCTGGATGTAGTTCTGTTGGGGTATAAAGTATTAGATATTTGTAATTTTACTGTCAAACTAATGGACATAACTTTTAGAGCATTCACAGCTAAGATCTCTGTACTTGTTTTTCAACTAATTTTAAATGTACTGTATCTTTTATTACATGTTCTCTTAGATTGTTTTTGCTAGTAATTCTAACAAGGCTTCTTCCTTTTTGGCTTGGACTAATGCTTGTATGGAACTGCAGTACTGTGACTAAACATGGAGCTCAATGCTGCTATTGCTTACAACTGCTTAAACTTTGTAGTTTGGACTTTATTTTTTTCTGTAATAACTTATTAAATATAGTTGTATGAAGTACTGATATTTGTCATCCTTTGCACATGCTAAGGAAATCTTGGGATATGCATTTTGGGAATGTAAACTACATACAAAACCCCCAAATCTTGTACTGGAAAACTGTTTACTAGATAAGGTTAAGCAAAGACACACCTTACATACACACAAACTGTCTTTTCTAGTTATTTTATAATGCAAGTATATGATCCACTTATGTATTCTCTCTATAATAGAAAAGCCACCTTAAAGGGTATTTATTATGCTGAAGTGAAAATAAATACAAAAATATATGATGGGAGATATTTCTGGGAATGTAGAATCAAGTGCCTTGAGAAAAGGAACTGTAGAATTATTTTCTCTGAGCTAATGAAAAGTAGCTGGCTAGCATACTGCACTCTTTTATTAGCAGTTAGCAATGGTTGCAGGCAGAGATTAGACTGATCAGTTAAGAAAAAAGCACTGCAACAGAAGTTTGTAAAGGTGTATTTTTTAAGAATAGGAGACAATTAAAGCTCAGCAACAGAACTGTTTGGAACACCACATAACACTTCCTTGAAAAATGTGAATTCTTCTATGTCAGGGCAAGTGAAGGCCTCAAGAACAGTGCATGGTCTACGTCACTGCTTTCTTTCAGTGTCTACATAAATGCAGCTCAAGAGCCCTGCTGGAACTCTCAGCACTAGACATTACAGGCAGACTTGTTTTCAGACAGGTGGTGAATAACCATAACTTTCAGGAGAATGGTCTGACTGCTCTGCCAGGAGAAGTGCTTTTACAAGGCAGGGATCTGTAACATTCATTCTAGGACTGAATGAATGGATGAGAAGCTGTAGGCTTCTCCTTCAAAGCTAAATTTGAGAAGGGAGTTCTTAAAAACACCTTCCAATTAATTGCTTAGAGTAGCCTCTCACTGTACAATTTAGTTCCAAGTCCATCTGGACAAAAATCAGTCTGAGTTTAGCACCTCCTCAATTTAAGAGAGCAGTTGTGGGAAGAACTGCAGCCCCTCTGGACCTTCTAATCCCCAGTCTTTCCCTTCCTGATAAAGTCAGCCATGCTGCTGGCAAGCTACACTGATACTGACAACTCCCTTTTCCAGCTGATAACATTTACCACAGCCTTTGCCTGCATTAAAAGAAGGTTGCACTAACTTAATTTAAACCAGTGCACTTAAGTACAAAAGGCTGCATGGCCTCTTTTGCTTCTGGTTGGTATGTTTTATTTTGGCAAACTTAAACTGAACTAAAATAGTCACCTATGTGACTGCTGAAGCGTATTTAGACATGCTCCTGAGCTGAACATTTTTGCACTCAAGGCACCAAAGGAACGTGTGCCCCCTCACATAGACCTGCAGAAAAGCCAAAGCTTAGCTCTTAAAAGCAGTAATCTGCTTTCCTCTGTTTAGCAAAAGACAAACAGCATGAGCACAGGGGGAGAATTGCTGCGTTTTCTCCCAGGGATGAACCAAGAAAGGGGTTTTAAAACAAGAAACCTATGTAACCTGTTTCCATAAAAATGTTACAAGCTACTTGCAAAACCCTTATAGCACACAATTCCATTATTTACACAGGACAAAGCTGGATGCACCAGCTGCACACACAGATGATGCCTGTTCAAATGAATCCTCCCTCTACCCTGGGGCAAGCAAGTTTTTGCAGTTTATTTTGGGTGACAAACTGCACATACAGCAATTAGAGAAGGAAACATGATAAAGGTCTAGAAATCTCCCTGTTTACCTGTTTTTGGAGGAGAAATGAACTATCAGCAAGTATAAAGTCATAAGGCAGGCCCTTGGTAAAAGCTGGGACAGAATTTGTGCTGTTCCATCCAGAGCACAGGAGCTTCCCAGTGTGTCTGTGCCCATCACTACTTGAGTACCTTGGGAGGCACCTGGGGCAAAATCAGTAAAACCAGGTATCAATTTAGGAGCTCCAGTGATGTTTATTTGCTACCAACATTCTAAAATCCCCTTTGAGCTGCTGGCCTAGCATTGCTTGGGCCTATGTTTTTGTGAACAGGAATATGTAAAACTGCTTGTGTCATAATACTTCTCAATTGTTCAATAACACAAGATCTACTTCGATTTCCCCGTATTTTTTTCACCTGCAGGCCTAAATACAGAAAGCACTTGCAAACGTATTTATCATGTTTTACATACTGAAGAACAGAGGTGTATTTCTCCTTCTCTATCCAATAGCCTGAGTGGTCAAAACTTTTGGGGGTATCTTTATTTTTTACTATTTTTTTTCCAAAATTTCCTGCACTATGGAGCAAGAACTAAACCTATTTACTCACGGTTGTAGCAACTCCTCTTAACTATTTTGTGAAACGCATTTTGCTCTCTATGAAGTGAAGAAGAATGGTCTTTGGAAGAGCATAAGCATCACCATTAAGGTAAATAATCAAAATGTTTGCTCACAAAATTATATGTAACAAGGTTGTGCCCTCTGATACACCTTCTTGACAGCTTTTCCAGTTTCAACATGTACCCACTGAAATGAAAGTCTGAAAGAGAGATAGAGCTGGTACAATTCATATGCAAAATAATTCTGCACAATACTGCCAAAAGTCATGGCAAAGATACATGATCTCATATGTTCTCCAAAATCTTTGCCTTTCAGAGTTACAAAAAACCCTCTAATTTCATTGTCAGACTACAGAACATGGTCAGAGTCAAATAACAAACGTGAAATTCTAGGAGATGGGCAAAATCTTGTTCACAATGTACCTAATTCCTGCAGCTGTATCTTGTGCATATTGTTGTAGTCAGGACCCACAGAATCACAGCATAGAAACATGTGCCAGAAATGTCCTGCTGAGCAATCTGCCTCTACCTTTCTTATTCTGCCTGGACCTGCATGCTACCATTTGTAAATGGGCAAATTTCAGTCACTGGAATAAGAAAGTGTATTTGATTATTACACTGAACTCAGAAACAGGGCAGAAACCAGAACCAACAAGTGGGTGTCCAAGTCATTCCTATGCTCCACCCTCTTAGTCCAGAGAGCCTTTATTTGTTTAATAAAGAAGTGCAACAATAGAAAGTAAAAGCCATACTCCAGTCACAGGCAGCACAATGCAAGTAAACAGTACTGTTGTGAGTATGAAACACTCTGTGTGACAAACCACCCTAAAAAGCAACTAAAACAGCCCATGCTAAAGCACCTCGAGTATCTCTGCATCACATTTACTTACAGGTGCCTAACTCAAGGACCAGGATTATGCTGTGGTCACCACAAGCTAAACAATTAGACATGGTGATGGTCAAATTCAACATCACCAGTGTAACTTTGTAGATTCAGCTTTGAGACCTTGACTTGTTTTTTCTTTTCTCAGTTCAGATTTTTTTAAAATGTGTACATTAGGTGCTTAGGTTGCTCTAATCAAAGATGCTAAATATTGATGCCAGACAACAGCAGAAAATATATACTCCAACAAGCACTGAAAAAAATTACCTACCACACAGAGAGAAATTACTCTAAAGTCTTGAAGTGCTGAAGAACCTGCACTCTATGAGGCAAAACATAAACCAATTGATAATGCAATCACACTGCCTTGCACCCCTCCATGCCCCTCAACCCAAACCTACAAAGGACAGAAAGCAAATCCAGAATAAGAAAGTTATAGCACTTTTCTGGCAAGAGAGTTTAGAGGCAGAGAAGTACCATTACTTTATGGCCATGTAATGAAAGCACTACCGTCAGAGCAGGATGGGATATAAACATGACAAACTGTAATAGTCTCTTGCTAATGTTTTGTTCTGGAAAAATCCATCAGATACCAGGAAACTTCAGTACTAAAATTCCTTCAGTAAAACTACTTCAATCATTGCCCTGAGAAGAAGTTTAGTGTGGACTATATAGCCAGAAGGCCAGAAAAAATCCTGGTCATGAGGACATATGACTTACTGAGTCTGGAAATCTTTACACCATTATATAACCCAGTAACTTCTGTAATTAACTCCCTGCTGTGTAATGGCTGTTGACATCTAATCCTCAATGAAACTGGGAGTTGTATGAGACAAAGGACAACAAATGCTAAGATATATTATATCCTCTGCATTTGTCAGACTATTCTTGCACGACGTATTAGAAGAAACCCTTAAATCTTAAATTTACCTCCATCCTGTGAGTCTTAGCTCCACTGAACAGAGCCTGTAGATTGTAGAGTACATGTATAAAGTAAGAAGAAAAGCAGGAAAGTGTGGGGATGAACCTCTTCTGCAGTTCAGACTTTTATTAACATAGTATCTGTGACTCACAAAAGGACTCTTCACACAAACATAGCTCAGTCTGCCTTTGACAGAGCAACTGCAGCCCTGAGCTGAAGATGTCTGCCACTGCCCTTAAGTAGGACAACCACTTTTGTTTGGAAAGGGATCTTAAGAACCATAATTTCTGTCTTGTGTTTGATTTCTTGTTTCTGAATGACATATGAGGGCAGATAGGTGACAATGGCCTTTCCACTGAGGAGTGATGCCAGAAATAGGACAACACTACATGACATTCTCCTTTTTTAAATACTACTCAAGCTCATGCTCTCCTAACCTAGTTTGAGTAGAATTTAGAACTATATTTATAGCAGCTTTTCCACTCTGGAAACTGCGTTCACTTGCAGAAAGGATGTTCTCTAGTAATTAAGTTGTGTATTATAAGCTGCAGTATTGCCCCTGAGCAAAACAGTTTGGGCTAAGCCTGCCTGCTTTTGATCCCAATTTCCTAATTATTATGGGTCACCCCCTTCACTTGTGTTTCTGTCAGGTGTGAAGAGTTCATGGGATTGGTTGTACCAGTTCTTTTCACAGGGGAATTAAGCTGCATTCAAAATGCTGCAGGAGGTAACGCAGAGTCAGCAAGTTGCGGTGCCCTTCTTTCAGACAGTCCTCTTAAATCATGCTCTGAAGGAGGGATGTAACAGAAATAGCATTAGTCAGAAGTGAACACTTCATATCAAATACTCAAGCTGAATCTTCGCCCAATTTCCAAACCAATTCCAAATGCACTATCAGATTAGAAATTTGGGGGGGTTTTGTCATCCGTTTTGTGATTCTTGCAGAAATAGGACTGTGAGAACAACTCGTTGGCCCCAGGAAATGGAGTCAGTAGAGTCACTCAGCTGCAATATGCAAATTCTGAAAACTTGGTTCTCTCAGCTTCCTAAAACTCAGGCTGTGCAGCTGAGCCAGAGCCATGTGACTGTGAATCTGCGCAGCTCTTGCTAAAATGGGCTCTCCCTGGCTATCTCCAGCACACACAGTGTTCTCAGAGTCTGAGCCTGTCATCACCAGCTGTACCACCTGCTTGGGCTCCTGGGGCCCTCTGCAGCTCCTCCTGTTACCGAGCCATTTACTCCTAATAGCCTCACCCTGGCAGTGGGACAAGGCAAGCAGGGAAGATGCTGGTTCTCTCTGGATCTAAAGAACATGATATCCCCTCTGAGGCTTCAGAGGGTGCTGATAACAGCCCTCTGTCAGTTCCACCTCCCCCCACGAGCACAGCCCCAGACACGCTCTAGACCCTTACACATAGTTCTCCTCAGATCATCCTTGCTCTGAAGTATGAACTGAAGCCTCAAGTGCACAGCTGAGGAAGGGACAGAGAAAAACCTTACTGGGCTGTCTGATGCAACCCACCAAGCTGCATGCTCCCATTTATTCTACAGTACCCAGGAAAATATGTCATAGGCTGAACCTCATTTGTTGCTGCTTTGCTTGGTGATATTTGGGGTGCACCTGGGAACAGCTGTGGATTTGCTGATAGTAGTTGTGTTAGTAGGGCTGACAGAAGTCCCCAGCTACTTGTGGCCTTTTCAGCTGGAGGAAGAGCTGAAGATGACAAAGTCAGCTAGGATGTAGTGGGGAGGGTGGTGTCCAAGGTGCTCATTTAGCCAGACCAACTCTGATGTGAAATTACACACTTAGCTGTAAATGGGAAAAAAAAGCTTCCCAGGAAAATCTACTTTTGCCATTTTCCCATTTTGACCTAGGCCAGGCAGGACAGGCTCTGCTCTTCAAGGGAGAGATGTGGTTAAAAAGGAAGAGAAAGAGAAAGGACTACATTGTACGGCAGTACTGTCTTTCTATTATGGGCTCATTCTTCCACAGCCAAGGGGGAAATGGCTGATGGCCTGCAGACATTTCTTAGTACAAGTGAATAAAAAAAAAGATACAAAAAGTCACTGCCCAGAGGAATGAAGAAACTCCCTCACTTGTACAGGTTATAGTGCAATACAGTGAAGGACCCATTTTTAAAAAAAAATCAGGACAAGGAATAGCACCTTAGATTTAAATATATTTCTGTTACTTACAAATCCCCCAAACAGTCCCTCCTCTCCCTCAAGATTTAAGCTGCTATATCTTCTCCACACTGCCCTGAACAATATTTATCTCATGTATAGCATGGAGCTGATGTAGTTTCATGTTCAAAGGAGCTTACACAATTCTCTCCCAATCCTGGTGCAAAAAGCAATTCCATTTCCAATACATCTCCTGGCTCTTATTCTGTACTGCCTTACTTAGGCTCTGCAAAACTTTTAGACTTTGTGCTACAAGCACCCAACTTCGTAAAAGTGTATGTAAAAGTTTTGCCAGTTGTCTGGGTTGCACTTTCATGCAACCTAAATGAGTCTCAGCTTTAGCAATCCACATTACATGGCCTCTGAAGTAAACCATCCCATGTTTATTTCCACCAAGGTATCTGTCCAATGCATAAATGACAGATCCTCACAGGATGGAAGCTAAAGCAGATTTGCTTTCTGTGCTGACAGAGCAAAGTAGGCTAGCAGTTTTCTACCACTAGGGAGTAAAGCAGAAACGTTGTTACATTTGGAGGAAGGCTCCTAGGAAGCAAGATTTGAACAGCTATAGAAGCCAGAAATTCCCCAGTCAGCAGGGCACTAAACACAAGACTGACTGACTGGAATTACTTATGTGCTTAAAATTACATGGACACCAAAGTAACTGCCAAACTGGGGCCAAGAGCAATATCTGACATGGTGAGTCAAAACATTCCCTACCCCAGCATCTACCCATGTCCCTGCTCCAGAACCTGCACAAAGACCTGTGCCATTAATATGTAACTGAAGCTCTTGACTGCAAGGCTGTGAAGGACCTATTGCTAAACATTAAACTAGACATTTGTCCACCTGGATGAAGATCATATGCATGCATGTGCAGTTCATCAAAGCCAGATGTAACCTGTAAAGACAAATGAGCTGGCCAGCAATCCTCTCAGATTTTCTGGACAGCTGTGTGCGTGCTTTCAAAGCGTACTCTGATGACACCCAGGACAAGCAGATTCCAAATCCAACTTCTGAATGAGGACATGAACCTTGGACTGAAGGAAATTCCTCTGGTTTCTTATTTGTTGAGCCTTTCATCTGCATTTGCTCCCGGCTGATGTAACGACACCTCATCAAAATGGTTTCTAAGAATATCATATACATTGCTCAGAGCGCCTGCCACATAATTCAGAGCTGAGTGCCACAGCACAGGGAATTAGCCCTTCATTTCCATTTGTGGCCCTTAGATGAGAGAGTTGTTGATTCAGCAGTTCATTTAAGAGAAAAATCTAATATCTGCCCCTTTTCAAATCAGGTGGGGAGCTGAAAATTCAGGGTTGGCAGATGAAGCAGACAGACTGCAGGCAGAGAGATTGCACCCAGAGTCAGGATGTTCTCTGGCATGATCCTATTTATGAACAGTGAACATGAATTCCTCCTTCTGTCAGTAGAGGAGAAATACATGAAACAGTGACAATATCTGAGGTCACAGCTGCAAAAGCATTTGAAAGTGAAATTGTTGGTGTAGAAAAACCTTTAGTACTGTCTTAATCAAATTTCACTGTAGGGTCAAACTGAAAAAGTAAAAAAGGATGTAATTAAAGTCCAAAACCGTTCCTGAAAACTCCTACTCAGCTGCTGCATAACCTTGAAGTTGCCTGAACTCTCTAGCTGACTAAGTTGCCTAAAGGTGCCTCTGCACAGACCCAGAACTACCCACTCTGGCAAAGCAGAGTAGGTCACTATATAATAGCTGCCTGAAGAGTACCAAAATCCAAAGAGCAAGTGCTTTTGCAGACCTTCATTGCACATTTTCATTTCCCAGCACCAAGGCTCCTTTTGTCTCAATTCATAAGAAGAGCTTCAGTTTCAATGACATATAAAAGAAGACAGAAAAAAAAAATTAGATGACTGCAAGGACACACAGGTGTGAATTCCAAGTGACATTCCCACCTGCTAAAGAAGGGCAAGATCTCAGGTGTGCTGCTGTCCACACCACTTCCTCTCAGCTAGTCCTGGTGAAGTTGCATTGCCAAGTATGGAAGCATTAACTGCCCTTGACACTGGGCAGGTTCAGAATTCCCCAACCACCCAATAGGCATCCAACAGCCTACAAAGATGCACCTGACCTGCTGGGTTTATGAGATGTTATTAGCTGCCCCTATATGCAGGACAGGTAAGTGAATGATGAGCCTGCCTTGAGGATCAGCAGGTCTAGTGGCCTGGTGTTATTTCTCAAAAACTTGCAATTACTAGGAATGCTTGTTAGTGACCTAGAAGGCAAATTAGAATAGTCCACCATGATGACACCAACAGTGTATCTAAACCTGGGCCACCCCCATGATAGAAATATTTTCTCTGATTACAGAGGACATTTTGGCAGTCACAAATGTTCTGAGGGAAACCACAATTCTTGTGTTGCACCTGTGGAATAATTAGTGACACTTCCTATGTTTAAAGTGCCTTGTACAGGAGAAGTGGGGTGAAGCAAAAATACATTATATGTGCCCTCCTATGATCACATCAGTCACTCTGTTTATTAAAATATTTTTGGAGGGACTTCCTTTAGCTTTTAAAACAAAGAAATTAAAGGTCAGAGTAATTGCAACAGCAACTGTCTTTGCAGGTGCTCCTCATCACAGCCTGGCACCAGCTCCATGAGAAGGAATTTCTGACTGCACTTATTTCCCACACCTGTGCCACCAGAGCTGACTTAATCTAATCAGTGCAGGTTTATTTGCTATGTCTTATGCTGCTGATCATAGTTAAGAAGCTTCCACTCCCTGGACACTTAATCCTGTGTCTCTGACAGAGTTCCACCTATCTCAGCTCTTACCTCTCTAATTACTACAGAATGCAATCTGACTTTACAAAAAACTCAAGTTGGAAAAAAAAATTAATAAAGTAGATCAGCTGGTAGAACTGACATGACAAGAACTTCTAGAGTAAAAAAGGTCATAAAATGTAGTCAGACCAAGCATCTCTTAAGCAACTTAATTTGCCCTAAGACCAACCGTTCTCCGGAGGCAGAGCACAATTTTATGGCCGGCTTTGTATGTTGCCTCGCTTTTTATGCTGACTGGACTCTCAGGTGCTGTTGTGACAAAAATAATAGAAAAAAAATAAAAGAAGGAATGGAAAATTTATATACTTCTTCAAAGGAAAGCCTATTTTGAATCGATTTGTTTGCTTTACAGCCTAAATATTACCACACTGTCAAGCTTGTGCCCCTCAAGGCACTTGATGGTTAAGCTTTGTAAGCAATCACAGGTGTCTGCTTAGGACAAGGAGTTCCTTAATTTTTACTAAACCTCTTCTAAGGCTTTTAGGTCCTAGTGAGATATGCAGGTATCAAACTGATTTGATTTTCAGCCAAACACAATCACTCACACTCCAGTTCCTTCAGAGTCAGCCACAACTCTGAAAGCACCTTGAACATTTAGAATGTTTGCAAAGATTTCCAGTCTCCTCCTTTCCAAGAGAATACTCATCAGCAGATAGGGTAGAGCACTAAAGATTCCTCTTTCTCAGGCCAAAGTGAGTGTAGTTAATTATCTTTGAAAGTATTTATGTTTCCTTAGTTTCTAAAGACCCCAAAGCAAAGCAGAGCTTTGTTAGGCCTGGCATTACATAAGGCAGAGAGAGTGAGATTCTGTCCTGAAGCGCTTTCAGTCTAAGTATGAAAAACAAAATGAGCACATAAAAGTAACAGAAGGACCAAAAATAAATGACTTGTGTGAGATCTTACAGTCAGTCAGGAATGCTCTGGTCTCACTTGTAATACTCAATAAACTCAGTGTTTTTTCCAAAAGAAAAGACTAATCAATGTAATGATCTCTTTCTGCCTCCATCTCCATTGTAGAAAACACATATTGGTATAATTTAATTTCTATATTTGACAATTATAAGGATATAAGGAGCTTTAATTGCTGGTTCTTTCTCACTGCATAAAGAACTGAGGTTGAAAGTCTGCCCCTATTTGAAAGAACTGTGTTGGGTAGAGAGGTTATGAACATTTCACATTTCACTGGCTCTCTATCCCCAGCACTGGATTTTACTAAGTCAGTGTTTCAAAGACACGGCTGTGGTGTCCAATAAGGACTATGGCAGCATTCAAACAAAACTTGTACTCAGAAGAGCACAATACGAGAAGCTTCTTCTCAGCAATATCCCGTTACATATACACTCTTTTCCAACTGAGACTGAATTAGTCAAAACCCATTCAATGCACTTAGGTTAACTCTACAAACCCCTTTGGATTGCAAATCAGATTGGCAGAAGCTGGAAGAAAAGGTTTGCTCAGACATTAGGAACAACTCAGCCGTCCAAGTTCAAAACAATTCTGACTCAGTCCGGCTCAGTTTCTGTTAGGCAGGTTCAAATGCATATTTTGTACCAAATAAAGCATGGATAACAGAACTGTATTTGTCTGCCTCTTGCACCTCACTGCTGCTGGAGCTGTAGGAGACAATGCCCCCCCACCCTTGACACTCACAGAAACTTCACCTTCAGCTTCCTGCTCGTAGATTTTCTGGTGGGGCAAGGCTGGGCTCAGTGATGCAGAGGACTCTTCAGGCAACTCTGAGTCTCTTTATCTTACCAAGTCCTAGAGTCAGTATGGTGAGATTGTTTCTACTTTGCAAGTTGTTCTGATCCAACCAGTCTTTTTTAGAAATGATAACAAAGTGGTGCTCTCATTAACACATATGATTAATTACTCTAAAGGATTCAATACTGACCCTTGCATTAACCTTTTTGCTCAGCTTTATTCTTGGAAGAAGAGCTAACAAGGCCCACTGGGCAGCATGCTGTCATCTTTTTGAAACAACAGGGATATTCTTTATTTACACTGAAAAGAAGATTAATAGAAAGTTGTGTGACATGATGTAATTTGGGGGAAACAAAATCCCTTCTCTTTGATTTTTTTCTGTATCCCCTAGTGAGTCAAGAGAATGTTTTTCATGTAGTTGTAGGTAAGTAGCAATTACATTACCAGGACTTTTTTGCACTTTAGCCAAAAGAAGTTTTGCTTCAATGTGCATAAAATGAACAGTCTGTGATGCAGAGACACGACCATAGTCTCTCTTCCATAGGGAAGCACAGAAAACCCAGACTACAGTGAGCAGCCTGATATCCTTACACTTTGACTCTCACACTCTTTACTCCCTATGATCCTGCAGACTGTGTTGCACTGTGGAAAAGTTTCAGGGTGAAAGGCATCCCACACAAATCCACTCAAATCCTAGTGGGTTGCAGACCTTAATACTAACATCACTGAACAATCACTCTAGTCCATAAAAATGGAAATAGGACTGGGACTGCTATTTCCCCCTGCTGTTCCAGCTGTGCTCTAGAAGGAAAGGACAGCAGCTGGTATTTGTGCTCTGTTATGCAACCAGGATGAGGAATACTTATTTCTGAATCCAGCTTTGGTTTAGGCATGACAAAAATACCAAACTGCTCAGAAAGAAGTCACAGGCATATGAGAAAGCTGAAACTAAAGGCATAGAAACACCAAACCTGTCACAGTGAGGGACCTCTGCTGGCATTTCCTCAGGTGAGGTTACCACAGGTCTGGACCTCTGGCCTCATCTTCAACCAAAGGGCAAGACACAGACCTGGGAGTCTTGAACGTCACTGCTCCTGAGCAGGTGTTCTCACTACCACAGATAAGTGAGAAGTATCTTGAGTTAGAACTAACTTAGTTACCCACTTTAACTCCCAATGAACTCAAGTTTTTTTACTGTGGTTCCTTTAATTTCAAGAAGCTGTGGACTCCAGGTTTTGAGGTGCTCCTGCACTGTGGAGTGTGTCCCACTGCCTGTGTGACTGTTCTGGGGCTAGAGCAGGGAACTGGACTGTTGCTGCAGAGCCTTGCCCTCCACTGCCCAGCAGTACAGCAAGATGGCTCTTGGACCATCAAACACTGCAAAAAAATGCATCAACTGCACCTCACCACACCTCCTCCCAGGACCTAATGCCTCACCCTTTCTACCTTCCAAAGTTTTGCTTTAACAGTATCCACCTACTTCATCTTTTTTTCCCTTACTTATGTTTCAGAAACTCAGGTGGCAAGAACACATCACGTACCAATGCAGGATGTCTCCAGCAGTAACAAATGGACTACTTTGGAAAACATAATTGCTGGGTTGGGGTTTTCAATACATCTCTGAAAACATAATCTCTTATAATTTGAGTCCTGACTACGCTACCACCTACTAACACACAGAAAGAGTCACCGAAGTGGAACTGCTCTTTAGTCTCACCATGATTAACACCTGCCACAGGAGATGTAAATTCCCTAGCAGCTGTGAGCTAGGATTAGAACAAGGTTGAGGTTTTAGTGGGTTTGGGTTGTTTTTCTCTTCTAATGATGAGGAAGAATAAAGAGCTTTAATAGACATGGAAGGCAATATTTTTTTCCAGTTTTCTCTTTTCCCATTTTTCAAACACAAGAGATTTTTTTTTCTCTTTCAGAATTTACTTTGGAAATTTTAAATGCTGATGAGGAAATTTATTGCAATAATTTTTAGAGCAACCTCCCTTCCTGTACTTCAAGTGTCCTACCAAATCTATTCTACATTAACTGCCTCCATCACTAGGTACTTCCTAAAAGAAAATTTACAGCTCATGAAATATTTTCTGCACATCTCCAGAGAACTGGCTGATTACATGGTCCCAACACCTTTTTGCAACTCAGCAGCTGACCTGGATGAAACACCTTGTCTCTGGACATCATGTTTCCGAGCAGCCAATGGTAATTCCACAAGAATTATCAGTCATCCATGGGAAGCAAAGAGATAGGACTCAGCCTTGCCAATTCCCAAACATTTAGGGGAATGTTTCTTGCTCCTCTCACCCCCCTGTAAAGAAGAATCGACACCTTTACACAAGAGCATTGAATTTCCAGCTATAATTCTACTCCTCATAAGGCCAGATGAAACTTTGAAATAGTGATGCCTAACATTTTTGTTATTTTGTTACTGTTTTACTTTAATGTCTGAATCTGGTGGAAGTATGGGTTGGGATATGTGGAAATAGCAAAATTTTATGTCTGTGCTGTAATGAAAACTTGTATCCAGATTACAAAACACTGTTCTAGTGGAAATCTTAAGGTTGTTGCAGACATAGACAGATCTTGATGCTTTTCAATCACTTTGAATTCCTCTGAGTGCTGATATACAAAAGTTAATGATATACAAAGCAAGAATGCATCTGAAGTCTCTCAGATCTGCAACTGATCTACTTCTACCATTGTGTCCTTAGCTTCCAAAGTCCTAATTAGCATCCGGTCCAATCTTTTAATGAGTCTGTAACATCACTTAACTCTGCAGCCACATGCTGTTCAGATTGCCTTTCCTATTTTAATGGGAGTTAAATTGGGGTTTAACTTTTACTCATCTCCCAACTTTCTCAGCTGTGAATAATCCTCACAGCTCAGTGACTTGGTGGCATTTGTTACCTGGGACATGCTGCTAAATTGCTACTCCCTGTCCTAACAAGCCCTCTGACTGAGACAGCTGACAAACGCCTAAAAACAAAATGAAAGGGGAAAACAGCAACAAATCCTCCTCAGCTTAATTGGGTGGTGTGAAAAAGGGGTTACTTCATCAGCCTTTGTAATTTTCAGGGATTAATTAAAGGATAATGTTTGCTGCAGAAGAGTTTATGAGGCAATAAATAGCTTTTGCGGCTGATTAAGTACCAAAGCAAAGCTGATAAAGGCATCTAATAATTGCAAAAGCCATTTAGTGCCTTGAATACATCTCTGCCACGGATGGAAGTCTTACTCTGTGACATATCAGCAGCAGACTAACGAAACGGAGAGGAACCCTCCTTGCCTTTAGAGACCTTGGGTGGGTAACGAGGAAAATCCGCAAGGTGTGCAACTCGGCCCCAAATCCGGGCTGATCCTCACCTGGCAGGAATCCAAAAAACCGCAGGTGAAGCCGTCAGGTTCGCTGCTCTGCAAACGCTCCCGCAGCCCAAAGCCGCGTTCCCGGGCCCGCCTTGCCGGGGCCTGCACAGTCCCCAGCCCTGCCCGCCGTGCCCCGGGCTCTGAGGCCAGGGCTGGTGACCGGAGCTCACGATGACAAACCCGGGAGGGGGTGAAATGGGAAGACGGGGATTTGAGGGCGGCTTGCACTGGGCAGCGGCGACCAGTGGGACCTCTGAGGGCAGGGGCGCTGCGGGGATCCCACACCGTGCCCAGCCCCGCAGCCATCACGGCCCCACAGGCGCTGAGGGCCCGGCCCTCATCTCCTCCTCCCCTGAGTGCAGTGGCAGGAGCCCGAGGAGCAGGGAGGGACTCGCGGTTCTGAGGCCCTGTCTGCTGTTCTGCCATTGGAAGCATGAGGGATAGCGAGGGCATGAAGGTAGGGAAGGGTTAGGTTGGTTATTAAGACAAGGTTCTTCACCCAGGGGGTGGCTGGGCACTGGAACAGCTCCCCAGGGAAGTGGTCACAGCACCAAGCCTGACAGAGCTCAAGACCTGTTTGGACAATGCTTTCAGGAACATGGTGTGACTCTTGGGGTGACCTGTGCAGGTCCAGGAGTTGAACTTGATGATCCTTGAGTCCTTTGGGTCCCTTTTAATTGAGGATATTCCGTGGTTTCATGACTCTCTGAAGGCAGCACTGGCTGCTGCATCCTCACGGCCAGTGTTGGGCCTTAGAGCTCGTGTGGAAGGACTGTGGTTTCTCGGTGAGGTTTCTGTGCAGGTGCAAGAAGCTGCAGGGTGTTTGTAGCCATCTGCCACTTAAACTTACCTGAATTTTGAGACTGGCTGGTTTGTTTTCTCTTTTGGGGTGGCCCAGCAGGCTCCTGTGGTGGTGGTCAGAGCTACTTTTCCTGCTTAAGTGGGAAGGGGATGAAGAAGCACACACCAGGCTCCCAGGGATAAGGCATTCTAATCTCTTCCACAGCAGTACTGCGGTGACTTTGCCAGCTGTGACCACATCTATATTGGAAGCAAAAATGCTGCTCAGTGGGAAACTGGGAGAAATAAACCAAACAGAGCCTGGGAAAATAGACTGACGGCAAGTGCATCCCATGTCCCTTCCTCCTCCTTTGCTTTCCCTGCCCCTACACAGCCGCCCATGTAAACTACCATGGGTTTTGGCATTTTTTCCTTTGTTTGCTGCCTTGCTCTTCAGCTGATAAATAATAGGCACAGCCAAAGAGTGATGTAACTTCTAACTGTGAGAACACAGAGTTCTGAATTTTATAAACAATAATTAACTACTGCTGACTGTGCTGGCCATGAGAAGCCAGAAATGCTGATCACATCTTGCAGCTCTCGCCAGGGCAGCAGAGAAAGCAGAAGTATCAACTTTGAATTCTGCCACGTTGTCCTTTCCAGCTTGCAAATGAACTGATAATTTAACTGATATGATGCCTAAGTGAGTGAGCTTTAAGTTAGTCATAAACACAGACAGACACTGGTGGGCTGACACTGACTGCTGGTTGTTATTCTGCATGATTCCTTCCTCTGCCATCTCTTGAAAACACATACTCCTAAATATGAGCATGGGCCACATTTTAACTTCATGCCCAGATGTGAGCTTTGCCCATGTTTATATAGGTATCCAAATGTGTCCAAATGAACACAAAATAGCACCTGAGTACGTAAAGTTTAGCTGACAAGACTGTTGGGGTTTGTGAGTGATGATACTTGCAAAATGGAGGCATCAAGAATAAACACTTTAAGTGTCCCAGAAGTGTTTTATAATTTGGAGTGTGTGGAGGCAAGGGCAGTGTGGAGAAATAGATACGAATACAGAGCAGCATTTTCCTAAAGGCACACTTGTTTTGGTAATGCAAAGCGAAAAGTCAATGTTGCTGTTAAGTGAGGCAGCTCTGATTCAGAAGGAAGGCAGGAGTTGGAATGCGTCATTTTCTGGGAGTTGATGTATTTTTAATGTCCTCTCTCTGGCTACAGCAGAGATCATGACAAATTCAAATGACTTTTTTCAAGCTCTGATTTTGCAAAAGCAGATTTTAACATCTGCGTTAGCTCTTCCCTTGGCTTACCATTTCAGATTTCTACTTGAAGGCTTTATTTCTCAGATGCTGGGCTGTGATTGATAATTAAATCTCTGTAAGAGTGCAGTATGAGTCACGAGAAACATGGTCAGAATACATAAATGTGTATCTGGAGAGTTCAGTATTTACTCAGAGAGAGCTAACATTGAAACAGCAGCAGAAAGCACACAAGTTAACCATAGGAGCTGCTTGGGCCGCTACACTGAGCAGTATTCCCATTTTCTCAATGGAGTATCTAAGCACCCAGCCTGCACAAACTGTGAAATGTAATTACCCTGACATATGGGAAATCTCTGGCAGGCACAGCCTTGGCATGGATAGCACAGCATAGCCCTGCAAAGGCCCCTGGAACTGGAGTGTGCTGGAGACATGGCCAGCATGTTCCGATAGCTCAGCTATTTCTGAGCCTCTGCCTCAACTCCAGAGCAGTTCACTTTGCTGTGTCCCTGGAACAGCCCTGAGGCTGAATTTATGGGTTCGAAGTTTCTGCTCTCTGGCTCAACTTCCTTCCCTCATCTGAAAAGGGAAATTGAACAGTAAATGTTTTCCTTTAGGATGTGCAACTTCCCTCTTACAACTTTGCAAATCCTGGTCTGAATTTTACTTTAAAAGAAAATATTGAAGGTCATCATCTGTAAGAGTTTGTGTTTGTTCATTACTTTGGAAGTTGTCAGATACCCAACTCCAAGCTAGCTATCCACAAAACAGAGCTAAGAAAACAGAACAAGTCTTGAACATGTTATTTACCATTTGTAAGCAAGCAAGTTAATAAAAGCTTTGGTACGTGAATGTTTTCATCTTAGAAGTTTTCCAGTTTCTGAATGTTTTCATCTTAGAAGTTTTCCAGTTTCTAACATGGCTTAGAATTTGCCCTACTTCTGCTTAAGGCTTAATTAGAAATATGTGCTCTTTGCCTTACAACCTGAAGAACCATGAGACAGTAGGAAAGCTGGGGATACCACTAATGGTAAATGTAAGCATTTGTCTTTAAATCTGGTAATCTTAAGGTAAAAGGTAAGATTTGTAAAGATAATGGACTAAAGCAAAAGACTCAACTTGAACTAAATCACTATGTATACACCTTGGAATGCATATTCAGTGTAATTTCACTTTCAGCAAGCTTGGAAAAAAACTTTCAAAAGCATTAGGGAGAGGGATAAAAGAACAACCTAGAAACCCGCAATAGTCATAAGTAAATTTGCAGAAAGCAAGCAGATTCCTGCCTAAGTGAATTCCAAAGGTAACATGCATGGAGAAAGACTTGTTAGATTGAATTCGTAGTTAAACTAAGTACAACAGACACTGCAGAAGATGTGTTTATGCAGACCTGGTGCATGTTTGCAGAAGGTAGCTCTCCATTTAGTTTTAAGTAGAATTTCAAGCAGTCCTTAAGTTTGGTTGAAAAGCAGCATTATGTGTACAGTTGTTTCAAAGTCATACCTTCCAGCCCAGAATGTGGTCATCAGCCAGAGGTACTTAGTTTTCACAGGTTAACAAGCTCTGAATCAGGAACTACATAATTTGGAGGTCTGGATTTGGTGACTATTAGTGGTTTTTTGATGCTATTAAATGATAAGAGAGACTAGTTTGATTCAGACAAATTACACATAACGCATCAAGCCTTGAATATGAGGCAGTGGAGCAGGTTGCCCAGAGAAGTTATGGATGCCCCATCCCTGGAAGTGTTCAAGGCCAGGCTGAACATTAAGGCTACAAAACCCCATTTTTATATACTTGGTGCAACGCTCCTGTTGGTTTACATGTCAACACATTAATTCATAGAACACTTAAGATTAGTCAGTACATATAATAATCTTGAAATAGTTATTCTAAGTTCTGCCTTCCCCTGTTTTCCAGGTGCAGGAGTCTTCTTGATGTGATATCCAAGAGAGCCATCGCTAAAATTATTATGGTTGCATAGCAACTGCGATGTGATAAATAACTGGTTTAAAACAGTCCTATGCTGTCTATTTCTTTAGCAACAGGACCCAGTTTCTTACCACTGTACCTAATAAAGCTCTTGAAGAAAAACATATGCAGGTTTTATGACTAAAGAAGCTTCTTTATTCAAATATCTCATTATTTCTAGGCAATTACTGCACCAAGTTATCTTCAAGTACGCATTATTTCAGCATTGCAACTTCTCTGCAAACACCACCAAGCCCCATCTTGTCTCCCCTGCTTGGATCATCAGCTGAAAGCACAACAGAAATAGTCTGAAGGTGTAAATTAATCAATATAATGCTCATAATCCAGCTGTAATTTCCAAAAGCATTAGGTTTTTTAATGTAGCCAGATAAGTCTTCTCTACAGAAACAAAACTAAACATGGACAAACTCAACGTACAATTTATATATTCCCAGTTTGTTTTATTTTCATGGAATGCTAATTTAGTTACAATCTGGCAGTTCATAACTACTGAAATGTGACATTAATTCATCTCCAATGCTGTAGAACTGTCTTGATTTATATAGTTTTAAAACAATCTTATTTTACAATAGTTGAGGTCTCTGGTGGTTTTTAAGCTCTGATGCTTAAGCACACAGCAAGCTACAAACCTTAGGTTTTATATTTATACATATATTCTATGTATTCAGACAACTGCTGTAAGTCATCTATAATTTAATATTTATAAAAAGTGCATATACTGGTACATATGCACATCTAGAAACACACTTTTACTACTGCCTCCCTTTTTTATAAAAAGCTGCATAACATACAGCCATATTATTCTCACTCACTGCTATTAAAGTCTTTTACTATCTTTGTTACACAATTTTAACTATTCAATTACCTCAAACTGAATGTAGGTACTTCTATGTATATTTTCTCCTAAAGAAAAAAGTCCTCCCTATTTCCTTTAAGAAGCTTTAAATCATGCATCAGTTTAGTACACAGTCACTTTTAGCATGGATTTTAGAATCCTAGACAGTGTAAAATCTACTTCTGGAAAATGTCTGTCTGTATATTTAATTTCCTCTTTTAGTTACAAAAAATATATAGGATTGAAACATACGGAATACATGCATCTCTCAAAGTGGCTATATTCTAGCCTTATAGATAAATTAAAAAAGTACACCCCTGCTAACAGGATGCAAACATGGCCTCAAATAGGCCATTACCTGTATTTCATAGAGCTCATTACATTAAAAAGTTCAAGTCAGCTGTTCTCACAAGATGGTGTCAAAAGACTGAAGAGCGTGATATATTTATGGCCAATATACAAAGGTGGGTGCACAGGCCTAGTGCCATTCCATTATCCAATACTTTCAAGGCTTCTAGGCTTTGCCTCTGGTGATATAAGTCCTGAAATGATCTGAATGAAAGCTTAAGTTGAAAATTACTTTTTTAATGCACCATAAAAGCAAGCTGTGTTTAAAAGAAAAATGTACACTGAACAACCTGAAGTACTCACTGAAACAACTGTACAAAACTATTATAGATACAGAAAGAAATAATGGTGGACTTAACTGCAAACACAAGTAACACTTGTTAACAAATGTAAAAACCTGCTTTGTTTTAATTCTTCTACCAAGTAAGAATTTGCAGCTGTTCAGAACAAGTAAAATTCAAACCACCTCACAATGTTTACATTTAAAGTTTTTATACAGTGCAAACGTTTAAGACAGTATAACTTCCCAGTGAAACAGCTGACACTACTTCGTGCCAGTCTTTTGAAGATTCTTCTTTCAGTAAGTCTATTTACACATTAAGCTAAAGGTTCACTCTATATGCTTTGAAGTTTGCTGAATATCAGCAGAAAAATATGTGAACTAGCAGCAGTTGTATTACAAATATGTGATGGTTACTTTAATGAATGCATAAAGTTTTCAAGACTGTATTCAGTGTCATACTGCTCTTGATCCCATAGTTCTCCAAGGTTTTCGAGTACTGATTTCATTGATGCTTTCCCAGAAGAGGTAGAGGTATCTGCTTTTTCAGTTTTGCCATCCTTTGTAAAAGAAAAAAATTCCTGTTAATATACAAATAATGTTTTCAAGAAACTAACAACTTCTTCAAGTCTGGTAATTCTTCTGGGGAAATATCACTTCCTCCTGTTGTTCAGAGAGCTGTCTACTATTCTCATCAGTCCAACTTACGTGTTCGTGTGATTAAATTTTACATTTCAAAGCAAAGGTTTTCCCTAAGCTGACTCTATTTTTGGTAGGCATTTGTAAAAATGTTTCTTTACCTTGTCAAGAGTGAACAGATCAAGAAGCTGCTCTGTTCCCATGCTCTGTAGGCTTGCATTTTCTTGGCTGATCACCGTATTCGCAATATTCATTTTGAACTTTTGAAGACCCATGATCTTCTCTTCCAGAGTTCCCCTGGTTATCAGGCGATATACATTAACAACACGTTTCTGAAAGAAAAAAAAAAGTCACACTTAGCTAAAAAGTATCATCTTAGGCATTCAGGAAAGCATTTCAGTGTTTAGCATGGACAGTCTGGAAGCAGTTTGTTTTGGAGTTACCCTTCAGTAATTGTACCCAGTCTGCCAGACATTAAATGGAAAGCACAATACTATGCCACTATATAATAGAGGCCTCTTCACTTGCATCTATACTCTGGAAAAATTCACTGGTTTTTACAGCTCTAGGGGAAGACCAACAGCAGTCATTCTTGCCCTGTCCAAGCACTAGATAAAGACAACCCTGTGGGCTGTCCCATCAGCTCAGGAAGCACTGAAGAGAAGCCTTACCAAGTTGGGGACAGGATAAGGAAGTAGGCACTTAGCAGCTGGCATAGTTGCAAGAAATAAGTACGAATGGAAGCTTGGTGGGAACCCACAGATATCACTTTGTTTTGCATTACAATCTCTCTCAAGAGAGTTCAGCAAGAGAAAAGCCACCCCGCTATGGGAAATGAAGAGGTTTTCACCTGCCCAATGCGATGTGCCCGATCCATGGCTTGCAGGTCTCTCATTGGGTTCCAGTCATGTTCCACAAATACAACTGTGTCAGCCCCTGTCAAGTTAAGGCCCAGACCACCAACATGAGTGGTGAGCAAAAGAACATCTATAGACGGGTCATTATTAAACCTGCATACAAGAAGAAGTTAAGGATGGTAACTATCATTTAAATAAAGAATTTATGAACCTCATCTGCTTTGAGGCAGACAAAGCCCCCAGGTCTGCCCTATATAAATAATGCAGTTCATTAAAGCTGGCCTCATAGTGGTTATGAGGAGGTAATGCATACCGGGAAACAATGGAATGTCTCTGCCCAGCTGGGATGCTGCCATCGAGTCTTAAGTAAGTAACTGAAGGTAACTGAGGTCTGAGAAGGTCGTGCTCCACTATATCCAGCATACTCTTCAGCTGGCAGAAGATAAGCACTCTGTGCTGGGCCACAACAGCTTCTGTACCGCTTTCTGAAGACCCACCATTCCCCAAACCACAGTCCAGCAGCAGCTTCAAGTAAAAGAACATTAAAGTGTGTCATTAAAATGACTGTAGATCTCATGTAAACGTTGACATTCACTGATTATCAAAAGTAGAAATTACTGAAACAAACTGCAGAAGGAAGTATGTAAATGACAGCCACTTAAATGACAAGAAAGCAAAGTTAGGCTTCCCTGTCGAACTATGAAAAAGTCACCAGAAAGCCCTTTTCTTCACTGACTTAAATTCTGTTGCAAGTAAAGCTATGTAATGCATTTTAACTTTATCAAAGGAAGTGGTCTCCTGTATAATGAAAATGAAAAAAAATTTCTGCAAGAAGAGGGACAAGAATAAAATAGAAGTAAGATTTTTCATATGCTGACAAGTTACCAAGTTACATAACGTCGCCGTGAAGATTGTGCTTCCCCCTCCCTCTTGAATTACTGAAAATAGGGCATATCCCTGAAACACCCATTCTTTTCCATTTGCTACTTAATTTTATTGAAGAAGAGTTTTCATATTGATGAAATCTTAAATAAAACATCCTGAACTCGACCATCAGGAGAGACATTTAGGAAATTTAAGGCACAACACATGTCTAACTTACTTGTTTTAAAGCAGACAGCTTAGGAGCATGTTGGATATCTCGAAGGGATGAATTCTGAGCTGCAAGTTGCTCTGTAATTCTCTTGTATTCTGGATGTTGGGTTGTGAGCACTAATGCTGGATGGTTGCAGAGCTTCCGTAGGTACTGCAATGCCTTTAATTATTTAAGAAATGAAGTTCAAAGAAATAATTAGCAAGAACACAGTTACAGGAAAAGGATTAACAGAATTTGATTTTAAGTATAGGGACTTGGTCACATTCCACAATCTGGACTTTATGGTGTATTTTCATCACAGTTGCACATTTAAAATCTGCATTTCAAATTGTATCCAAACACTGTTACACTCACTGTGATCTTGGTCCCTCTTTCAGGCAAAGTGCAAAGATTACCATTTCCCACACTTTCATCTAAGTCTGTGCTAGAGGAAAAGGGTTTCGGAGCAGTGCAGAGCCTTTGAGAGTAATTGTTTCTTATCTGCAATTTTGTAAGATCATGAACCTTCATAAATTCAGATCTAACCTTAAGGAAACATTTTGTCCATGTTTTAGAACCATAATGTTGAAGTGTAACAACTTCAGAATTACTTCCCTCATTCTGTGGTTTTGCACTTTCAGTACTCAGTTTTAACAAGTGCCACAAAACAGCTGAACACCATTTGAATGGATCACGTTAAAAATACAAGACAGTTATGCTTCGTAAGACACAAACCCTTAATTTAGACATAATAGCTGTACATCACATTCCAGCCATAAATACTCTACTCAGATCATATGGCCACAAATGTCTAAATTTACTATTTTGATTTTCATTTTTTACTAAAACTATAAATACAGTTACCAAAAATGTATGTATTAGGTAAAGAAAATTACTGAAAAAAAACTGTACCTGAAATACATGACCTGTAGATTTAAGCTTTGGTTTTTCAGTTTCTTCATTCAGTGAAATTGAAGAAACTGTTTCATCAATATCACATTTGGCACGAGACTTGGCAAAATCTTCATAAAGCTGAACCTGTAGATGAGACAAGAGAATGAGCGTGTTTTTTCCCTGACAGAAGACAGTCCTATTCAGAGTTTAGTTTCAAGTTAAAATTGTGAATTTTCATACATAAAGTTATTTCGTATGTAACACAAAGCAAACATTAACAACAGAATCTCTCGCAATTTATTTTCTTTCAACTTGGAAAGTGTTACTGAAAAACAATCTGCAGATGCCTAGATGTTGTTCATGAACAATGCCTGAAATCAAGCTCAAGAAATACTCTATTACTACAGGACTGGAATTAGTTTTTTGAACACATACTAGAAAATCCTTTTAGTACATCCAGAGAATGTCAGAGCTGATATCAGACTGACAGAGGAATACAGAATTCATGCCTTGGTGGTCTTAACTGTGTGTGCTGAAAAATAAACTTTCAGCCACTTTTTAAGCATACCTGTAGGGGACTGAGAATACAGTAATAATCTTGAATAATTTTGGGTGGAAGATCTTGCAGCACATCCTCTTTCATTCTTCTTAGCAGGAATGGCAGGACTTGGCGGTGCAGAGCTTCCATTGCAAGCACCCCTAGTGAGAGCAACAGCAGCAGTGTTTTAGAAGAAAAACGTTCTTTTCAAAACATTCAGGTCCCCCTCACTCTCTGACACTAGAACTGACCACACTTTTTATTTTCATGAGCAGTTCTCATCTAAAAGGCTAAAATAAAAACCAGAAGATGGAACATTTGATCCTTACCAGCCTCTTGTTCTCGACTGGAGCTTCGGGCATCTCTGCTTGCCAGGATGGGTTTGCCGTAACGAGCCGCAAACTGGCGTTCGGTGCCCAGGAATCCTGGCATTAGGAAGTCAAACAATGACCACAACTCCAGGACGTTGTTCTGAACATAAAAGAAACATTTGAAAAATTATTTCTGAAAGTATTAAGTTGTTGCAAGGTATCAGAAAAAATTTCCATACATATTTAAAACCCTACAAACCTCACACTACAAGCCAGTCCCAAGCTGCTGGAGCTTGGTGGCTCTTTCATCCGAGTCACAGAAATATCTCTGCATACACTTGAATGCATAAATGGACTTCCCACTGTGTCCAGTGCCTTAAGCCACACCCTGAGTTCTTCTGGTTAGCAAAACCCAGGACACACCAGCAGTCTTAGTCCGGGGTGAGACAGATACTGCACAGGAAGTGACTAGGACAAAGCTCAAAATCTGGAGGTCTCAGAATTGAGTTTCTTGCTAATTTTACTTGAGGCATAAGGAAATGGTCTCTTCCCTGCCTGACACTTAAGAGAGGAAGTGGTAGAGAAAGTCTTGCTGCCAACTTTGGAACCCCATTAATACCACAAAACCTGCATTTATTCCCCTGTGCACAGGTATACCAGGAAAGAGAAATATGTTGTTTTGAGCATTTAGCAGTGAAAGGCTGTTTTACAATGTATACTTTGAACAAGACTGTTCATAAAAGGTACAATAAAACAGAGTGCAAGACAGATTTATCTTATTTGTTTCCTACTATTCATCCAAAATAGAAAATCAGTTACCTGGATTGGTGTACCAGAAAGAATTATCCTGTAATTAGCAGTCAGCTGTTTTACTGCTTTTGACAGCTTTGTTTTTCCATTTTTTATTACATGGCCTTCATCAAGAATGCAGTAATTGAACTTAATATTTCTAGAAAAGAAGAACACAGACTTAAGTAACATTTATAATTCTAAACTATTAAAAACCTCAGAAAACAAGCCAATTCTTACCTGAAGAAGTCAATGTCATTTCTCACAACATCATATGAAGCCACTATGAGATTGTGTCTTTTCACCTGGTGCTGCAATCTTAAGAAAAAAAATGAGTTAATTGAAGTATTCCTTACACAAGTTATTATTTCAGCCTTTAAAGGTACCATCACAAGTGTTCCCATGCCCACAAACTATGCTTCAGTAGCAGTAGTAGTAAAGTAAATAGAAAAATTCCATGTGTGATATCCGACTCTAAACCAGTTATAAATGCAAGATGGGTTACCTTGCTCTCTCAGTAGGAGGTCCCGTATAGTGCAATGGATTAAGATATTCCTTTGAGCAAAATTTGCCCACTTCATCCACCCAGTGTCCCGTGAGTGTCGGAGGACACACCACCAAGGAGGGAAGAGGAACACTGTCCACCAGTTTTGTTCTTGCATATTCCTGAGCCCTTTAAGAGTATAAAATAAAGTTTAAAAAAAATTGTTTTTCACAGAAGAGTTGAGGTGGGAAGGGACCTTTGGAGGCCACCTGGTCCAACCCCCCATCCAAGCACAGCTATCTACAGTCACAGTTGCCCAGGACTCTATCTGGCTTCATTACCACAGATAAGACCTATCATTAAATTCTAAGACAGAATGTTATTTGTTTAAGCTTACCTGAGGCAATGATCCCCTGCAAGAATACAAATGGATTGCAAAGTTTTTCCTAAGCCCATGTCATCACAAAGAATTCCATGAAGTTTGTACTTATTGAGAAATGCAAGCCAGTTCACTCCATCCTGAAATCAGAAAAGCAGAGTGCCTCAAGTAAAAACTGGCTTTTTGCTAGTTGAGTTTCAGTTCAAACATCTGTATGTTCAATGACTCAGCACTGCCAAACTAGGAGCTGGTTTCCCACTATAAATGCATCCACTACAGCCCATTCACTAAAAGTAGGGGGAATAAAGGGAACAACGAACACCCAAATGGTACAGTGAGGCCTGGCTTTGCAGTGCTGGGCTGCCACAGTCAGTGTTAGCAAGGCACAGCCCGTTGGCCATTCCCAGAAAAAAAGGCAAAATTCAGAGAGCAGAAAATATATAATTAGAACAGCATAAGAGTCATGCATTACTTGGTTTGTTCTTCCTTATTAAGAGTCCAAGACACTGCACAACTGAAACCAAAACACTCAAAAAACCCACAAGAAAAATGCCAGTACCTGAACAACTCCTACAATTTCATGAAATCGTATCAGACTGGAACTTCTAAAATAAAAGTATAAGCTGTTACCTGCTGGTATTTTCTGAGCTCTGCTTTGATTGGTACTGGAATTTCATAGTTTTCCAGTTTTTTCCCATCCAGTAATTGTTCCAGAAAGTGACGTTCTTTAGCCTTCATTCTGATTAATTCTTCAGACATGTTTGGTGGGTCTGGTATACCAGCCTAGAATATAGAATAACATTTTTAAAGCAGTCATGTAAGGGCTACAGGACTTAACTGCCACACAGAGGAGAAGAAATTAAACATCATGCTCACTCAGACATTTTAAACACATAGTAAAGATCTGCAATCTTCTCAACTGTATGACTCCCAATTCAGGATTTAAATACTATATTTAGCTACACTTGTTTGATTACTTGCACGTCAAAACATGCTGGGTTGTAAGGTGCAAGAGAAAAATCCTGCCCCAAAAGGACACATTGAAAAGATTGATAGAAATCACACAAAAGATGGGAAATTCTGGTCACACTTCTAAGATTCTACAAAGAGTGAGCTATTCTACCTCAAATCAGAAAGTTCATCTGGCTGGCTAGAGAATCCTATGACACCCACTTCTCTTGAGTCACAAGCTACCATCCAAAGTTTGATGGACTCTTCTCCTACTTAGTAGAATTAGATCTAAAATCATACTGAAATCCACAGGATGAATCCAAACAGTTGGAAACTGCTAGGAGAAAGAAAAACCTGAACCCCTTTAGGCTTGTAGCAGCAGACCTTTACTTCCTAGGTACTCCCCACACCAGGCCAGAAGCCCAAAGGCAGCATTTGGGGGCCAAATATGCTCATTCTTGCTTGCTAATAACATACAGTAGTAGCAGAGGCACTGCTATTTTCCCACCATCACATCTGTCATCCCATTTTTCTGGGCCACCTCCATCTTTAGTCAGCTTTACTTCAAAACCCAACTTAGTAATCACTTACAGACGGCTCCTGGCTAAAAAAAACCTCTATCAAATAATTCCACCATGTGTGTGGTTAGTAAGGAAGGGGGATGTTAATAGTGCCCCAGTATGGTATTTAATACATACACAGGGACAGCAGCTTCCTTGTTCTATGCTCTGCCTACACTCCCTTCTAGAGGAACTTATCTGCAGTATGAACACTATGCCAGGTAATTTAGTTGAAGTATATTGTCAACTTGCAGCAGGATTGCTTATCAATACAGGTTTGATCAAGTTGAACCATTTATCTTACAATCCTTCTCTCAGTCATACTTTCATTTTTATGGTTGCAGGAATAATTAATTTGAGCATAAAGATGCAGGAAACAGAACACAGTTAAGTTCCCCCAACTCACTTAATGCTATTTATTTATTGTTAAATGAAACTCAAAATACTGTTCCATGACAACACTAGTGTTTTCTCCCATCATTAATCTGCTTCACTCTACACTTGCACATTTGTATATTTAATATAGCTCAATATCTGCTACTGAACCAGAAAGAGAAATTTAAAAGCATTTCTTGCATAACTATAGAAAAGAAGTATGAAGTGATCATGCATATGCACGCAATTAATAAAACAGGTACAGTATGTTTTTAAGAGATGCTCACTAAACTTCACTAAAATAGCTTTAAAACCCCCCAAACCCTAAGCTGTATGTATTCCACAGGACTGTGTTTAAGATGTGTATGAAGAAGGGCCCTGGTACAAATGGCACTGCAACTAACATGTTAGAAATTAAGTTCTTTGCTCACTTTCAGCTTATTTGATATCTCAGTGTAAGCACACAAATAAGTGCTCTTGTTAAGGCACATTGCTGGTTATCAGATTCTAAGGTTCTATTATGTTAAATTAAAAACTGAAATACTAAAAAACCCATTAAGCTGACAATTGTTTTTCATTATTGCTGTGGAAATTCTAAACTGTCTTCTATTACCATCTGGTGGTCACATTAAGTTACTTAGAAGCATTGTAGTCCTTGATGCACAACAATTAGAAGGTGTCTGAGGAATGCAAGTTGTAGCAGGAGTGAAAGACTGAAGCAGATCTGTACTGATTGAACAGTACTGCATCATAATACACAATATTTTGCCTAAATATGTAGGGTGGTGCTTTTTGATTTTAAGAACTAATAATAAGTGACCCTACTTATCCCCACACTATTTGTATTACTGTTATTTTTGATTTTTCTTTTAAATCAGTACTGCTTTTGCACATTTTGCGCATTACTCTTGACAACATACTCAGCAACACGCATACCTAAGGAGAGTACACAAAACTCCTAAAACTTTTAAACCCAAACTAAGAAAAGCAGCATTACACACAAAATTAATAAATTTACCATTCAATTTTGTGTATACAGCTGAAATGAGCTTCTTAGAAAGAAAAATTTTATTTTAATATTAAATTAGAAAATTCTAACACAGGGTCCAATTTTGCTCATTTTACTTATAGAGGACACAGCTTCTATTACCTGATATGGACTCAACACCTATGAAACCAGTTACTCATTCAGCATTTAATAAGCCAGAAGCCTGGACTTTGCAGGTGGTGGAAGAGTCGATACAGGACAATCTCCATACTCCATGTACTTACAGCTCAAGCTTACCTCAAGAGGCATCAGTCTAATAAGTGTTGCAAAGCACTGAGTGGCCATAAAACGTACACTGTTTGTCTGATCACTCATTCTGCCCAGAACTGGAACCACTAGAAGGACAATGTATGGAACAATACCAACATCCAGCTGCTCCATTACACCTGCAATGGTTATTAAGGAAACAGCTTTTACCATTTCAGGTTTGTCTGACAAATATACACCCAGGAGATTTCACACTCAGTGAGAGCCATTAAATGTTACACTCAGGTGAATGAGATTTGTAGTAACAAAGCAATGCAGAAGCAGGGAAATCTGATCTACCCAATTACATTTAGCCAGCAAAGTGCCTGGTTTGAGAAACTGAATACCTCCACCAAAACATCACTTGGCAGAAAAAAAATAGGGGCAATGGAAATGAAAGTTTCTTCTGTTTCTTTCTGCAGGAGAAAAAAACAGCTTAGTATTTTATTTCATTCCTCCTGCAATTTTTTTCAGGCAACAGTTTTTGTTCATCCAAATGAAGCAACAGCAAAGAAGTTTCTGCATTTTTGAACACGCAAGCAAGGATACACGCAAGTGCTTCAATTGCTCCTTCTTGTTTGGTGTTGTCATCTATTGCTCCCAGCCATGGTAGAACTTTCTCTAGAAAGATATTCATTGTTTCCATGGTTGCTATTTTGCTCATAACACCCACACAACGGGAAGCCATGTGTCTCACAGCAGTGCTGGGATGTTGAAGGCACATGTAAAGATGAGGCAAATGCTGTATTAACTGAATAAAAGAAAAATGTGTGGAGTAAAGGTTAATAAGAATTATAAACAAATCAATGATTTTTTTTAACTACAGAGTCTTTTAAAGTCATTTAAGAAAGCTTAAAATGTCTCCTTTGCAAGATGTAATTGCTTGAAACTAAAAAAATAATTTCAGAAGAAAAAGGCAATTTGAACTTTGAACATTTATTACTCCCCAATATAGATAAAATTCAGAGTAACAAAATATTTAGCATTTCAGTCAAAATGAAAATTAATGAAGCCCTTAGTTAGCAAGGAAGTGTTTCACACTGAAAATATAGTACTAAATATCCAGAACTTTTCATGAAAAAAATAATTCCTTCTTAAATACAGATACACAGATTTAAGAATTCCTTCCAGCTACCAAATTTGTCCTAGACTCATCCCCTTTGAGCTTAGGCAGATTAATTACTCATGTTGGGAATCTCAGTAATTCTGTGTGACAAGAAAGACACCCAGAAGGAACTCTGCATCTCCCCAGTAGGGTATACACGTCTTTGGTGTAAGTGTCCTCTTTTTAATCAGTGCAGAGATTCTTTTGTATCAGATGCCTAAACAAACAGTCAGGTTTTTGCTAGTGTGAAAAGTCCCTGAATACCACCTTTGATGAACCAAGTCCAGCCTCTTTGACTTTCTGGGAATTTTTTTTTAAACTGCATACAGTATTAGCACCACCAAAACCAATCTACACAATAATTACATACCACATGTATGTGTATATCTATAAAATGCACATATTAAAAAAGTCTTTCCATATCATATGCTAAATACACTCAAAATCACTTCAGTATTTTAAAATAGGTAAGAAAAAATTCCGCATGATTTTTCTCAATCTGCTCAGAATTCTGAATGAATTCAGCCATTCATTATACCCATTCTTTCCAGAGTTCTGGCCTACTTATTCCGTGCATGTTATGTATCTTTGTCATCCTGTAGCCCTTCTGTGTTTCTTCTAGAGCTATTATACTTATTCTGAAATAGGGTACTACAGATATGCTAGTACTGAAAATTGTGTCAGATGCAGGCATAAGCATGACTTTTTTTCTGTTTCTTCCTTAACTTTTTTTTTAACCAGTACTTTACTGATACTTTCACAGCACTATCCCAGGTCCAGGATTCTCTCCCAAGTAGAAATAGACAATTCAGAGAAAGAAACCATTTTTTAATTAATCAAATCTAGTCTACTTGAGGGTAAAATTGAGGTTTCCATAATTTTTGTATTCCCTGCACAGGCAGCCTTTTTGACAACCTTCAGCCTGGTACAGAGTAGCCAGGCAGTAAACTGACTTTATTACTACCATTTTGTCCCCACTATGGCCACAAAACTGCATGTCAGTTTGTGCATTGTAAGTCAAATCATTTCAGTCAGCCACATAGTGCTGCATTAACCACACTTTCATGAGTCCTTTCATACAAACAGAAGGCATATTACCAGTCTGTTCTCCAGGTTCAGGAAATACAGGAATAGAATAAAATAGAGCAGAGATGGTGATTTCAGTGTAACACAATAGCACAAATATTATCATAACTCAAACATTGGACACAATCTTGTTTGGGATTTCATCCAAAAAGGGGTAGGCCAAGGCTAAGTTTTTAGGTAGCTGTTTGCTTTTGTAGTTTATTCTACGACCTCCATAAACAACTACAGAATTTAACATCCTACAGAATAAAGGGAAAAAATCAGCTTTAAAGCTGAACATCTTGACTGCTGAAGACTATGCCTTCAGTTTATCAAGACTAAGACAGAGGACTTGGAGAAGAGGCAGGCTAGTGAGTTACTGAAACACCATTTGAGCAAAATCAGGAAAACAACTGAAAAAGAAAAATAAATACTTAAACCACTAGCAATAAAGGGACTGAAGTGTTTCATACAAAAGCTGATTACCAGAGGATGGAGCTGAGTATCCATCGAAGCTGCTGTTGTTTCAAAAACCTGCAAGGAATTCACCAGCTCCTGGGCAGGAGCATCTCCTTTTTCCAGTAATGATTTTCGGTCTGGAAAAAACAGAAAAGGCGTTCAGTTTAAGACTAACATACTGGCCCCAGCCTACCACCCCTCCCTGCTTAAATCAGAAGTGTAATTACCAAAATTATTTATATGAATGTTGTTCCTTAACGAACCAACCATAGCATCCCAGAGATGTGGCAATCCTGTTGCCATTTCAGCACCAAAGTGTTTTGCTATAGTAGATAAGGCAAATTCAGCTCCTCTTCTCTGTACAACATAAGGTTTCTGAGCCTAGAATTAAAAAATTTAACAGAGAAGTGAGGTTAGATACATTGAGGAACAATTATTACCAAGGGTGACCTCTCATTACATCAATTCTGGTTGTACGTACAACACATTGACCAATAGGTTTTTTCCCAAGTTAATTCCTTTGTACATGTAAAAAACCAACAATCTTCTATATCCAATTATTTACAGTCTATAAATTTGAGATTTGGCCTTTGCTGATACTGGTCCATTTCAACAAGATGTTTTCCAAGTGGTTCTGGTTCCAGAACCTCAGATATTGTCAATACAGTGACACCAGAAACAGTACTATAGTAGAAAACTTGTAAGAAACAGTACTTGGTTTGTTGTTTATCCCCCTCTCCTGCTCCCACCCTGTTTGGCAAGCAGAATTAATGAAAAACACTAACAATTAAGAACAAAATCCACAACACTTTTTAAGAATCACAGTCCTGCCTAGAATCTTATTAAAACATGCTGAAGTTCTAAATTGATAAAAGAAGAGTTTAGAACATCCAGTATGAAAGTCACACAGACATTCTATTTCACACAGTCATATTTCATTTACTGTTTCTAATGCTTCAAGAAGCATCCAGCAAGCATTGAGATGACCAGCACTAATATGGGCAGGACACAGTTTGTGTTCTCTTGTGTTTGATCCACGTTTTGTGGAAATCCATCTGCATGAATTTATACTGATATTCATATTCTACAGAAAATATAAAATTTCAGGAATTAAGGTTCTTAATGACAAACATTTAAAACATCAAACATAAGCTGCTTGCATCACAAAACTTCCTGTTTCGTGATGCAAAACCCTGGCCATCCCTACTACAATGGTTTCAGCTCCAGTGAATTCAAAGTAATGGAAGGGAGGGGTAGATGTGCAGTTGAAAATTCAAGCTTTTTGAAAGGTACCTCATCAAGTTCTGTAGGAATGCTTCCACTGCTGCCTGTGGGGAGGTCTGCGATAGGAGCTTTTGGAGCTTTTGGAGCAGGACCTCGCCGACTTGTGATGGCAAAAGCAGCTTTCTGATGTCTGTATAGGGTAATTATTCCTCTGTGCTTAGTAACTGTGTGCTGCATCCCATCTTTCTCAGAGTTGGGCCCTGAAAGAAAAGGGAGAACAGCTGACAAAAATTTAAGCTGCAGTTTAACACATAGGGGGAAGTAAGAACTACCTACAAGTCATCTGCTGATTGTGCTTTAAAAAACCCTAATTTTTTCCACCCTTGAGGACGATGGCACTTGAGTACAGAGAAGAGTTACTGTGCTACGAGCACATTACAAACTTGGAATGAAAAGTTAAGTGTACCAACTGCCAGAAATTATAATTCAGCAAGAAGCACAGGTAACACTTCAATCAAATATAAAACATTAACACTATTTTATTTCATTTCATAAAACATACATTATGTTCTAAAGTTTAAACCAATTTATGTTCTGTGTCTTTAAAACAGTTCAATACTTCTGTCACGATACACTAAACTATGCCATCAGTATCTTTGGATTTGTTGATACTTCTATTTATACTGAAGAGCTTCATTTTCAGTCAGGAATGTTATTCTACTCTGAGATAAAGGAGGACACATTCATTAAGAAAGAGTAAAATGTACAATAGTCAAACCTTAAAGCAGGTTAGAATCTTTCAGAATCAAGATCTTAATTGGGTTAATCTGGGTTGTTAATTCAATCCATACATTGTCAATAATGGACAGCCATTAAAAGAATCCATAACCATTACATGCATAGGATTATTTTATTCATTTTGAACACTGTCCTCATCTTTTTATCTTATGATTAGTCTATGGAATGTAACATAAGTCACACATTTTTGATAGGCTATTTAACTTCCATTTTTACTCAATTTCAAAGAAAAGCTTAACATCTCTTAAGTGAAATGTAATCACAACTGGACAATAACCAAACAAGAGTCAACAGTTGGAAATTGAACCTATTTTATACATATATTTTCTGAAAACAAGACACATTAGTTGCATACAGTTTAAAATATGTAAATGAAATCATTATTAATAAATAAATACCCAGATGCTGGCATTTTAAAAATCACTGAAAACATTTCTCAGTCAAATACTCATTTCAACAGTTCAGAAGTAAGCACAGACAGGTATTTCGAATCCTGGCAGTCTCAGATGTCATACCTTTTGAGTTTTCCTGGCTACTCTGAGGCTGTGCAGGACATGCTGCCAGTGGGGTAAGATGTGGATCCACGCACAGGGAGTTACACAGATTTTTTATAATCTTTGAGTTGGGACAAGGAGACCTTGTTGTACACTGCTGAAGTAATTTTGCTATACATGAAGCCACATAGTTTTGTACAAGTGTATTCTCTTCTTTTTTGATAGCTTCCATTAAGGGTTTTATAACAGGATTTAGTTTTTCTGGAAGTTGCTGCAAGTTCACAACTGCACAAGCAGCAAAGGTATGGACTCGCAGATGCAGGACTTGCCATTCTTGATTTGTTTCTGTAACAGTCATTTGGACTTGCTGCCGTTTACTGTCCAACTGTTGCAGAACTTTCGGATTCAAAGTAAAGGATGATGTCACCTCATTGAAAACAGAAGTAACCTAACAGAAAGGAAAAAAAAGGTACAGATCTGTTTAATTTACTGTAAAACGGGATATCCTCATGGCACAACATGAGTCACTAGAACACGTATCACTATCTCCATTTTCCCAGTAAATAACAGGAAATGCTCCAAAGTGTAGTTTCTGGGAATCCTGAAACTGCAGATGAAAGAGAAAATCAAGTATATCACAGACATTTAAAGTCTAGATTCCCAAAGCTACAAGAGCAGTTTATGTACTCCTGCAAATTTAGATTGTCCCGTATCTGTTGGTTCTATCTAGATATTCTGTAAATATGTAAGCATGTGACAGATTAGCAAAGCAGAATGTGAATACAAGAATCCAGAAAGGATGTGCAAGGTCCTGTGCATGAACAAGTTGTTACTGAGCTGTTTTTCTTTTGAGGAAAGAAACTGGGATAAAAATCTAAGAAAAAAGCACAACAAAGTAGTTGCAGAACCTTCCATATCCTTCCCCACTCACAACTGGTTGACTATTGTTGCTTAAACCTATCACTGGAAAAAGATTAAAAGCAGATTAAAAGGTCAGGGGCAAGGGGGGAGAAGGTCTAGACTTTACCTAGTCTATTTACAAGTCTTCTGACAATGGTTTTGAAGCCTGCTTTGTTTTCTTGTAGATTTCAATAGTGAATCCACATCTGGGATCAGAACACTCAGTTTTGTTCTCCTATTAAGTATATACCTTGCATTGCACTTGATTTTTGTCAGACTGTAAACACGCTTCAGGGGAAACAGTAAGAATCTTCATGCATTCTTCATGAGATATGCAAGAGTCACCACATTATTTCTGCAAGTTACTGTCTACGTAGTAATTTTGCTGAAGGTGCATTTCAAGACAAGAACAGATTTGGAGGAAAGGCAGGCATGCCTCTACTTACCAGCTCATTAGCTTGATCTATTGTAAATACACTGCAGTTTACTCTGCTTCCAATGTCAATGTGTGCATCAGCTAACAATGAGATGAGTTGTTTACATTCATTCTGCATTCGTGTAAAAGGAACAGCAATTTCATCGTAATAGAGATGTTCAGATAGGACCCCAAGTAAACGAGGTTGAACACAAATAGCCACAGTTGTACACTCCTGTAACAGAAAAACACAATTTGCATTTCTGAATAATCACAATTTCTTTTGTTCGGTCTTGGGCAGCTCAATCTAGCTACAGAAATTCAGTATTCAGAGGGACTATTAACAATCATAACCCAGAATATTGAAGATAAAGGATTAGGAACAAAAAGTCTGCCACTGGAAATGACAGTGAGTAGAGACAAGACAGTCATCTTAAAAGGAATCATTGACCTTACATAAAAGGTATCTTGAGAACAGATTTATTTGTAGAAAAAATGTGAGCATATTTACTGATTCATAGTTCTGACAGCTGGCATTTATCTACTGAGTACTGTATTCCTCCACTGTCTAACAATCAAGATTTTGGTATTTAGATGTAAAAACACCATTTTAGCTTACCTACCGAAATCCTATTTCAAGCTAAATACCACAGAACAAGCAGTAGATTGAGATAGTAAGTAAAATTTATTTTTGCTGCAGAAACATCCTACCTTTTGCAAGGCTGCCCACTCACAGATTACTAACGCAACACTAATCCTCTGCAAGGCAGATTTAGAATTTAAGTGGAAGAGCAGTAGCTGAGCCAATGATTCAGCTGGCTTTATTTCTTGAGTAACATTATTTACACCTGGGTCACAAATGCAGCAACAAAGTGCTCCCAGCAATCTGACAAGAGGAAAAAGAACAGTCACTTCAATGTTACAATTACTCTGCAATTAATGATGCAAAATGAAGATGCCAAAATAGTAATTAGATTTTGGCAAAACCACTATGTATTATGAAAAAATACATTGCTTTTAGGTATTTTTTTCATATTTCCAGTAAACTGACTTTGCTGCCATCATCCGAGCACGCATGACAACGTAATCCCTGGTAGCTGGATCTTCTGCAATGCTGTCTGCCCCAGCAATGTACTCCTGAATCACTTCCTTATTCTGGCTTTGACCTTGACGCTGTTTAGCGCCTGCCTTTTCCTATGGAAGAAAGGAGAGGCTGAAAGTGTGTCTGTAATGGAAAGATGAATTCATATTCCATAACAATCCAAATAATCACCACACCATGAAAAAGCTGGACTAAGACAGAACACTTCTTGGTAACAGATTTCTTAAAGCAGTCAATACTTGTAAACCTCTACACTAATAGCACTCTGTAGTCAAATTAAATGTATGCTATATTCCCTCACTATAATATTAAGGTTAATACTTGACATACAGCTGACAAACAGAGGAAAAAGGAAACTGCCCTCAGCATGTTTTCAGAAATAACAATGTTTTCGGATTTAACTCAGTCCTGCAAACAGATGGCTTTAGAACCATGCAAATAAAGACTTTACAAAGCATCCACATAGAGAACACTACACAGCAGAACTTTATTCTCATGGATAACCTGACAAGAACCCTTTTGCTCTACAGACTTGAGGCTTGTAAGAGTTTACATTTAGAACTGCAGAAAGGCACCACCACTCCCCTCTAACACTTTTAGAATGTGTTTTATATACAGCTAAGCAATTTCCTACTTTCCTCAGAACAGTCAGTGAGATCACATTGCACTTACTTTTGACCTGGTTTTTACTTCTAGCAACATGTTTAAGTCAATGGGCAAATGAGATGGCTGCATCATTAAGCAGAGCCAGGCTCCCATCCATGGACAAGCAGCTGCAACAACATACTGTACAGATGCCTTGTTTAACAGTTCCAGCCACACCTTGGGAAAGAACCACAGTAGAAATCAGGACAAATTTGTATGTGGTCTACGTAAGATTATACACATGCTGAGACAGCAGGAACTTTCTATCATTTGCTCTACAGTACAGCATCACACAGGGCAATTGCAAAGTATTGAACATGAGCACACTATTTTGCGTCTGCAAGAAAGCACAGAGAATTTGAAGGAGCAGGATATACAAGCACTATATCTAGGTGGTAAATCATGCAAATACCTTGTGAATAAGATCCAGAATTTCTTGGCTGCTTTCTAAGATACAAAACTGAAATATGTGCCTCAACATGTCTTGCAGAATTGGAGTCAGCCATGTTGAAGAACTCTGAAACAAGGGTATCACGTGACCAAACATATTTCAATATGCACCACAGTAAGACACTAATAACTCTAATTCTTACCTGGTCTTGGGTAGACAACAGTGTGAATAATGTTTCCAGTGCTGCTTTTCGCACAGAAGATATTGTGTGATGCAAGAACGGCCACACACGGGGGACCAAAACTGTCAGGGATTGCTGAATACTACAGGAAAGGGAGATGTAGAGGCAGTGTCAGGGATAAAAACACACACAGAGCTAAGTTAATTTTGTTTATTCTTGTTTTATCCAAAAGAAAGCTTTAAGAAAGGAAATTGCATATACTTGGTGATTTTAAGTGAAGGATCAAGTTACTATAGCTTATACATTTAAAATAGTTTGAGTTGGTATCTTTCTTCAGGAAAATATTGGTTTGGGTTTTTTTAACTGGTACAAAGAACTAGTCAATCTAAGTGTGTATTTTTACCATGTTTTTTCCCAGATTAGGCTTTGTTCAACTGTTTAGAAAAAAGGAGGGGCTGTTTCTCTTAGGCAGTTACAACTTTACAAATAATTAAAAACAAGCTTGCATCTTTTTTGCATGAACTGGCATATCAACTGATGCAACTGGCATATCAGCTGATGCAAGTAGTACATGCTGAATTAGATTGCATTAGTAAGAAAATTTCATTCTTTATTTTGGATTTGGGCAACCACCAGTTTCAGCACTGCCAATCATACAGGATGAGAAAAAACAAATGTGTACAGCATCTACTTTAAGTGCAGATACTGTGAATTTAGCATGTGTATTACGAAAAATTTAACATAATAAGATGCAGTTCCTTTAATGTGTCAGAGTCCCAAAGAGATAGCAAACTAGACAGTGTTGTTAACCAGTCACAGAATTACTGGTGGTACTATTGAAGTGAATTTATGCTTGTAGCTTTTTTCAGACCTGTTCCAATAGCAAAATTCTACAGGTTCATGATTGTGTTTTAACGTACACAGTTTGGTCTCACTTGGAGTTTGTCTGTTCCTTATAAACAAACAAGATGTTTGTGGGCAGGATCACCATGTGAGTGGAGCAAATATCCTTTACTAAAACACCCACGATGAATGGAGAGAGAAGGGGGGAAAAAAGTCACATACAAACCATGTCTAGTACACTTCTTAATTCCTTTGTTGCATTCACTAATGTAACGAAAATAGAAGCACTGTCCTAACCTTCACTTTGAGGAAAAACCAGAGTAGAACTGTGTTAAATTAATCATCTCCTTGACACATGAATGGAAAGAAACTGGTAATTCCAATTTGACAATAAGTGGACACTCAGACCTGAAAAGTTACCTGCATTTGCGGACCTGAGGATAAGTCAGAAGGGATGAAAGAAGAATCATGATACTGTTTGTGGAAGCTGTCAAGTCATCCAACTCCAGAAGTGCATCCCACAAGGTATTAAGAATAAAAGGCACCTACACAAATAAGCAGAGGAGGTTATCATTAAAAAAAAACCCAACCAAACAGTGCTGCCTCTAAACCTTATTTTCTTCACTTAGACCAAAAGTGAACTTAAAAGAGTACAGTCACCTTCTGAGATTGAAGTTGGACCAGGCTTTCCACTACTGGTACTAAAGATGCTGCAGCAACAGCTCGAACATCATCATCCAGATCTTGCAGACCTTCAATTATTGCAGGCAACACTTTAGGCAATAAAGTGTTGATCATGTCCTTCCAAAAAGATCAAAAGCATTTTTAAACCAAAAAGGCTTATAAAGATCCAACCAACTAAGATGTACTCAGTGTGTGAGAATGAACCTGTTTCAAAGGGATGGTACAGGTCCAAGACTGTAACCTAAATATTTTAAGTTACCATTCATGAAATTAAACACAGGTTATAAATTTAATGAACTGTAAGTCAGCTCAGTTTTGGTATAAACAAAGCTCAGTGTCTGCAGAACACCACCACAGACAGCCTAAACTTCTTGTAACACTCTGCTCTGTTACCTCACATATGTGAGTATCACCAAGAGCAGGCAGGCATATCCTCTATTTATAATGTTTTCTGCAAGTAACTCATCAAGTTACAACAGCACAGCTTCACTGTATGCTTGCAGTATGGATAAAAAAGTGCAGTCACACATCTCAACCCACAGGACTGCAGTGCAAGCAAGCTTGCTTTATCACACCTATCTACTGTTCAGCCACATCCTCTACACTGAGCAGAGATTTTAGATCCAAAGTTCTCTGCAATTTGTCATAAGGGTTATTACCTGACGTACTGCCAAAGCATACTTTATTCCTAGGAGACCACCATGTCTCACTTCCCACTGTTCCTGTGTAAGCAACTTCAGGAGAACATCCACAGTTTTATGAACACCAATTTCATTCATGTGTTTCAATACTACTCCTAAAGTCTGAGCACAAGTCTCACGTACTGGTGCCACTACCTAGGAAAAAGTAAATGATAAAAAAAGATACTTTGGTATGAAATTCGACTTAGAAAGAGTCAGATGACTAAACTGCTATATAAACAAGATGAAGTTTATGTATCAGCTACTTCTTAATAAGCATCTGTGAGCAGTTATAACAGGCACATGCAGTAGAACTATACAAGGCACAGCCAGGCTGCTGCAGAGTTATCTCCTGCCTGCTGATCTACCTGCTAATGCAAAGGTAACTTAAACTTACTTCATCTGAAACAAAGTCTCCAAATCTGTCTAGTGCAAACACACAAAGAAGTCTAATAACCAAGTCTTCTAGCCACTCCTGATGCTGCTGAATCATCTGTAAGAAGAGAAAAGTTGAACACCTTGACTATATTTACTCATAAAATATTTCTGATACACTTTACTTTAGATAAAATCTGTAAAAGACATGATAACAAATGTACACATTGACTCAATACAGTCCTCTTGCAGAGACAGCCCAGGCCAAGCAGTCAGCACTAATTCAACTCACCTGGATTATTATAAACATCATAACCTGGTTGTTTTCTTCTCTAAAACCACAGCACCTTTAAGAAAGGGCAAGTGTCCTGCTTTCATCTGGAACAGTGTTAGGTTTTTATCTCAGTAGCAGGTACACTGCTGTGTTCTGGATTCAGTATAAGAATAACGCTGATATCACACTGACGTTTTGGTTGTCACTACATCATGCTGACCCTAAGTCAAGACTTCTGAATGTCTCATGCTCTGCCAGTGAGGAAGTACACAAAAAGCAGAGAGGGAGCACAGCCAGGATAGGTGACAAAAGGGACATTCCACACCACAGGATGCCATGCCCACTATATAAACTGGGGGAGGTATCCAGAAGAGGCTGAGTGGTGCCTGGAGCTGGGCTGGGCCATTGATCAGAGGTTGGTGAGCAATTATACTGTGCCACACTTGTTTTTCTGGGGTTTTAATTCTCTCTCCTTTTCATTACTCTTACTATGATTATGATTATTATTACAATATTTGACTTTGTTTCAATTATGAAACTGTTGTTTTCTCAACCCATGACTTTTACTTCTTTCCTGATGGTCCTCCCCATACCACCAGATGGGGGAGTGAGAAAGAGGCTGTGTGATGCTTCATTGCCTGCTGGAGTTAAAACACAACAGCTTGAGAGCACCTTATAAGGTGGACAATTTATTCCTACACATCACACTAAGTAAAGTCATTCAGATAATCCATACTGACAAACAGCAACACATCCTAGGCAAGTCAATTAATATGCTGGAAGCATATTTACAAGTAAACAACCTCACTGTGGGAGACCCAGTGAAAGGAACTTTCTTTTCAGTCCCATCTCCTCCAAATTTAACAAAGCTCATCTTGAAGCTCTGGCCTCTGTTAGAGACCAGTAACTCTGAAATTTTTCTATCTCAGATCAGAAGTCCAATAAAAACAACTACCCAGGCATGATCCTTCTCATCTCCACTATTTGCCTACTAGGCCACCACTTCCCTTGAGCACTACCCTTTTAATGAACAAAACTTAAAGCATATTATGGATTTCATATTCCCATACATGCCAAAGAATTATACCCAGCATAGGGCATGCACAGCAGGCTTTGAAGCTAGTTGGAATACACACACTTTCCATAAATATTTAAGAATGGTTTAAAGTATTTTATCATTGCAGATTGTGTTATTATGACCCAGCCATCTCCATGGAACAAATACTACTCTACAGGGAAGCAAGGAGAGAGAGAAGTTTTGGCTTTCCCTATTTATAAATATGCTGAAGTACACTGATTTACATCTCATTCTTCCATTCTCTAAGCCACAAGCTCTTCCAGCTGCTCCTACAGCAGGGGAGTCAGTCAGAACCTGGATGAAATTCACTATTAGTCAACAAGCTATTACTGTCAGGATATTTTTAAAAAACTGTTCTCCTTTTAAAAACACTGTTTTAATTCCTTTTCTCCTAATAAAGAGAGCAGTTTGATAGAGTCCTCTTACTATTAAAACAAGTAGAGTTAGATGGTCTGAAACACTACCAGAGTTACATAACCAACTTGTCAATTTTGTTTCAGCACAGCCTTACCAGGACTTGAAAATAGTATATTCTAATAAGGAAGCTAATGTTTACTAACTTTATACACAACATATTAATGGCTACTTATACACTAGTATTGGGTTCTGCACAGGCCTTTTAAAACGAAAGCTTTGTCAGTGCATACAGTGATGTCATCCAGATGATATCTGAGCAGAAAAGTCTTTATATTCCCTCACATCACACCCGTTGCAAAGTATTTTAAGAAGTCTCTTTTCTAAACTTCATTTAAGTAAAATATTAAGTCTACATAACTAGAAACTTACCTCCTCTAAAGAGCTATCTCCCATTTTACCACCACTTTTCCCATGAGCTTTAAGTATCTCTCTCAGTCCAGTACCTGCACCATGTCGAACCTAGGAAAGTGAAATAAAAAGTAAGTTTTAAAATATTAGGTAACAGAAGACAAAACCCATATTGGAAAACTTAAATACTACTACTGTATTCTTAACAGAGATGTTTCAAGAGCTGCAGAATTAGCACTACTTAGACTTGTGCGAATTCTTAGATCAAATCACATATTAAAATATTCACCTGTTCAAAAACCAACCTCCTTTTTCCCAAGTATTTGCCAGCTTATAAACAGAAACAATTTAAGAACTGCTTCTATTTTCTAGCATGTTATGATATTTGCAGTAATGCAGCTAACATTCATTTACCTCACTGTGCTATATGGCACTAGTTGACAATGAAATTTGAAGATACTACTGTTTTTATTACATTTATAAGCTAAAGCAAATCAATATTATTATAGTTTCAAACACTTCATGTTTAATATTTTTCTATAATTCTGTATTTCCTAAACAGAGTTTGGATCTTCCCTGAGTATTCCAGAGTCTGTAAAACAAATTTCTGGGAATTACTGTTCTGCATAACTTGCAAACCTGCCTTGCTTGACTGGATTTTAGAAATAAGTGAACAAGTGATACGGGAAAGCAAATTATAGGCACTTGCATGTTCTCACCAAACATGAACAGCTGAACGCACTAGGAAGAGTTCTAGAAATAACAAAAGACCAGTACAAAGGTGTGCTACAGACACTTGTTTCTGGTATTTTTTGATACCTAAACTGGACTAGTAATCAACTTCTCAAGGAAAGCTCACTCAACAGATATGCGAAGTTGCAAAAACCAAGTTTTGAACCAGGTTCTCATTGAGAGGCCTTTATGGAAGTTAGAAGCGAACTGTTTTTTTTTTTTTAGGAACAGTTCCTGTATGTGCTTGCTGCTAGCAAAAAATTGTTGCATTTCATTTCATGGCAGTAACAACTAGAACTGAGTACTTGGTAGCTCCTCCCTTCATCAGAATATCTTGTATGAAATGCAGACATACATGTCCCCTATGTTCAGCTCTGTGGCTGCTGGTTAAAGCTATAAGCAAGCCAATAAAAAACAGCCAGAGAGTCTAGTCTTAAAATCTTAACTGTTCATACACCAACAATTTATTTGGTCAAAAATGGCTGATGAGCTAGATTTCACAAGTCGGAAGAAGGAGACTGCTAGTTAATGTCTCAGTTTCTGCAAACACAAACCAGCAACACACAAATGTATGAAGGAAATACCAGTAGCAAGATTCATCCTGCCTGACTTCAGCTGCCTGTAAGCTTGGCAAGCAGTCTGAAGTAGTCACCCAGGCGACCTCTAGACATTGCAAGATGCTGCCAGAGAGCCATTTTAAACATACATTTTGGAGGCAGGTTAGCCTGTTTTTCACCCAGAACATACTGTAATAATGATTCTGTACTGATCTACTTCCCTTACTAAGATGTGTGTGCCTTATATTGAATGTACCAAGAAAGCTATGAGAATGTCTACGTACCAGAAGACAATGGACCTGGCCTTCAACTGCAAACAGCCTGCTTTCAAATAAGGTGAGGCTTTTTAGGCTCAGATGCAGTGATGTGCCACACAAATATAATTATTCTTTTTCTGGGACCAAAATAATTGTGCTGGCTGCATATGATCTATTTCTGTGTTTCCAAGTTTGAGAGCAAGTTGGCTCTGCCCATATTGACATCACCGAGACTGTGCTACAGATACACATAAGGATGTTAGAGTTGCTGTTAATATTGAACCTTTCAAAAGATGAACTTAAGAAAATGAAGTTGACAACAGTTGTTTCTATCTTGTGTGCAAGTAAATTAGATTATTATCAGCTACTTCATGTTTTTACCTGATATTTCTACCAAAGTTTGTGGAAAACTGTGTAAGGACTGAATAAAAAGGTGAGTAGAACCATTTTGAATCTTGCAAATAAATATTCTAAGCAACCAAACATAGAGCTTTTGTAGTTACTAAAGGATTGATTCTCCTCCCTTTTTGAGTAGCTATGCATTAGCCAAACCATACCACTGTTGCCAGCAACAGATTCACACAGTGCACTTCAAAGTCCAGGTGAATCCAAGTTTGTTTTAATTGCTTAATCTTTTTAACCATAGATTCATGTTACTCTATTTTGTTTGAATTTCGATACTCCCATAATTCTCATTTACATAATGAGTGCTTTTCAGATCTTTCCCACTCTCCACAAGTACACTTTACACATCTGTTTTCCATTCCCCTTTAAATGAGTCTTAAAAAACATTTAAGTTTGCCAAAAGCAAATTTGTCTTGGCTATGTAATCTGTATGCACAATTGATTTAAGTTTTGATATCTAGCAAAATTCTCTTAAGTTCTACACATACAATGCTTGCATTTCTGTTGAAGCCCTTTTCAGAAAACTTATAGTTTCACCTTAAATACTGCACATCTGTCTTACCTCCCAAGAAGGGTTAAAGAGATCATTGCACACCTCTTCACAAAAGCTTTCCAGAGGCCATTCATTTCCCTAAATCCATAGAAAATTATTAAGTATGAAATTCAAAGAGAAAGGAATCATGAACACTTCTTATATTGTTGTCTTCACATATTTAAATGGCATACAAAAAACTCCAAAAGCTTAAGTATTTTTATTGAATTGAAAAAACAGTCTTCCCCAGCTCAGAAACTTTGCTGATTGGCACTGGATCTCTTAAGAAGTTTATGAAGTTTCTGTTAACAAGTGTAATCTCTTCTCTATGGGAATTAATTTTGATATTCTGGAATTCACCTTTCCTTTAGAGACCATGGTAAGGCAGAAAATTAAGCAAAGTTTCTTATTCTACTTTATTCTTATTCTATCCTTTAAGTTTATGAACTTTGCCCTTAAAGAACATAATAGGCAAATCTCAGTTTGAAAACACACTACATAAGAAAACTGGGTCCATGACTCCAGTAATAAGCAGCACCCTTTTGAAAACACATTCCACTTTTTGCAAACCAAAGCATCCACTATCCCAAAATTTCCTACAAGGAAACTGACACGGCTGTGGAAAGGAATTTTTACTACCATTAGTAAGTTCACATCATCACATACACAGAGCAACTGAAAGACAGCTAGCAACCAGCTGCTATTCAGCCTGTAGTTATCATCAATATTTCAAATTAGTTTTACAATCATTTTTATGCAAATTAAAATTTAATTACTGAACTATGTCTGGAAAACTCTTTGTAGAATACAGACTTATCTAGATAAAGTCTTCTCAAACTCTTATGCACCATTTATATTCTGGTTTAGCATTCCTTATTTTTAGCTTTTCAGTCTATTGAAACAAATGCAATTTTTTCCAAGCATAAGGTAATTATTTTAATCTTCCACTATTAAAGATAGAACTTAATTCTAAATTAAGCCTAATTAAAGCACAGCAAAGATTAAATAAGCATTTAGATCAAATTATTTGTGGCTTGCTGTAATCCTATCATGTAAGTGTTTAGCACAGTTTTCCAGTTTAATACCCAGGTCTGACACCTGTAGCCACCTACTCGTGTTCATTTGGGTCACAAACTGCTACAAAAGGATTAAATGTGTTTTCTTCCTCAATGCTGTAGCACAGTGAGAAGCACACTTGCTTCATTATGTATAAAAGTAAGCTAGCAATGACATTCTTTATTCCATTTCCCTGAATGCTAAAACAACTAAAGATTTGGGCACATGACATTTGTTTCAAATTACTCTGCTAAAGAACTGAATGATCATTCCTGCTAAGAGCAGAACAATACATCATACCTCTTCCTGAGCGTTTTCTACCAATGTTTTTGAGTCTGTGGCAGGCTGGTTGATGACAACACCTGCAACTTTTCTTCTCTTTTCTTCTGGTTCCCCATCAGTGCTATCATTGCTGAGAAGGAGCAAGTACATGTTTGTGAACTGGAAGTATGCTTTAAGGGAAGTAATTACTTCTATAACTGAAGTCTTCAGATACAATAAAGTATGGCAAGAACACAAAACGAAGACGTTTAACACTGAAGTATGAAGATAGGCAAGTTTAAATGTAAAAACAAAAAAAGCATTGAGGAGACAGCAGAATGCTGTCCCAGATTTGCAATCCATCTCAGATTTTTCCAAGACACACAGCAATTCCTAAACAAGATGAAGAATTTTGATGATTATAAACACAGTAGATACAATAATACACCACTGTATATGTGAGGAACACAGCAGACATCGGAAAATTGTATCCTAAATTTTCAGCTGTTCATCTTCTTAAAAGCCCTCGTTTTCATGCATTATTCTCAAGCCATATTTAGTAACAGGGACAAACCACCCATTTCAGCTGTAGCATCCCATTATGTCAAGATGCTACTGAAGCTGGGTCCTCAACAAAGCTCTACTGGGAACAAGCACTGCACGCAAGCTTTCCACCATCAGCACAATTAGCACATAAGAGATTTAAGATGCAAAGACTGTAGGAAGTTTCTCAAGAGATAAATCAAATCACAATCCCAGCTTAACTGAAATAAAAGGAAACCAGTTCACTATTATACCTCTTCTCATTAGCTTCCACTGCATCTCTGGATCTTTGCTTTGCAAATAGCTTAGCCATTCTTTTGGCTTTATTCTTTTGTCTACTGCTCATACCAGCTCGAAATTCTGAGTCAATTAACTCAGCAGCCTGAAGAGTCTGAAAGAAAAGTCATTCATTGTCAATTCTTCTTACAATGAAGGTCCTGAAAAGTTCTCAAACCCACAATGCTCTCAACTTTCCCAACCCTCCATTTTTCAAGCATTTCAGCAGTTTGACAATAAATAATACTAACAAGCAACTACGGGATGTAAGAACTCAGGAGGCCAAAGTATAACACATGAGACGTCAATTATCTTATTTAAAATACAAATATTATAACCACAGAAGCTCAAATAAAGCAAACCCACTGTATTATTCCTTGCAGTCAAGTAGCCCAAGGTTTTACCTACAGGTTGTTTGTTTACTAGTAAAACTGAAGAAGGAGAATAGTCCAAATCTTCATCATTGAACAGATCCTCAGTGTTCATTCCAATTGCAGCGCCCATATCTAAGCCAAGTTTCTTCTGCAGCAGTTTCCTCTGTCGAGCTATCCTCTCTTTAGGATCAATTTCACCTTAAAAAAGGGTTTTAAAAGAAGATGCGTCAGATTTCCAACTAGATATTTTACTGACAACTTGCTCAATGTACATAACAAAGTCAAAGTTTACAGGATTAAATTGTACTTGGCTAATACAATCTTCTAAAATAAACTCACACTGATACTGAGGAAGACCTTTTCTGCTACTGTAACTACAGCAGTACTTAAACTGTGATCAGGCAAGGTTCATTTTGTAAAATAACAGATGCCACCTCAAGAATGTGAGAAGTCTCAACACTAACTATGGAATGCCTAGACTTTGGGAACACCTACATTTACATTAAAAATACAAAATTTTAGCACCCAAGTAGAATAAACCCTCCAAACAACCCAAAACTTGTAGCTGGTTGGGCTATCAGACTTCACTCTTTACATCCACAGTACAGAAACTAGTCAAGAGGAGTTGGTTTTTTGTTGGTTGTTTGTTGGTGTCGTGCTGGGGTTTTTCCTTTTCAATTACCAGCATGAACTTTTAAGCAGATGACCAATATAGGCACGATTTTGGGGAGTACACCAGGATGAGTAGAAACTAGTAGTTAAGATTATCTATACCACTAAGTTTCTTAAACTGCATTGAACTGACAAGCAAATACAAGCAACTTTCCTTTTAGGAAAAATTGTCAAAGACAATTCTAAAGATTATTTAAGTTACATTATGCCCATTCATGTTGTCTACTTACTTGAAAAGGGAAGCTGCTATAAAACACAGAAGAGAGAGCAGACTGTACATTTTCCCATGAGTTAAAAAAAGAAAGCAACTAAAGATTTTTGTTTCATTTTCTTACTTTTTAATATTGTATTTCTTATTTATTTTCATTCTTGAAGTTTTTTATGTGAAATCATGTGACACTGGGATAAATATCAGGCCTCTATGAACCAAAGTGTTGGGTTTCATTAGGTGAGGTAAAACCTGTACACCATTTTATTAATCTAGCTTAGAAGATGGCAAGCAATAAATTAGCAGCCAGGCTGAAGAGACAGGACACTGATCAAGTTTCAGCAGCCACAGGTTCTGCTCCTCGCTCAGCTACTGATCTTCTGTGTACCCTGCACAGAACCCATCACACACAGGGAACAAAGGAATCAGGGCTACACAGTCAGACTATCATCAATAACATCACTTAATTTGGTGCAGAAACTGGCAGATGGCCTGGAATTAAGACTAGGGAAGTACAGTAATGGCAAAAAAATAGCTTAGATTAAAATCATTCCATGCCATTACACTGATAAACCAACTCTCAGCTAAAAAATTACAGAAAAATATTGGACAAGTCACTTGAAACAAAAAACATCACACAGGCATTGGTATTTGATCTTCCAACTCTGGCAGTCTTATCACAGTATTTTTCACGCAATCTTTTCTATACTTGAAACCTTCAAGCTTTTAAATAAGCCACATCCTACTTCTGTATGCGGGAACACTGTTTAGGTGAAGAATAAGTAGTGATAGTGCCTGACCCTTTAAAAAGTCTACAGAATCTTTGATACTGCTTTTTCAAGTTCCTACCCCCCTTCATCCCCACTCTACAACATAGTAATCCTGTTAAGGCAAAAACCCAAAAAACACTACAGCCCTCTAAAAAATTGTGTAACTTGAGAAAGAAAATAGAAACCACTCATGTTGGTGAATATTTTCTGTCATTATTTTCTAGCATTCTGAGAATCCATGGATGGCTAAACTCATAACGCTGCCACAACAAACTTTTTCAAATCAGTAAGTTTTCTTGTCTGCAAGTAAAATAGAGATACCTGATTTATCATCTTGGACTTCAAATTCTGCACCAGCAGATCCAAGAAGAGATGCACCATGCTTTAACAACCGACATATATCAAATCTGTCAAAACGCAACCGATCTGTTGAAGGTGAATCTTCATTAGGACTTTCTGAGCCTGGTTCTAAATAGGAAATAAAAATAATATTAAGGACAACATGATGAAATTTTTGTTCAAAAATCTGGCAGAAGATTAAGGAAAAGCAGGAAGTAATTTCTCTCCTCCAAAGAATCATCAGACATACAGCATTTTGATTTGCAAAGTATAAAGGCTCCATTTGCCCAAAGACAGACTGAAATAGGTCACTAAAAGTATCTGAGTAGAAAAAAAACCCAATGTTTTTCCCTTGATAAATTCAACTTTTTAAAATCTTGGACACTGACCTTTCACCATGCCTTCTCTGTACACATATGGCCAGCTTACAGTTTTGAAATGCATATGGCTCACAAACAGTACCACAAGTAGCACACCAAAACCACTGTGCATCCCTACCAGCCAAGCACCCAGAGTAAGGAAGCTGCAGAGTGGTCTAAACACATGTGGGACAAAGTCAGCTACCAAGGGCTGCTGAAGCCTGGCTGTGAGCTCTTCTCACACAGTACCTTTTTCTCAAACACTCAATTATCTTTTCAATTTCATTAACAATCTGATAGGTGGATGTGCAAGAACTGGACAATGCATTTAAAAGGGTGCTGTACTCTAACAGGTTAGCCAATTTCCATGGACAAAAGGCATGCCAGAAGTAATCCTTGGAAGCAGACAAGTGAAATGAACTTCCATCCTTGGTAAGAAAGTATACAAGTAGAGTCCCTGTCTGTGGTAGAGGGGGTTGGAAGTAGATGATCTTTAAGGTTCTTTCCAATCCAAACTACTCTGATTCTATAACTAAATTATTAAGTATATGGATAAATAAGATTTACCGGGAAAGAGTTAGAATAGCTCAGGAAAAAAACCACCTTTCAATAACCTGAAGGATTATGAAATATCTATGTCCTTAAAGAGTTGCAAGAAGTGGATAGAGGGCATCCAGGGAACACAATACATTTAAAAGCTTTTGGCAAGGATTCATATGAAAAAATAAATCAAAAGAACCAAGTTAGCACAGAACAGGGGAGAATATCCTTTTACAAACAGAAAGGTACAAATTAGCTCTGGAGCCCTTTGGGGATCACTGTTGGCACCAATTCTCTTAATCAATGGAGAAGACATTCACTGATGCACTCTTCTCCAAGCACACAGGTGACACTGAACTCTTTTGGGTAGCCTGAAGTCACAATGGTACTAAGGAACCCAAGGAGGACTCTCAGAACAGACTAATGGGCAAAGAAGTACGTAAGGTGTAAAATGAATAACCTAAATCATGCCTACACAACACTGCATTCAATAAAAATCTTGGAGCCATTTCTGACAGTTTTCTGTATTCACCTGTTTATTGAGCAATAAAAGCCAGAGCAGACAGCAAAGTACTGGGCATCACCAGGAAGGACACTGGGGACAGGACAAAGCACATCATTTTGTCACTATGTGTAAATACCAGTACTCTAGAGATGTAGGTAGACTGGAGTTCTGTGCATCTCAAGAAGCACAGAAGTAAGAGAAAGCACAAAGAAAGACAAAGTTACTTAGAAGACAAAGCACCTGTCTTGTGACGAAAGTCTGAAGAGACTGCAACTCTTCAATATGAAAAGAAGTTGGAGGAGAGCAAATATGATAGTTTACAAAAATAAAGACAAGAAAAATGCAGAACTTGCTTGTCAAATTCAAAACCAACATAACTGGGTGGCACTAAGTGAAACAAATATGAGATCATCTCAAACAGATGTGAGTTTCATTGTTGCTGCTTTAGGGAGTGTGTTTTGTTTTTTTTTTAAGAAGTCGGTGAATTACTGGAACCTGTGCCACAAAGTTGTGAATGCAGAGAGTACCAATGGGTTTGGACAAAATCACTTAGTACATAACTCGGGAATTATGGAAACTCACGTCCCTAACATGATGATTTCAGATGCAAAGAAACAGAACAGACTTCAGCAAGCTGCCATTTTGCCCCCCTCAGAAAGGTGCTCAGATTAAGGGTATAGTGAAGAAAAGAGTTTCTGCAAACTATCATGACGAAGTTGATTGGTCAAACGTTTTACCGTATTACTAGTTATTCCTTTTATTTATAAAAGCTTTATGTGAGTACAAAACACAAGCACAGGAATTCTGAAAGAAGTAAAGGTCAGGTACAACTGAGCAGGAACATCTAAAGCCTAAGAGGTTTACTTACAGTCATACTTCACAGAATCACAGAATAGTCAGAGTTGGAAGGGACCCAGGAGGATCATCAAGTGCAGCTCTTAAGTGAGTGGCCCATCCAGGGACTGAACCCATGACTTTGGCATTATTAGCATTCTGCTCCAAACAACTTACATGCAAAAAAGGGCCACACATAAAAAACCAAATGACACAGTTGCCTTGAAAAGTCTCATATCACCGACAGTTTGCATAAGATGAACAATGAGTTATACAGAATTTATCTAAGGAGCACCTTGTTTTGATCTTGGAGTTGGATTCCACTCAGGTACATTTTTCACTATTGCTTCGACAGCTTGGCCAGCCGCAATACGAGTATCCCAATTTGTACTTCTTAAATACACTAACACCTTTAAGGAGAGATTAAAAGGTAAATAAGTATTTACTTAAAATGTACTTCCAAAAAAAACCATCAGTTGTTATGCTCTATTAAAACACAATTACTTTAATGCTATGGATTAATCCAACGTTCAAAACAAAAAAACTCCAAAGGATAAGAAAACAAACCAAGAAATGCCAGCAGCTTTTTCTGTATTGCTCACTGCTTAGCAGAACACTTGCCAGAGCCAGAGCTTAAAACTTTTTAAGATGTATTTAATCCAATCAGTTAAACTGAAGCATGATTTTCTCCAGGTACTGAACAAGGCTTGAGGCATGTTTTTACTTTTTTGGTTGGTTTGTTGCTGGCTTTTTTTCTAAAAGGAAGCGTTTAAAATTGATTAACAGACCTTAAAACCCTGAAGTCATTTAACCCAAGAAGAGATACAACATGGGTCACTTGAAGCAATATATGTTCTTCTAAACTAATTTATCACTATGCCACACATCTGGAAAAACTATTTCTTTCTCTGAAAGCAGTTTGATATTCATGATTCCTTGGCCACTCTGTTGATAGCATCAATTGTGGTGAGAGCACCTGTTCAATAAGAACAGAACTGAGGTCACTGAGCAATCTCCACCTGTCAGACTATTTTTGGTGGTTTTACTAGACTTGGCCAGATTGAAGTTTCAAACTAATGGGAAACTCTTTCCACTTTCCAGCCCTTTTAAAGGCATGCAGCCTCTGGCATTTTTGATGCTTTATCACACAAGTAATAATCACTAAAGGCAAGAGCAGAAATCTTTACCAGGCAGAAGAGCTTCTCTTTAGCGAGGAATATCTGAATTTCCAGCAAATGCTGAATATCAATACTGAATGCATAGTGAAACCTCACTTATGCAACCATTTCAGAAGCTGACAGAACAGCACCTTTAACAGAAGCATCCCCTAATTTTCTTCAGTCTTGTACTTTTGAAGAACACAAGACCACAATGCTTTTTCTTCTTCCCACAGAAGCACACCCCTTTAAACTAGTTTTATTCTCACCATTAAAGTACTAGGGAAAAAAACATGCTTACTTTAGATAAAAGATTATTCAGTTCATGAGGATGCAGTTTCACTACTTCCCCAAGTTGCTGTGCAGCTGCTTTTCTTGTTACTGGTGTTGTACCGGTGTCCAGCAAAATAAAAAGACGATCAAGCCTAAATGCAATTGACAAAAACCGAAACGTTATGCTATTCATAGTTCAGTTGCCCATTTCTAGTAATATTCCCCCACATTTTTCAGTTTATATAATTCAAAAAGATGTCTGCCTGAAGACTGTCAGTTGGCAGGGTGAATAATGTACTATTTTTCTAATAGTAAGCATAGTTGTTCTCTACTTTGGTAACCAAAAAAACCCCAAAGTAATTGTAAGAAATGTCAGTTTTAAAAGTCTACAGCTACAAGAAAAGAACTGTTCTTGTCTTTCTTCTGTGATAGAACACATTCAACCTTGAAACATAAATATGTTGTAAGTGATCATCAAATTCTGTTTGATAGAGAAAGCAGAGGGCTCAGCTGCTCCTTTGTGCATTATCACTTCTCTTGACAATATTGCCTGTTATCTGTAACACCAAACTCTGATTCTCCAGGATGAAAAATTTTTACTCTTCACATCCTTTCCCCCTAATTACCTGGAATACATAAAACCAAATCTATTTTTTTATTTACAGCTTGGAAATCACCTGATGCTTCTGCCCTTCCCACAAAATACAGGGATTTAACCAGATCTGTTTCCACAGTAACTGTATATAGTGAAAGACTCCCATCATCTATTTGCAGAACAATTCGTTTCTTTCTTGTTTAGAGTTACAGAATGAGAAATAAAGTCTGTCTTTATGTATGCATTTATATAACTATCTAGCTACTCAAATCTATGACTGAAGTTACAAGTGTTCATCATTCCCTCCACTACCAGTGAGTTGATTAGAGCTCACTAATGAGCATCAAGTTTATCCATTAGTTATTGGGCACTATGAAGTTATATAGAACCTGAATATAGAACCTGTCCAGTGCAATCAAAATTGTTCCTTCCAGCCTTATCATAAAGATACTCCTCCAAAAACTGCAACAATACAAAACCAGACCTTACACAGCAGTGAAGCTCACCTAGACCAGCCTGGCAAAATAAAGATACAAGTATCCTAAACAATCTGTCTTCATAAACACACATCCTTGGTGTGAGCACACACAGTAAAGGACAAATTCCTCACACCTGTTAGTCTGTTGTTACAGATTACATTTCACATAAACTGCCTTTGACACGAGTTCCAATAATCTAAAAAGAAAAAAACCACCAAAATCTCTTTCCAACATCACCTGATTTTGTATTTTCTTTGGCATGCTTAAACTGCACCATATCCCAAGTATACCTTATGTGTCACAACACAATGGGAACCTGCAGTGCAGGGCACTACCAAAACCCAAATATTCTCGTAACTGGAGGTATTAGATTAAGTATTCATTAGATAAAAAAATTCTAGCTCAAAGTATTTATAATAATGTTTATTTTTTAGACACAATTCTGCTATCTGCCATCTTAGAAATAATTCTCTTCCTACTACTAAAATAGGTGAGCTTATTTCAATTTCTGTAGATAAAATTGGAGTTTCAATTGCTATGATTTACTAGTTAGTAAGTTGTTTTAAAGCCACAAAAATTAAACCCCAGATGTACCTAATCCAGCAGTTTTGTGTGATTAGACAGTTAAGGAGAAAAAAACTTGACTCTTTTGTAAATCCAACTCTTTTGAATCACTGAGAGTGGACTAGTCATGAGAAACATACCAGGTACCTCATTAGCTGCCAGTTTTTTTTCTTCAGTACTTTTGACAGTAATAATCCAGCCTGATTTGCAGCAGTCACTATTATTCAATACAAAGCATGATAGCTTTCAGAAGAACCACTGTTTGCTCCAGCTTGCTTGTTCTCACCCCTTTCATTCTTCAGTTCTCTGTGAAACTTCAGTGTTCCATACTCAAGTCTGACATCTAGTACCATATGCTCCTTTAACTATCAAATTATCTTTTTTCATCTCAAAGTCAAGCACAATGTGCAACTTTAACCACTTCCTCAGATAAAACTCTTCATGTGTCAAAACAGGAGGAAACCACTCAGTCAGCCTACCCTCAAAAACTCAACTTGAATTCCAGACTCAGTTATAACACTACATCTTCACTCCTAAAACCCACAACCTTTTGAAGCTGTGTTACCTACAAAATACAGTTTGCTTGGTTCAGGGTTTTTTAAACTACACTGTGCTTGGTTTGTAATTTGCTTAATTTACACACAAATGCAAACCAAAGAAAACAAAAAAAACCTCTTTCACTTGTCTGACATCACTACAGGAAGGTTTCAGCTTTCAACTCCAGCAAAATACATGGAAACAGGATTACCAAATACAGCCAACAACATCTGACTAACAGTAGTCCTGGTCACCCTAATTATTCTATTTTCCTCCCACAGGAGGATGTAAAATACCCAAACTGATATTTTGGAGCTATTAAGATTTTCAAATTAGGTGTTGATGTTGCTGCAGCAGATATGGCAGAGCCTGAATTCTGCATGAGTTGGATGGATATCACTGAAAGAGTTGTCTATGATCAGCAGTGCTAGTTGTTGTTTTTTTTAAATTAAAGCTTTCAGTCTGAGTTTCATATAGAATGAAAAAACACCACTAAAAATTCTAAACAAATTAGTTTTGAGTAGCTGCAGTTTGAAAAGAAGTTTCCTAAGTTCTGACAATGTTTTCATTCTCAGAACAAACTAGCAGTCTCTGAACTAGCTATTAAAGCCAAATAACTAAGTTTTCCAGTGGCACATGGTTCTCTGCTTCTCATGCTAGACAGTGCTGTAAGCAGGGCACCACATGCCTCACATCATTCCCAGAAGTGTGAAGCAATGTGGCAGAGTGAGATGCCCTACAATGCAGATAAAATTTTAATTATATTATGAAATATTTCAACTGTCAAAAAAATTGTTCTAAGCCTATAGAAGACGCAAGCAAACAGAAACACAAGGAACACTTTGAAGAAAAAGATTAAAACCAAAGACTTGTGAATTATTATGAAAAATAATTCAAAGTTTTAATGAAAATTTAAATACTAATGCATGCTAAAAAATATATATATCTCTAAGACTACTTCTTCTGCACTTAACTGTTGAAATCAGAACTTAAAAATACAAAGTTCTTCACTTTTAACTCATAAACAATGGTTCAGATCCTTCTGTCATCTTCCAGTCCCATGTCAACTACATCTCATCAACAGCACAGCAACCATACATGACTTTGATGTGAACTCATGCTGTGTGAACTCAGCACAAAGCACTGCCTTGTTCAGAAGAATGAAATAATTTCTTCCTCTTACTTTGGAAATTGGGATTTTTCTAGTCCCTATTGAAGTTTATCAGCAAGACATGACTGGAAGCAACAACTCAAAGTTCTTATGATCGGCACTCCACTCAAATTAAGTATTTTTTCTTCTAAGAAACATCTTTTACACTGGCACAGAGTCCATTAGAAATGTTTCTGACACAGACATCAATGCAGGCACTTAAGAACAGGCACCCAGTAGCATTTGAGATGTTTCACCTACAAAAAAGCTACAACATCTAAGTGGTGGCACTCTCCAGGTACCACAGTGATTCCATTTTCTGGTCACCAGTTATGCACATACAGCATTAAACCAAGTTAGACACGACCCTCACCCAGGCACAGGAGGCAAATGCTGCAACAAATGACCTGCTCTGTCCTTCATGCTGATTTGCAGTTCTTTGCCGCTGCCCCCAAACAGAGGGCTCACGTCCGTTTGAAGGGACAGTTGTTGTACTGTTTAAAGTGAACCTTATGGCACTCCTGTGGGAACTGGATGACGTGGATTTGAAAGCCCTTCAGCTCCAGAGGCATCAGAAAGCTAGTATAACCGGATAATTAATGTCAAGATACAGGTGTTAGGAACAGTGTCTTCAAAATGTTAGCAGAAGAACACATGTGCAGCTGAATTGTATAAAGACCCCAATTGTTCCAGTGTCAGTGTTCTCACTGGACTGGGTCCCCACAGGACTTCAGATGATGAAACTTCCAATTTGTTGCTTCCAGTGAAGGAAGGCTTAAAAGGGACAGCGAACTGATCACTGCTGCCCATGAAACAATCTGTTTAGACTTTACATCTCTGTGCCCCAGCATGTTAAACAGTCCTGAGAGCCATCTTTAATAGTAAAGGCCATCTGGTATGAACACCTTGTAACTACCTCAGCATATCCTCCAACCCATTAAAATGGTGTGACTGTACAAAAAAATCTTCAGTGGCACAGTCCCTGGAACAGTAACATCAAACTCTGCCTAGAGCTCTTAGAAAAGCTGCTTGCTAGCACCCATCAGAAGGCAAGGGAATCCTCTTAGGAGCTGATATTTTCAACATCCAGAAAACTTCCTCCCAGGCACTGTTTCTTAACACAAAAGTAGCCCAGACTTCTTGAAAAAATCCCTAAACTTTAGACTTGACAAGGGTGAAATTCAGCCTAAGTCCTAATGGAGTCTGAGCTTTTCTTGTTGACCTGACAGTCCTCTGCTGTCACTTCATCATTTTGTCAAATCCCAGCTTGGTCAGCTCTAAACACTCACTCACATGAATGGTTAAGTAACCAAATAAGCAACTTTCAAATATACAACCAGCCAGTAAGAGCAAAAACCACTCAACAGAAATCAGAACAAAACCCAGGAGTGCATTGATATGCAAAGAGTGGATGGTGATTTTACTCCTCCTAGGTGTGTAAACAGTTACGAAGGTGGGACTGTGGACAATGAAGAAATCTTGTTTCCTACACAGCAGCTGAAGAACATCTGGAATGAAACAACAGCTCCATGACCACACTGGGTCACAGTATTATACACTGCATATGAAAGCCAACCAAATGCTAAAATTAGTATAATTAATTCCATATGGATTGTACATTTCATGTATTATCTACAACTTTATGCTGTACAAGTTTTACTTGTGAATTATTACATATGTATCTACAACTAACAAAACACCCCAAAACATGACCAATTACATTACAAAACCTGTGAGAAAGAATTGGAAGTTGAAGCAGCTATCAACAACAGACAAGATGTGTATCAGTCAGTTATAAAGTGAGCATCTCAGTGACTACTCAAATTCCATCTGCTGGAGGCAGGTTGGTATTCTTATCAGCATGCAATCCTGGCTTTCAACTTTCACTTGAGTCCATTAGAAAAGTGTGTCTGAGAAACTAAGAGCTCTATCTCATTTGGGCAGCAGTGCACATGTCAGTCCTGCTTCCCCCCCTTCCCATGACTGTATCAGCCCTCCCACAAAGAGCAGCACAGAAGGCTCTGGCCACTGTTCTGGTCTTCAAGTTACTCTCCACCAACAGGGGAAGAGTTATATTACTCTTCACAGTTATATTATTCTTCACCCCTTTTGAGTCTGAACTCCCATAAGCACCCTGGTTATAGAACGCCTACTCTAATGTTTTGGGCATGGGCCTTTAAGTAGTAGTGAACGCACACTTGCTCAGGTTAACACCTGCTTTTTATGCAAGAGCAGCCATGAAGTAATAGCTTCCACTGAAGCTAAGAGCTGAATTCTTTATAGAGAAAGTCTGTGACAACCTCAAAAAAAACCCCCATTTCTAAAAGGTATATAGTGCACATAAGAGATTTTTGATGCAGTATTCAATCTGAAATGTTACATAAGTAATGATGCCAGGCAGTGCAGCCACTTGTTCTTCTGAAGTCACAGCCCTACACTTCAAAAGCTGAGAGCAATACAAGGCCTGCTTAGTTCATGGGAAGTTTAGTCTCACAGCCTTTTGACACCATTTATTTTAAAATAAAAACAAGGTTTCTAATCTGCATATTACCAGTCATACACAAATTCAAGTAAACAAAATCACTGAGAACTCTAGAAAACTGTATTAATCTTACACAGATCAAATCAAGAATGGGTTGCAAGAGCAGCAACTTATGCTCCCCATATTTCTGTAAGAAACCGTCTTGAACATACCCTGACAAGGTTGTCTTTAAGATATTTCAGGAAGAACTTAAAGGATATACCAACTAAAACCATAATTGTTTACTCTTAATGCACCTTACCAGCTTCCTAATTTTGTTACATTTTAAAAGTACATTGGTTCTCCTTCATACTGCAAAGGCACTCAAAAACAGGAGAAAGCCATTAACACCTTGGTGTTAGAATAACACATGAGGGGCCTTTGAACACATTAAAGAAACTGGAAAAAAGTTTTATTAGATATTGAAAGACTGTCGTCATTTTATTACCTACTGAAACTCCACCATCCTGAGTAATCTATGAGTTGTCATTCTCTTGGAAGTATTACTTTTCCTTCTGAAGTATCTCAAAAGATCACTAGTGAGCCACTGCAACTGTTCACTTGGATCATGCACTTTGCAGGAATGAAGCTGAAGCAAAACTTTTCACTTCCTTTTTTCCTTCTCAGTTCCACTATCAAGAATATTGGGATTTTTTGATTAGCTATGCAAACATTATACTACTTCATCTATACCTCTAAAGACCGGTGACAGAAGCTAAGGCCTACCAAATTAGTTTGCACATTCACAGAAGGAATTCCCATCCACCTATCCCTTCTTCTGGAAGATGGCATCCATTAGTCTCTTCTGCATAAAACTACCAAAGAGATGAATGCAAATATTCTGCAACATCTTTTGGTATGAGCTATCTACTGTTTTGCTTTATGTCTGTTTCCTAGAGCATCAACATAGAAATAGAAGGGAGTTTTATAGAACGAGGTCTTCAATCCATGTAACAGCAGGATCTGGTCAAACAAGCATGTACACATGAAATGCAGAATTAAACATCAGACTTTTTTGTCAATAGGTTACAACTAGTTACACAATTACTTTAAAGATGGCCTTACTAATAGCAAAGCTGCAAATTCTCAGTCTAATTTGAAGGTATTTCAAAGCATTCCCTATGCTTGTTTGGCCCTCCCTGAACAGACTAGGGTTTTGAGAAAGGTTTTCAATTGGCCAAAGAGCAGAAACTATATTTTCCTGGGAAAACAACCACCTGATAATTTATTGTTTTGAGAAAACTACTCTAACCCTCACATCCAAAAAAAGTTACTTTAAAAAGAATTATTCCAATATAGAACTACCCCTAATGAAATTATTGCTAATATTAATGCTTGGTATGCACTCCACAAGGACTGTGGGCTTTGGAGAAAGATCAATTTGAGTCAGCTTCTTCCTCACTCTCCAAACTTGTATAGAGGAGAGGCATTCAACAATGACATATTATGGTAGTCCATAAAAAAAAGTAACTGTAACTACCTAGAGGAAAAGTGGAATTAGAACAGAAGCTGGACCAACCAAACCTTTACAGAAAATAGTTAGGTGATTATATACACAAATGCACAAACAATTATTTGCAATATGTCTGAAAATAAAGGACCCTTGAAGTTCAATGTTCTGAACTAAAAGGCGAAGACAAGGTATCTTTATTTACAAAAGCAACACTGACACTGTGTCAGCGTTCCTATGGTCCAGCAGCAGAAGGAAACTCCTATCAAGAGCTGCTGTCTGACTTCAAAGGGACATAGACAGGCTTTGCTCTATTAAAAACAAGCACAAAGACAAATTACACATTATCACTTCTTACAATTACAGAAACATTGGTGTTCACCAGGAATAGTCAAGATGTTACAGCACTCCAAAATGTGTATTCTTTTACCTAAGTTCCATGTGAAGCTGAAACAACTCTGTACCAACTCACCAGTATTACAGCACCTTTACTGAAGTTCTGTACCTTGTGTTCAGTTGTGTAACATTTGGATACTAAAACTAAAATCTGAAACAACACGCAACACTATTACTAACACACCAACTATTTTAGTGCTTCACACTGAATCTTAGAATGATATCTAGTTTTACTTTCAGTTCCCAAAAGGTGTTAACTAAATCTTTGTACTGCTGCTTTCCACTAAAGCAACCTTGGTAACTGAAATGGAAACCAGGCTCTACAGCAGACACAGCCTCAGCATTCAGCTGAAAAGCTCTATCTTGATATTCCAGTTAGCCCCCATATCACATGTACATTAGCAAAGTTGGTTAAGCAGACTGACCAGACCTAATGTAATTAGACGACTCCTCTACTTTACATGATGACTTATTTTAATGTACACAGTAATCTTGTTACAGCAATCCTTGCTACTTCCACGTTCCTCAGGACAGATTTGGGGGACAAGAAAAAACCACAACAAACATATAACAAGTTGCTAAAAAATAAGACTAGAATAAAACAAAAGGATACTTTGTACAAACTAGAAAGCTTAAAATAACACCTGCTACTAGAAGTCTGAAAAGGAGCATTGCTGCCATTAATTTTGATGAAGAAGGGATTTCCATTATAAATGTGCACACCTTTACTTTGCTACATAGAATTCACTGAACGCACAGAATATGAATTCATAGAATTCATACATAAGCTTATTCACACACAGCTACTGAAACAGAATTTACTTTTGTGATAGCACTTTGGAAGTAGAAATACTACTGACACGTGACTTGGAGCTAATCTATCACAAGCTTAATTTGGATTTATGGTTTCCTTTCAACTATCCTGTTAGGAAGCTTAACGCGTCCATTTCACACACACACACACACAAAAAAAAAAAAAAAAAAAAAAAAAAAAAAAAAAAAGNGAGAGCCGGGAGCGCCGGGCCACCGCTGTCGGCCCTACTTCCCCCATTCCTCCCAGCTCCCACCGACCTGGAGACGGCCATGGCCGCCCGGAGCCGGGCCGCGCTGACGGCGGGCGCCGGGACGGGGGGGCCGGAGTGCTGCCCGGGCGGAGGGTGCTGGGCCTCGTTCGGGCCTGGGGCGCCGCACCCGGCCTCGGCCTCGCCGGTGATCCGCGGGCAGCGGCTGAGCGCGGCAGAGGCCGGCGGCGGTCGGAGTGTCGCTCCCCCAGGCGGGGCGGCGGCGGCGTGGGCGGGAGCGGCGCAGGACCCTCGGAGCGCGGGTTAAAGCCTCGATTCCCCCATCGCCGGGGCGAAGCCCAATGCCTGGTTTTATATGAGCAGCCATCTTGTATTTATTCCCTTCCTCCATGAGAGCCGCTTCCTGATTGGCAAGAGCGCCCAGCCGCAGCCAATGGCGGGAGCGCTTCTAAGAGCAAGGAGGGCGGGAGCGCGCAGCGCCCGCACTGAGCAGGATCGGCCATGGAGCCCGCCGGGCCACCTGGGGGG